>JAKZAP010000017.1:20277335-20698698 GCA_023053575.1 Branchinecta lynchi | reverse complement strand
AAGAGATATATAGAAAAGTAGGCGATAGAGGGAGGGAATAACTAGGAGGACTATTGCAGAGCAAAGTGCTATGGGATGTCTCCATAACAACTGCAGAATTTGTTTAAAGTAAAAGTTTTATTTAAATTTGATAAGATGTTCGATTTGCGGGTAAGAAGACATGATGAATTCGTATATGAAAATCATTTTATCACCGGACGTATAGATCGCTCGGAATCCGGCTGAAACCGGAATTTTTTTTTTTAAATGAAAGTTTAATCTGTAGTTGATTAGATGTTGGATGTGGGGTAAGCAGACATGCTGAATTCATTTTTGAGCTTTAGTTTTTGCCAGACAAGTAGGTTATCCGGAATCCGGCCGAAACCGGAAGTTGGGCAGAAGTAAGAAAGGAAGGAGATACGACGTGGGCTATAGGGTAAACCACATGCTGAATCCATAACCATGGATCCATGACCACATGCTGAATCCATGCTGAATCCAATATTTGACAGCACAAAACGGATGTCTGAATATATCTAAACTTGGTGAGATTCATCTGGCGTATCTGTTTTGCACTGTCATATACGCACTTGGTCTTCTCCGATTATTACCATTGGCCTTAAAGGACACCTGAACAATGAAACCATACTTGAACACACCATGGATAATGCATTTACAGACATGGCTTCAGAGCGCACTCTTCTCCTGAGCGTGACGTTTTCAAAATAGGGATGTTCGTTTCTGGAGGTTTGCACATGCAGGCTCAAGACAAAAAGCGCAATTCATTCAAATCTTGTACAGCACTGGCCGGATTGTATTGGAATTTCTTCTTGATATATACGCTTGGCTTAACTGGTTAAAAAATTGGGTTGATTGGAGACATTTGTTCATTTCTGAAGTTGTTCGGTACTGAAATAAGGACAGATGCAAAATGGAGCAAAATCATAGCTTGGAAACACTATTTCGTGTTTGGATTGGGTTTTCTGACGGCAATGTTAACGTAAGTCATACAGATAGGGATGATACTTGGTACTCTTCATTCAGGTGTCCTTTAACCTGTTTGTAAATTTTAATAGTAAAAATGTTTAAGAATTCTGTTGAAGACCGAATTGTCGGGAGCAAATGTTAAAATTTTTGGGATCCCGTCGGAACCTTTGGTCTTGTTCCTTACGACGACCACGAAATGGAGTCCGATGTATATTATGAGTGCGTGACAAGCGAAACGAAATTCGCTTGGACTACCGAAGCGGGAACTATCGGCTTCGGTTGAAGCAGAGATGATCTCCGCCTAATTACCTTTTAAGAAGCTTTCCTTTACAATAAACATCCCTTCAGCCCAAGCTGACTGCGGAATCATATTTGATAGTGCAAAACTGATACGTCAACTAAATTTTATTAGAGCTATATTTCGGCCCTTCTTGGCAAGGGTCCTTTTCAGGCTTAAAACCGCTCAAGTTGGAAAAATGAACTTGTGTGAAAAAAATTCCGGCAGAAACGGTAAGACTTTACACAATCTTTTGCCCCCACATTTCCAGATTGGGAGGATTAACATGTTTGTGTTTTCCACACGTTCGTTTTTCTAATTTGAGCGGGATCCGTTTTGCACTATCAAATAACCTTCCTTGACAGAATTTGTCTCCTTGTAAAACTTAAAGGAGCATACTGCTGTGAGAAGCTCGAGAATTGATTTGACAGCGCAGAACGGATACAACATCTTAATTTTTTTAGAGTATATTTTGGCCTTTTTGGCAAGGATTTTTCTTCAGGCTCAAGCCGCTCAAGCTGGAAGAACTTTTTTTTTCAGCTTGAGCGGCTTGGCAATGAACTCCAGGTGTTTAGAGCGAAAGTCTTTTCTGCTGCTTTATATTATTATAACATTGGTTTGATTATCGACTCGGGGATTTTCTAGTGGTTCCAGAATAATTGAAGAAGGTCTGATTGAAATCAACGGACAGTTTTTTTGGTAAACAAAAAAAAACAATGTTAGGGTTCATTTCTTTGTTTAGCGTAACCGGTTCCTTTCTTTAGGTCTCAAATTCGCAACGCGAATCTGTCGAACCGAAGCTTTCAAGAAACAGAGCATCACTCCTGTGTTTTTCCTTGCGGTGACCACGAAATGGAGTCCGATGCATATTATGAGTGTGTGGCTCGGTTTTCGCCAATGACTGTATACCATCCGGTTGGGACGTGCAAAATGGGACCGGATTCGGATCCGGAAGCTGTTGTAGATCCCCAGCTCAGGTTAGTGTTTGTAATGAGTTTAGTTGCGTCTTTGCTTGGCGCTCAAATTGGCGCCATACTGATCGAGCTGACCAAATAATTAGGTAATAGTTGCGTTTTCGCAGATACCATTCCGATACCACGGAAACTGGCTCTGCAATTCGTCGTTTTTGCACTTACTGTGGTATCTGATACTAAGAGAAACGACAATTGCCGGACTTGCGGTTTTAGAAGTCATCCAAAAGAAAAACTAATATTCATTCACATCACCAAGTGCCAAAACTTCTTTCCCACCAATTTTACAAAAATTCATGAAAGTTAGATGACTTTCTCCGATACCACGATCAGGTACCACGGTTGGACCATGGTATTGAATATCAAAAAAAGAAAAAAATTCCAAAAATATAAAAAAAAGATATAATATAAATTTTTGAAAAAAAATCGCTAAAGAAACACTGATTGCCACTGACATCTAGAGTGACATAACTTCTTTCCCAACAATTTGACAAAAACTAGACTCCTTGTATTAGTTATGATTAAAGTGAGATACCACGACCAGTTACCACGGTCCGACCGTGGTATCTGAATATCAGCTACCACGGTTGACTGGCCAGATACCACGATAACTGCAAAAACGCATTTTGACTGTGGTATCAGATACCATGGTATCTGCAAAAACGCAACTAATGTTTATTTAGCCGGAAGACCGTACAACAAATGAATATGTAAAACAAAATAAGAAGTAAACAGTAACACCTTCCCCAGTCTATATAGTTTAGCCCAGTCTATATATAGTTTTCGTTGACAAATCTTTCTTGTATTATAACTGTTTGACTAAAAGATACCATATTTGGGCTATGCCTATGAGAGACTGTATCTTGTTTACATTAAATGATTTGATTTGATTTGATTTGATTTGAATCTGTCTATATGAAGTTAAAGTGCATGCTACTCAAAAGTACCACAACGCGGTTGGAGTTTGTTGATTCATTACAGGCCAGGAAGCAAAACCAACCCAGCTCCAACATATTTATCGCTCCATTACGAAAGAGTCTGGAACTACAGGAAGTCTCCATCCCTACCTTTCAAAGCCTATCTTCCCTATCCGCCTATCGTCCTATTCAAAAGTGTCTTCTTGGTATTGATTACAATTCTTATAATTTAATATAACTGCAGCAAAAAGGCTTTCGCTTCTATTAATTTCTCGAGACTCTCTTCTGACTAATCGATTACACTAGCAATTACTTTTACATAAAGTAATAGTAATCGCGATCAGAGGCGTTACTAGACCAAAACTTTGTGTGTGTGTGGGGGGGGGAAGGAAAAACTACCAGCCAGTCGGTAAATTTACCGACTGGCTGGTCATTTTTACCGACGGTTTTGCAGATGAAAACGATTGTTATTGAGAAAATGACTGTGTTGACGAAAATTCGGTTGATTTTAAGAAAAACTACTGTTTTAAGAAAACATCAACCATTTTTACGAGAAACCGACTGTTTTTAAAATAAATCGACGGTTTACAAGAAAAAAATCGACGTTTTTTACGAAGAATCGCGGGCGCTTCGCGCCGACTCAGCTATTTTTTACCGACCGGCCAACAACATTCGGGGGGGGGGGGCCCTCCCCATAGTCGTGACTTAAATTTAGGAATCATAAAATCGGTTTTGATTACTCGTTTAGTAGAAGTAAAAGAGGTCCAAAGTCTCCAGGATGTGTAATTTTTTATAAATTATTCTTACAGTTTTTATGAAACCTTAAAGCACAAGTCGAAGTCTATTCCAAGATTCTGACGTACATGACTCCATTGAAGTTGTGCTGTCTTTCTTAGTAAATACAGGCCCATCCTGGCTGATTTATCCTCGCGGTCTCCTTAGCTGGTGGGCATAGACATATCGACAGATGACTCCAAAACCAAAATGCAGAAGAATGTCTACCCTTTCGACAACCCAATCGAACAGAAAAAACAGCAGCGGTGTCCAGAATGAAATCACAGCACCAGCTTTAACTTCAACCAATTTTCAGAGAAGAAGTCCACAAAATCAGATATTTAAGGAAGAATCTTTGATTGTTTTTCCACAAGTTTATTTTCCAGTTTGAGCCGCTTGAGCCTGAAGATGACCCTTGCCAAGAAGGGCCGAAATATAGCTCTAATAAAATGTAGCTTATCCGTTTCCACCCGCAGTCAGCTTGGGCGGAAGGAATATTTATCACCAAGTACGGAACTTCAAATCGCCCACACATGCCGCCGACAAGTATCCATCATAGTTGGTCCACAAAATCAGATATTTAAGGAAGAATCTGTGATTGTTTTTCCACAAGTTAATTTTCCAGTTTGAGCGGCTTGAGCCTGAAGAGGACCCTTGCCAAGAAGGGCCGAAATATAGCTCTAATAAAAGGTAGCTGACTTATCCGTTTTGCACCATCAAATAGAGTAATAGTGGGTAATTGTGAAAACGTTTATAAAATTCTCCCGTGTAATGGCGGTTGAAGCTACAGCTACCCTTGAGTAATAGTGTTTGCGATTGCTATTTATTAGGCGAGATCTAAAATCAAAGCAATATATATATATATATATATATATATATCTGTATTTGAAAGCGATTAAGCCATATACAGAAAAACAAAAACAAACAACAATCTCAACTAACAAACAACCTCACATTCTTTACTTAATATCCTACCGATTTTCTGCTAAACTAATAGCTTTTTCTACCATGTTGCCAAAACACACTATAGACCTAGCATTTGTAGACTTAAGGACCTAAGCTCCTCACACCTCAAGAGAACATGGCCTAGCATATAGGCCTACCCAGTAAAATATAGAGGGAAATTGTGAAACAACCTTTCTAGATTGCTTTTTACTGGATTAGGGTGCGCAGCATTTCGCACAGGGTACCATTTTTGCCATTAATATGGATATAAGAACGTTTTTATTTAAAAAAAAAAAAAAAGTCAGGATTCTGCAGTTCACATTTGACACGCCTGGTGAGACAGATGTGAATTACTCACATAAAAAAAATCTAAAGCTTTGTTTTCCCTATTTATGCTTGTTCGTCCTTTTTGTAGTTTATGCATGTTTTTTTTTTTTTTTTTTTAATATTTCCTTCAATAAATTGGACCCTTCAGGGTCGTCATTCTAATCTTTTGCCTCATTTTAGGGTACGTGGGGTCAGAAGTCTCCGCGTTATTGACGCCTCAATTATGCCGTATATAGTAAATGGCAACACGAACGCACCCGCCATTATGATCGGTGAGAAAGGAGCGCAGATGATACTAGACGACTGGCAATCAGTTGATACTCAGGGAGATGATACTCAGCCGGCCGGCAAGAACGAACTATAACTGTTATCTTAGATATTCGCTATCGTGCTTATTGTACAAAAATGTTATTGTTACAGTTTTGTTATTACAAGTTATTTTTATTGACAGACTTATTCACAACTAACATAATACTAACATAGGCAAAAAACAAAATCCCAAGGACTCTATGGCTCGTTGGTTGGGAAACAGCTATTTTTATAATAAAATAAAATAACTCACTAAGCGTTCTCGCGGAAACAACCGACCTCCACATCACCACACAACAACAACAACAAAAAATAAACAAGTTCGTCGAGAGCCAACATCAACATCTCATTTTACATTTTTCTCATTTACCATTTGTTTTATTATGGCACTTGCCTTCCGGCCAAGTGCCATATACCGATCACTTTTCCGTTGGTCTGTCGGTCAGTCCGGTGATCGCGAGTTAGGGTACTTCCAGATGTGCTAGGATGATGAAGCTTGGCAGGCATATTAGGGACCCGACCAAACTAACTTGGAAATAGTCACTTCCCCTATCCGACCACCGTGGGGGGAGTGGAGCGGGGGGGAATCCGGAATATTGACGTAAGCCTAAATTTTGAACGGGGAATCAGATCTTAACAAATTTTGATCACGACACTATCACACGTCAAGCAAGAAACAGATCCTAAGACTTTGGGGGAGTTGGAGTGGGGAAACCGGAATTCGTATGATATGTTCGGAGTGGAATGATCGGGATGAAACTTGGTGGGAAGAACAAGCACAAGCCCCAGATACGTAGTTGACAAGACCGGACCGGATCCGAGCACTGTGGGGGGAGTTGGAGGGAGGGTTCCGGAATTCCGGTGATCCCGAGTTAAGATGCTTACACATGTGCTAGGACGATGCAATTTTGCAGGCATATTAGGAAACCGGCCAAACTAACACAGAAATAGTCACTTCCCCCATCCGACCACCGGGGGGGGGGTGGAGGGAGGGGGAATCCGTAATATTGACGTGTGTTGAACTTTTGAACCGGGAATCGGACCTTAATGAAACTCGATATTTGGAAAGGCCTCGTGTCTCTGATGCCACAGGTCAAGTTCAAAACGAATCCGATGACTCGGGGGGGGGGGGGGGGGATCGTGTGACATGTTCAGAGTGGGCGCATCGGGATGAAGCTTGGTGGGAAGAACAAGCACAAGCCCCAGTCACGTAGTTGACAAGATCGGACTGAATAAATATTCCTTCAGCCCAAGCTGACTGAGAATCATATTTGACGGTGCAAAACGGATAAGTCAGATACATTTTATTAGAGCTATATTTCGGCCCTTCTTGGCAAGGGTCCTCTTCATTTTCCAGCTTGAGCGGCTTGAGCACGAAGAGGACCCTTGTCAAGAAAGGCCGAAATATAGCTCTAATAAAATCGGACTGAATCCGAGCACTGTGGGAGGAGCTGGAGGGAGGGTTCCGGAATTCCGGTGATCCCGAGTTAGGATGCTTACACTTGTGCTAGGATGATGAAACTTGGTAGGCATATCAGGTACTCGTCAATTTTAACTTGCGAACAGTAGTTTCTCCGATTTGAACAACGTGGGGGGAGTAGAGGGAGGAGGAATGCGGAATCTTGAGAAATGTCCAACTTTCGAACGGGTGATCGGATGATAATGAAACTTGATATTCGGAAAAAACTCATGTATCGGATGTCCCATTACAGGTGAGGACAGGATCCGATCAATATGGGGGAACTGGAAATTTTGTGACACGCTCAGAGTTTGGCGATTGCGATGACACTTGCTGGGAAGATCAAGCATAAGCCCTAGATACATCAGTGACAGAACCGGACCGGATTTGGGCACTCTGGAGGGAGTTGGAGGTGGTCCGGAATTCCAGTGACCGCGCTTTAGGGTACAAGCAGATGTGCCAGGGTGACGAAATTTTTGCTTGAACGTTAGAGACTTGACAAGATTGGCTTACAATTTGTTACTTCCCAGATCCGACCATCCCTTAAAGTAGTCATCTTCGCTGCAAAGTACAAAAAAATACTTATAAGTAGAATCTACATTTTCATGATCCCCATGAGCCCATCAGGGGTGTAACTAAGGGAGGGACCCCCCCCCCCCCCCAACATGGCCTGGAAAGGAAATTCGTCGGCACAATTTTGCCGAAAATAAGCTTGCGCCGGCAAAAGCTTTAGGCACGAGTAGCCAATGTATACGGAACATTTTTGTCGGCACGTTTTGTAGAAGGGTCAGATTTTGTCGGCACGTTTCTGTACCTAATTACCTATTGTCTGCAGATATTGTAAAGAAATCAAAATACAAATAAATCAAAAAAAGAAATACAAAGGAAACACAGTTTTGTATGCATTTGTCGGGTGTCGGTTGACACGTCGGCACATCAAGTTCCTTTTATACGTAAGAAATCAAGTTCTGTACAGTCTTGTCGGGCACAAGACAAAATCAAATGCTTTATGGTTTTGTCGGTCTTCTCGTCCGCACATCAGGTTCTTTTTCATGTAAGAAATCTAATTCGTAAATGCTTATCGGGCGCATCCTGAAAGTTTAAGTTTCGTCGGTACATCGGCTTCTGTTTACACAGAATAAATCGAATTCTGAATGATTTTGTTAGGCGTAGGTATTCTTGTCGGCACATCTGGTTCTTTTTATGCGTAAGAAATCAAATTCTGCAAACATTACTCGGGTGCAACTGGAAAGTTTAAGTCTCGTCGGCATATCGGGGTCTTACACGTAATAAATCAAATTCCGCAAACTTTTGTCGGGCCGTCCTGGAAGTTTAAGTCTCGTCCTTAAACCTTTTTTTTTTTTAGATGCAACGTCAACACTTTTTTGCTCCATTCCGTTCCTTGTCGTCAAGATTCGGCAAACCTGTTCTTATTTTGCTTGTAGGTCGTTTATCGGTTCTTACACATAAACTGCCCTTTTTCGCGTATCTGGCTGCACATCCTTCTTTCTTTTCTTGGTCAAGTCATGGTGTGGTCATAATCAGAAAGAGTACATGAGGGGACCTACTGCAGTGGCGATGCGCAGTATACAGAATGTCTTTTTAGCGTGAAAACTACTTCTTTTGCCGTAAATTCAGAACAATTCTACGTTGTACCTACTTTATTGTGCATAGACACTACTTCTTCTGGCGGACAGATATGTGATTTCACAGCTAGCCTTAGTTTTATTTCGGATCGCAAAGAGGCGCTCTGCTCACCAGCGTTTCCACAAAACTTCGCCTGCGGTGTATTTCCTAGTGTTACAATTATTTACGCACTATATTATTCACTTGTTAAAAAATGGGTACAGGTTGTGGGTTTGGAGGGCTACCGAAGCTTTTTTATAAAATTTGGTCATCTTTTTCCTCAAAATTAAAACTGGGTCTTTTTACTTTAAAATTGGAAACCAACTGCGAATTGCTGAAAGAAATGGGGACCCCAAGGAGAAATTTGGAAAATTTGTCCTCTCTGACATAGGCTATACAACTCCACTTTACTTCACACACTGTAGGCTCTGGCTCAATGACAAGCGAAAACCATCCTTTTCGGTCCCAGGCAAGAGTTCTACGTAGCTTTCCAAAATGTAATATCATATTCATCAATCCGGCCTAAGGTCCACCCTTTCCGTAAAAACCGCACAGGTTAGACCCTTACCACTTACCAAGGATAAGCACAAATCGCGGTACTAGGAAAGAAAAACAAAACCAAAGTGTTGCTCGCGCAACACAACCATACATTCGTCAGAAACCTTAAATTACAGTCTTGCGGTAAGGCCCGAGGGGCAAACAAATTCCTCAAGCACTCGTAAATCCTTGAATATGGCCAATTTGTGGCATATCAAGTATCAAAGCTGTAGATGGGGTTAACTTTTGGGATTCCAGCTTACGAATGAACTGGCTCCTTTAAGTACTGTATCTTGGGCATTCAGACAATATGAGCGTGTTCCACCCTCGTACCAATAGTTACTATTAGTTACTATTTCCGTTCCAACCTCACCAGAAGTTACTACGCTGACCGTTCCAACCTTCTCGAAATAGTAACTAATAGTAACTATTTGCTTACCACGCTCGGGAGCGTAGTAAGCGTAGTAACTACGGATCTCTGAATCGTGATTGGTCGGATTCGCCCGTGGTATGATATTCTGCGGGAAAATAGAAAGTCGTTTCAGCCTTGACAGAAAATTCCAGAATTCGCGACGTCATGCGGAGTAACTACGGTAAGTAGGATGGAACACGCTCTATATGATCAACCGTTTCTGGTAAACCTTTCCATTGAGCGTGGGTATAGTCCGGAGAAGGTGAAGTTCCATACTTCGAGTGTCTCGACATAGTCATAGCGTGGTCGCATCTCACTCTAAAAATTGTGTTAGCAGCTTTTCTATTTCTAGGTATTAAGTGCGGTAGGGTCCAATGACCGCTGGATGCCTTGACGTATCTGTTTGGTGATGATTCACAGAAACGCCTAGCTACATAATCTCGTGATTTTTGTTCTATCGTCCTTAGCGAGCGTGTTCCATCTTACTTACCGTAGTTACTACGCATGACGTCACGAATTTGGTTTTTTTGCCGTCAAGGCTGGAACAACTTTTTTATTTTCCAGCAGAATATCATGCCACCGGCGAATCCGACCAATCACGTTACAGAGATCCGTAGTTACTACGCTGCCGAGCGTGGTAAGCAAATAGTTCAACGGTCAGCGTAGTAACTTTTGGTTAGGTTGGAACGGAAATAGTAACTAATAGTTACTATTTGTAGAAGGGTGGAACACGCTCAGCGTCTCTTGAGGGGTGAGACGTGATTTCCTATGGGAAATTTCTTACAGCGGCGAACTAGTTGGAGAACAAACACAAATCCAGGAACAGACGATGGCGCCATCTAACCATTCGCAAATCTGATAACTGATTTTGGTATATAGAATAGAACTTGTTAAAACACGCTTGGGTAGATAGAACAAAAATGAAATCAGAACAAACAAAACAATTCCTTTTCTGCTTTATCAAGACAGTGGTCTAGACTAGCATAGCCTATAACTGTCATAGTAAGTTGAAAGTGTAGTTTATTTGGGCCAACGTCAATTATTGTAAGTAACGGAGAGGAGGCTTTGC
The DNA here is from genome assembly GCA_023053575.1 of Branchinecta lynchi. NCBI lineage: Eukaryota > Metazoa > Arthropoda > Branchiopoda > Anostraca > Branchinectidae > Branchinecta > Branchinecta lynchi. Next base: position 20,688,109 of record JAKZAP010000017.1, on the reverse strand, counting down.
TTTGCTCAGACAGGCTACAGGTACATACTGTAGAGAAACACTTTTTTTAACTGTTCCACTACCTTGGCTTTCTTACTTGCATGTAAAAAAGTAAAATGGAAAAGAAAAATAATAAAATTGATATCAGCTAACAGCCAACTATTTCAGGGTTATCCTGGCACAAAGTTGGAGCAGAAATTCAATTAAATTTCTTTGATTTTGAATTTATAAAAAACGTCCTTCCTCTTTTGAAGGCATCTGACGGTTCGGACCGCCATCTTCTCCATTGGAGGTGCGTTCCTCCTTGCAGACTTTTCAAATTATAAAAAACAAAACAGAGGTGTCAGCTGAGTCATTTTCATAGGTGAATGGTGAATTAGCAAAATATTCAAAAAGTGACAAAAGCGTCAGTGATTATTACTAGTATTTATAGGAAAAAATGGCTGGTTTGGGTTTTAGTTTTGTCTTCGGCAATTGTTCACTGTTAGCAAACCGTTCACATAAGCATACCTCTGCTGTTCTTTAAGCGCAGCGCATGAAAGTAGAGCATCTTGTTCAGGTCTCATTGCCCACTGCAGTAGTAGTATTACCAGAGGCATTACTAGCCAAAATTTGGCTGGGGGCCAACAGGTATTTACCAACTGACTGGTAGGAATTTCTAGCAACTCTTTCTAGCAAAAACACTGTTTTTTACTGCCTGATTTTAAGAAAAAATCCACAGTCTTATGAAAAACTACTATTTGTAAGAAAAATCTACTGTTTCCAAGAAAAAAATTTACTGTTTTTTACGAAAAAATAGTGGTGCTTCATGCCAACTCAGCTATTCTTTACCAACTGGCCAAGAAAATTGGGGGCAAGCGTCCCCTGGATACTACTTTGCACTCTCTGCGTAGGAATGAAATGAACAGTTTTACCTGATGGTACTACTTTGGTTCAACCTAATAGGTCTGAGATGAGACTTAAAGTTCAACCTAATAGGTCTGAGATCCGACAGTCTACACTGTGAAATAAAATCTTGCAGTATTTGCTACTGTGATTAATCTTGTCCTAAAAAGGTAATCTTATCTCTAATTTGGATTAATCTTATCTCAGTAGAGATAAGATTAATCCCAGTAGCAAATACTGCAGTTAGCTTTAATACTTACTCGGAGAAACTTTTTACAGTGTAGTTACACATCACTCACCCACTTAAGTAGGCCTGAAAAGCGATCCAAATGGGTTACTTGTGTGTTTGTTTGTTCGCTATCCCTAGATAATGGTGGCACCAACTATAATGGTAAGCATAAAACAATTGGCAAAAATAAACTAAAAATGGCAGATTCCTTGCAAGACATCTTCTCACTCATTTTCTTACTCTCTTGAGCTGGGACTTTTCTGGGCTTAGCGTCTTTTATCCTGGAAATGCTTAAAAAAAAAAATCAAAGTTGTCCAAGTCTGGGTGAGTTTTGGGTTGTTGTGCAAGCAGCACATATTCTGAATATTATTACTAGGGCCTCAGGTGAAAAAAATACAAAATCCCTTAGAGGGGTCAAATTATTTCTGTGTAGGCCTATACAAATATCTGATGTAAAAATTGGCTGCCGCTTTAGTTAAACTTTAAATACTGAGTAGCCTAACCTTTGCTTTTTTTCCTGGCCTCTAAACAGGCAAATTGAAATAATAGGAATGACATAGAACATGTTATGGAATGATGATAAAGAACAGTAAAGTCAAATTAGAACTGATAAATGAAGAACTGAAAATGTGCTGAGAGCCAGCGGTTTCAGGATTGTTTTCATAGAACCAATGAAATCAGATCTGTTGAATTCTTTCTTATGTTCATTTTATTTTTAGATACGCTAAAAATAAAAGTAAAGAGAAAGTAAAAGAAGTTTAGACCACAAACAGAGAAGCAAGCTCAGAATGTTTCTACCGTTGGCCGACTGCAAAACTGTTTCTATACTTGTGATCATAAATTTCTAATCCTGAATTTTGGACAGTGCTTTAACGTTGGGGCACTATGCCCTAGAACAAGGTCACAGTACCCTCATAGAAATATGACACTCAACCCACTATCGTTGGTTGAACTATCAAATGCCCTAACAGCAAAGTGCTGTGCACAAGAATTGAGGATTTTGTATGACCTCTGCTAATGCCACAATTTTCCCATTTGAGGGTGCAAAAGCAACTGAGCAAATCTGAGCAAAAGTTCAAGAAAAGTTTTAGTGGATGTCCTTATTTTGACTTTGCTTTATTTAAATTATTGATTGCACTCAGTAGTTGTGAATTTGTTTGCACAAATATTTGTTAGATTTGAATTTTATCAATTCTTTGTTGCCATTAGAAGTTAGTTGACGGTCAAAGAAGCATGACTCTACTATAGGCTACCTCAAACCTGTGTGCAGTTTCCTCTTATGTAAGAAGAGACACTGTCTAGGCGATTGATGTATCCCATATCAACAAAATTCAACCTAAAACCCATTATAGCTGAGACATTTGAACTCAAATAACTTCCTAGTGAATTTAGATTTTGAAATGTAATTTTAGACACACAAAGGAGTTCTCAGTGTGCATGTGTTGATCAGGGATAAACAATTTGGCAGACGTGTTTTACCATCCCCATAGACCATTTAGTTTCCTTTTCATCTAGAGGTGACATGGACTTGCTGATCCCTTCCTGGTTGATGTAGCCTAGACGAAACTGGCACAGAAATGGATGAGTTTCAATCTGTTGATAGAGAAGAGGATTTTGTTACTATAGGAATCGGAGGAGAAAATAATGAAGACTTCCAAACATTTCCTGAAATCCAGGATTCTGACAACTTCCTTCTTGTGCATGCTGAACAGTTGGTGAGTTCACAACTTCGTTCACTCTTTTTATTCTGCTTTTGTTGTTTTGTCTGTAATATCCCAATCCTGCAGCCTACTAAAGACTTTCTTAAAGCACAATGGACACGTCTAATGCTTTATTTTGTATTAAATACTTCACAAATAAACGTTTCCGACTTCCTTTAGAAGGCGCTACGAAAATCGGCCGTTTTCTTGTTATCCCTTGTCTTTACCTCTCTGGCATTTCGGCGATCCAAATCTTAGGAGCTGGGATATCGTGGCAGGAAATTCAAAAACTCCCAGCAATGATTGATAGAAAAGGATATATTTGAGATGTCACCAAAGTCAAACCGTAGATGCAGTTTACCTGATTGTTCTAGTGTTTCATCAGAAGTTCCATGGCTTAAAGTGCCTATTAAAAGTTTTTCTTTGAGGAATAATCTTGTGAAGCTTGATTAGCTTGCTTTATAAAATGTACCAGAATATGCAATAAGCTTATAAAAAATAACATAGCTACAAAAATCATTCAAAAACAAATAACCTGTTCAAATCTGAATTATTCAAGCTGATTTATGCATAAAATAAAGATTTACTAAGTATTATAAGAAACATCACTTTTATCTTTGTCCAAGCTAGTAAACTGAGCATGTACTGGCCCAAAAAATTACGCTTTGAAATATCACAGTGAAGAAACTGTTGAAAAAGCTGCTGATCTAGGGTGTAAGCATTGTTCCTAGGTTGTTACAGAGTGGGATTGGGGTCGTTTGATGTCCCATTGAACTTTAACCCAAAGTTATTTTCAGCTGATTTTCAGTGCCTTCTCTGCTATGGTAACAGAACAGTTCTTTATTTTAGTGGGGAAAGTGTTGCTTTGGCTTGTGTAGGTTATAGCAGTTGCTCATCATCAAGATTAAATCTGTGTGTAACATATAGTCCGACAAGATTTCACGTACGAAAATACGCTTGCGAATTTTGCGTCACTATGGGGCCAGTGAGCTCCTTGGAAGCTAAGCGAGGGATTACCGACTTCTCGGCACTTGGTGTACGCAATGTCCCTGCACCAGCTGGCACCGGCGGTGAAAAACATAAATTAGGCGTTTTATTTTTCAGCACTTTCTAAATATGCTGATTTAATATCCCAACACGCTTTAATCGGTGCCGGCACCGGGCACTCGTTGTACACCAAAATAAGAGTGGGGAACTCCTCGGCAATAAGCGCGCCGAGTACGTCGTAAAGATCCAAACATTGAAAATAAAAGAAACTGCATAGTATGGTACGGCAGTAAAGCCTGATGCCGACAGACGTGGATTCGCATTCGCCGAGGAAAGTGGGTGCCGCTATCATATACGCCCCACATAAAATGTAATGACGAATTGTCGCCAGATGCGCTAGAGAAAAAATAACAATCACACGTGAGATCTTGGTATAAGTTATCTGAAGGGGGAATAAGCGATTAGGCTTTCGGTTCACACCCAGTAGCGCGTTAGCTCCGAGGAAAACTCAAATAGCAGTCAGCACTGAAGTCGGAAGCCAGAATTGACAAAGTTGACAGAATACACTTGGGTAGAGCACAAATAGAGGCAGAGACAATTTAATAAGTTTTAAACATTTCTAGACAAATAGCCAAACAAACCTGGGTGGGTAAACGTACACTAAGAAGTAACGTGTCATTGTTTACTTTTCAATAAATCAATCAATCAAGTTTAATCCATATAGCTAGAAGAGGAATACAAATTTACAAAACTTTACGCTAGCGCATCTAGTGGCCAAAAAAGAATAAATCTGGAAGGAATTTTATGAAGGGTCTATAAGGTCCTCGCGGGAAAATTGGCGTTTTGTAGGCACCAAACTTAAACTTTAACCGAATAGGACTGAGATCTGACCTCGGCTCTGACAGTCTAGTTACACATCCCTTACTGACTTTATAGGCTTGAAAACCTGATAAAAATGCGTTACTTCGTTTGTGCGGTATCTGCAGATACTCGGTTTCATCGAATGAACTTGGATGTAAAAATAAGCTGCCTTTTCAATTAATGGAATATGAAGTTGCAATATAGGTAATATATGTCCCTTTTTAATGTATGTTTACCCTACCACCTGCTATTCGGCTAGTCCGTAATTGGTGTTGAAATAAAACTGAATTGGATTGAATTTAAAGCCATGATCCAGTTTGATTGAGGTTGGTTCGAGAAGAGAACTAATGATGGCTAATATCAAATCTGATATTGTATTTGTTCACACTAGGATACGACCAATTAGGTCAGACAAAGCAAAAATGGGTACTTCAACCTGGGGAGAGCCCATAGTACAATAGGGTGCCCCACGTGAGTCAGATTGAAAAACTCTGCGTATGGGAGCTGGCCATCACCACTAGGAGGGGGTTCTCAGAACTCAGAATTATTGTCTGCAGTGATCAGATGCCCCTCTTACCTCACCAAAACATGGAAGGGGATGATGTCCCTACGTATACACGACACTACGAAGACACGACAGCACATCGAAACGAAAAAACCGTCAGTACAGGGATACGACGGAACGAAGACCGACACTTCATGGAAACGGCGGTACAAGTACCGAGTACCGACGGTACAAGTACCGACGCTACATGGACACGACGGTATGAGTACCGACACTACGTAGACACTTTTTGATTTTCGACGTAGTGTCGGATTTTGTCCTCTTAGTGACGTGTCCATGTAGTTTCGTTCGACGTACTGGCGTGTCTACGTAGTTTCGTTCGATGTACCGTCGTGTCTACGTAGTGTCGTTCGAAGTACCGTCGTGTCTTCTTAGCGTCGTTCGATTTACCGTCGTGTCCACGTAGCTTTTTGTGTACACGTAGTGTCTGGAATTTTGTCAATGTAGCGTCGGATTTTGTCCACTTACCACTTACTGACGTCGACGTAGAGCATGTTCCAAAGTTACTACGCTGACCATTCCAACCTTCTTGAAATAGTAACTACTTGCTTACCACAATCGTAGTCGTGAGTCAGAAGTCACATTTGACAAGACTCCGTGGCGCAACGGTAGCGCGTCTGACTCCAGATCAGAAGGTTGCGTGTTCAAATCACGTCGGGGTCAATTCCCTTTTGCAGTGACGCTTGAACATTTGGCCGACTTCTAACGGAGACGGATAAGTGATAAGAAACCATCTGGGATCATGCCGTAAATATTGAAAAGATGCTTATACATGAAACCTCGTATACATTAGCCGTATATGTAGGCCTATATAAGGTTTAAAGATAAGCTAAGCCATTCATAATGAAAGAATAACAACATAAGGTTTGAAGCCAAGCTGAACATTCATTACGAAGAAATAGAAAAACGGGATTTTCGGGTTTTTTTTTCTCAACGCTTTTTGCCGGAAGTGCAACCGAATATCCGAATTTTTATTTATCCTTCGCACATCATTCTAGAGGGATAATTAGCTCATCAAGAAAAAACCCCGAAAATCACGGTTTTCTATTTCTTAAGAATAACAACAGGATTAGATTTTATTTATATCCCTCTAAACATCTTAGAGGGATAATTAGCTAATCTGACTGATCACGAAAACATAAAATCCAGATTGTGTTCGGCCTACCACGTGTTTCGCAAAAACCGACAGTGCTACTGTATTGAACGTTGCAGAGACTTCTGGTGGAAACGCCAATCTTTCTAACTTGTGGCTACCAGGGCGTCACGACTAGGGATGTTGTCTGCCAGTCGGTAAAAAATAGGCGAGTCGGCGGTAAGCGTCACGATTTTTCTTGAAAACAGTCGATTTTTTCTTGGAAACAGTCGATATTTTTTAAAAACAGTCTTCTCTCGTAAAAATAGTCGATGTTTTCTTAAAAACAGTATTTTTTTTATTAAAATCAGCCGATTTTTCGTCAACACAGTCGGTTTTGTCAACAATAGTCGTTTTTATCTGCAAAAACAGTCGGTAAAAGTGACCGGCCAGTCGGTAAATACCTTGCCCCCCCCCCCCCAAACACTTTGTCAAGTATCGCCTGTGGTGGCTTTTTGAGACGGAGAATTCGAATCGTCACAAAGACAAGATTCAAAACTCAGATTAAAAAGTTCAATTCAGCCCAGATGATTGATAAAAAAAGCTAATAAAAGAAGTCTAGCCTATGGCAAGCTAGTTATACAAAAAAAAAAAAGTTATCGGTAACAGTAGAATACGAAATCCAGATTAGGCGAAGAGTTTCAGGCGACCCTCCTGACAGTTGTCGCAAATTAAAACGCAGTTTAAAGTTCGTTTGGCAAAAAATGATCAATCTCAGGTACACCAACTGCTACTTACCTCTAGCTTATCTGGAGAGATGCCAGTTGTCACCTGCACTCTTTTTTAAATTTGGGGCCCTAGTATATTTTGCAAGAACAAAAACCTAGTCAAGAAATAGGACCCTACAGGGTTGCCACCTGTAGTACACTTGTAATCGTTTTACTTTTAGTACATCTTTTTCAAAGTAGTGAGTTGGTAGTACATCTGAAAAAAGTAGTACTTATGGAGTACATTTGAGATAGGTAGCACTATTCGAAAAAAACATCGTTTCTGTCAAAGTTCATGTGGGCCTAGTTGTATTTTTCCCATTTTATCTGAAATATTTGATCTGATTACTTTAATTTTGATCTGGTTCGCAATGAAACCCCTATTTTTGATGAAGGTTCGATTCAGCTCATATTGGTAGGGCCATGCTAAAGTGATTTGCATCAGCAACAGTGGAAAACAATGCGCGAAGTGCAACGCGCGCACAATTTCTTTTAGGTAGTACATTTTCTCCTCGGGTAGTACTTTTTCGCCACACTCGTAGTACATTTTATTTGAGTAAAGTGGCAACCCTAGGACCTTGTTGTCTGACAAGAAAAGGCAAACGTCAGCAGTAAAACTGCATTTGCAAGACAAGACCTTGACAAGAGCCAAATCGGCTCAAATAAAGGTTCAGCAGTAGTTTTATAAGTTTTTTGCTTTAGGGATTTGATGACCCCCAAAATCAACTAGGACATATTTGGGTGGTGGCGCCATCTCCTGATCCACCTGTCGTTGTCGCACGGCCACCAGTTCGAGTAGAAAAACCGGATTTATTCACGCTCAGCAGGGGAAGCAGGAAAAAGCGTGGGAGGAAGACTAACGAAGAAAAGAGGAAGCTGCAAGAAAAGGAGAATCGAGGCGATCAGGTTTGTGGCTTAGATTTTTCCCTTCTGTAACTCACGTCAAGTTCGCCTTTCGTGGAGGGAAGTTAAAAAAGAAATTCTGGATTTTTACCACCTATCGATGAAATTATGGATTTGTTTGTATTTGGAAGAAATTTTAGTGAGTATGACCATTTTTCGATTAAATTAATTACTTACCTGGACCTCTTGCTGTTTACATACCTAATAAGCGTTCAACCAAGGATTTGTGAAGGAGGAAGGGGGCACCAGACCTGCGAGGGGTTATCCGCTCCCAGGCACTGATGTAAACCATGTTCCGGCACCCACCTAAACCAGTGGCCCCGGCGATAAATTAGGCGATTCCGATTCAGACATGCTCATTACTGTTCTAAGACGTGGCAACCTATCACGTGTTTTAGCCGGGGACATCTTAAGACGTTATATAGAGAATCAACCTGTCTAACATGGACTCCTCATTAACAGTATCGAGTTAATTCCCATGGAGCTAGGTAGTCAAAATATCGGGGCCCCCCCTGCAAATAATCCCCTAGTAATGTGCTCGCCGAGAGCTAGGTAGGGATGACCATTATCAGGGTCGTCGCAAGTGCATTTTCGGTGGGGGGGGGGGGATGCAGAGCCAAAATTTTACCGAATCTTTCAAACGTTTTACCGAATCCTAGAACTAAGAGTTCAAGCTTTAAATTATGGAACAGAAACGATTAAGTAGGAAGAGTAACAATAAAAGGAAGCATGAACGACGATAATGGTCCGCTCGGTCCTTTTCGAATGGTTTGCAAATTATAATAGATCAAACGCGGTGTTTACGCAGGCTGACCATGTGAGCCTTACCTTCAACCAAGGCTGTATCCAGGGGGGGGGGGTTAGGGGGTTGAACCTCCCCCCCCCCCCCCCGAAACAGACAAAATAATCATTTTATAGGCTTTTCTCCGTGATCTATGTGTTTTTTGTACTTCTTTGTCCGACCAGCAGGCAACCCCCCCCCCCCTCCCCCGAAATAAATTCCTGGATACGGGCCTGCCTTCAACAGAGAGCTGTTTTGCAATAGAATCCCATATTAGGTCTTTCTTCTATGTTTTTTTTTAAGCCAGGATCAGCAGGGTCATATAAGCTGAGATGGCCTCTAAAACTTTCTGATCATCGCTCATTTTCTTGAAAACGATGCTCAAAAACCGACCAAATCAGGCAAATCCAAGCAGAGAGCTAGACAAATTTTCAAGCAAAAAAACGGTCGGAAAATCCGCTCGGTTTTTACGATCCGATAGGATTTACGCAGTGTGTAAATACACCATAAGCCAACTATTGGGCGGCGTTTTGGCAAAGCCCACATGGAGAATATATTGCCGGGCATGATTGCAGTAACACCTATCTATTATAGCCAATAGAAAATTAAATCGAGCGCCGCAGGCTAAAATTTTCGAAATCCTTTTTTTTCTGTAGGCTAAAATTTAACTGCTTGTCTTAAAAATTCTATCATTTACCGTTGATTAAATACTGAGACTCTAAGAAGTTCCAGAAACCGGATGGAGCGACGTTCCGGCAGTAGCAGCAACTGTAGTCTAGTCAATATACTACCTAAAATGACATAAAGTGAGCGCCGCAGGCGAAATTTTGTTTGCTTTTTCCTGCCAAATTTAATTTCCATCCAAATTCTAGCTTTTAATGTTTCGAAATTTCAATCTCAATCCTAAAACTGGCTAAAACCGTCAAATGACACGCCCTTCCACAAAATAGAGAATATTACGGAAAGTGCTGCAGGCGGAATTTTCGAAATATTTATGATTAGATATTCTTTTTGGGATCCAAAATAAAAGTAAGGACTCTCGAAGATATCACAGATCCATCCCTTTTGTCTGCGACCAGTGCTTCACTCGACCTCTTATGAGCTTCGAGGTTCGTGGTAACTTCCGAATCCTGGCAATTACATCGAATAAGTTACCGAATCCCAGTTACTATACCGAATAAGTTTAGACCGATAGCGTGTTCGAGATTCTGTATAACTACCGTATCCCGGTTTTGTTTTGGTATCGAAAGACTACCGAACAATATTCATGTTCGGTATCTTTTCGTCGAAACTGGAACAAAGTCAGGATTTGTGGGTAACTTCCTAATCCTGGAAATTATACTGAATAAATTACCGAATCCCAATCATGATACCGAATAATTTCGAACCAATAGCTTATTCGGGATTCTGTGTAGCTACGGAATCTCCATAAATATACCGAATAGTTCCGGCATCGAATAATTACCAAATGATTTCAGTAATTTCTCTCACCAAATTCGTGATAACTACCAAATACTGGCAATTATACCGAATCCCGATAATTATACCGATGAGATTTGTACAGATAGCCTATTTAGGATTCTGTATAACTCCGGCCCAAAATTTTGCCGAATGTCAAAAAGGTTGGGGGGTCTATCTATCGGAAGAGGTCGAATCCGTACAGAAACGCGCAACAAAAAATTATAATGGGTCTGGCTATCAGTCTTAGGAGCAAGCAATGTCTGTGTTGAGAATCCCGAACCTCTACAACCGAAGAACAGAACTGATACTAAACTTTTGAAAAAAAAACTGTTGGCAAATGAGAACAATCGATCATTGCTCCCCCCCCCCCCCTGATCTCCGAAAAGTAGCAGGACAAGACAGCAATCGGTTTTTGGGATCTGAGTTTTAAATGGTTAGCCGATTATCTACGGCCCGTGACGTTTTCATGACGTCATGAAAGAAATAGGAAAATTCGATTAAAGCAATGTTGCAAAATATATATTTGCAACGCTGTATATAGAACCGAGCGGCCAGGGAGGCACCGGACGCGTTTACTTATAAACCGTTCTAGGGACCATCAGTTCCGTTAGTAAACGGGAAATATATACTGTCGGTATGACGTCACGACCCGTATGTAAGCGGCTAATGTTTAGAGCGTGTTCCACCCTTGTAACAATAGTTACTATTAGTTACTATTTCCGTTCCATCCTCACGAAAAGTTACTACGCTGACCGTTCCAACCTTGTCGGAATAGTAACTAATAGTTACTATTTGCTTACCATGCTCGGGAGCGTGGTAAGCGTAGTAACCACGCATCTCTGGAACGTGATTGGTCGGATTCGCCCCTGGCGTGAGATCCTGCTGGAAAATAGAAAAATCGTTCCAGCCTTGACGACAAAAAGCCAGAATTCGTGACGTCATGCGTAGTAACTACGGTAAGTAGGATGGAACACGCTCTTAGTCAACACCCATTAAACGTCGGTTATTTTAGGATGGCGTTGTTTGCTTTGTGTGTCGCCTCCCTTTCCGCTCCCAAGCCGAGGTCAAGAAGCACTTGGCAGTTGTCCATTCGAAAGAGAAAATTCACAAATGCAAGCTGTGTCCTCAGATGTATAACGTAGAGGTAAGATGACTTTCAACCAGACATCCCTTCTATCGATCAACCGTTTACTGCGCCGTAATATTGTAAAACAAGAGGTACGGGCACTTGTTATGAGTAGGTGGTGTGAGAAGCGAGAAAGGGAAATTGAGCATTTTTTCGGGAATTCCGATACCCTCCCCACCGTGCTCGAATCCGATCCAGACCCTAAAATATGTCGTCTGTAAGGCAGACAATCTGTTTACTTTCCAAGTTTCATTCCAATCACTTCACTCGTTTAACAGCTATGCGAGCCACAACATTTTCGGGACTCGCTGACGATCTGTGGTAGAAATTACAATAAGAGCTACGAGCTCATATGGCACTTGTTACGAGTAGGTGGTGTGAGAAGCGAGAAAGTGAATCTGAGCATTTTTCGGTGAATTCCGATACCCCTCCCCACCGTGCTTGAATCCGGTCCAGACCCTAAAATATGTCGTCTATAAGGCAGACAATCTGTCTAATGTCCAAGTTTCATTCCAATCACTTCACTCGTTTAACAGCTATGCGAGCCACAACATTTTCGGGACTCCCTCCACTCCCCCTACGATGCTCGGACTGGGGAAGTAACTATTTCCAACTTAATCATTTGGTCCCTGATATGCCTTCCAAGTTTCAACGTCCTAGCTTATCTGGAAGTGCCCAAACTAGCAAAACCCGGACAGGCCGACAGACCAGACCGACGGACGGACAGAAATTGCGATCGCTATATGGCACTTGGCCGAAGGGCAGCAAGTGCCATAAAAAGCATTGTCAATGTCAACATTAAATTAAGGCACTAAATATAATTAACTATGTACAGTTGAAGGATTCGACGAAATATTGTTATTGTGTCCAACCGTTCTATGGGGGTTATTTTCAGAAAATGTCTGTCGGTCATAGGACGATTTTTGCTTTTCTTTTATAGGGATGTTAAATTATTTAAACAGAAACATCATTGTCCAATTTTCAATTTAATTCAATTCAATATAATCTAAAAAACAGATAACGGACAAGCCGATGGGTCGTTTTTACGTCAATACATAACGTCATAACAGAACAATCTAGAAATATATACAATTTTGAGACATTTATACCGGCATCTTATGATAAATATGGTCAATATACACATACATTAAATCAATCAGATATAAAATACAAATAACATAAAAATTAACGTTCAGAAGCGCTCTGAGTTATATACACGAACAAACGAGGGGACGAAACTCTGAGCATACCTAGTTCGCAAAGCTACCACCGGCTCTAAACGAGGCACAGGATCGGCAGCTTGACGAGGAAGACGACTTCGGAAGGGGAGAAAATCAGGAGGGAGTATATCCCGGTGAAGTGGGTTTTGTACTATAGATGTACCGAACTTCATACAAAGTTGAAGTCGGCGGCATGAAAGGGTATCTAATTTATATTGCTTTAGGAGCTGAATGTATGGGACCTTTGGAGCTTTAGATGTAACCAGCAACGCTCTATACTGTATCCTCTCAAGCAAATCCGACTGTTCCTGGGTCAGACCAAAATGCCAAACCGGACAGCCATATTCTAGGTTAGAACGGATAAAAGAAATGTAAACGCGTAGTAAATGGGGAGATGGAACACCGTAACGGGACAAAAGTTTAAGGTAACTTATTGCCGCGTTAGCTTTTTTAAGTATACTCTCAACCTGTCTTTGCCACCTCAGATCCGAGGTTATGTATACTCCCAGCAGCTTCAGTTCATTAACCTGACATTCATCTGGGAGTGGTGGGTTGAAAGATAGGGTACCTTGAAGGAAAGAAACTGTTAAAATCACAGACTTATTCATATTAACAACCATTTTGTCAGACTCTGCTTCCTCGCAGATATCTTTCATTATGGTTGCAGAGCTACTTTGGATATTTTTATAGCACTTTTCCAGAACAGACAAGTCATCGACGTGTTTCAGCCGGTCTGGTGAACTTCGGGCCAGCTCGTTGACCATAACAAGAAACAACAGTGGACCTAAAATAGTACCCTGAGGCACACCGCAAAAAACTGGGAGGGAGTCAGAAAACGTTGATTTATATTTTGTCCGTTGGGTTCTATGCGACAGAAAATTCGCAATTATTTTCACAAGGAAAGGGTGAACATTAAAATCTAAAATTCGACTACAAGGTCGAATGCTTTCCTCAGGTCAATCGCAATCAAGTTGAGCCAACGTTCAGGGTCGTCCAGATGCTTGAGCATAGTGTCGAGTAAACTGACCAGGTAATGTGTGGTTGACGTCCTCGGCATGTTCCCAAATTGTTTAGGGTCAATCAGCTCCAGTACATAGCCTTTTAACCAAGTAGCTACAAAACTTTCATAAACCTTGCTGAAAATAGGCGTCATCGTTATTGGTCGCACACCTGAAAAGTCGTTGGGGGAATCTTTTTTGGGGATAGGGGTAACAAAACCGTTTTTCCATCCAGACGGATATTCCCCAGTTTTTGTTATAATATTAAAAATATGAGTCAAAGTGGCACATAATGAGTCTGGGAAAGCCTTTATAAGATCCACCGGTATATCAATCGGAGTAACACTAGTTCGCTTTAGTTTCTGTAATTTTTTCACTGTATCCGATTCCAAAATTTCGAGGAATTCCGTAAAATCAGGAGATGGACTTGGAATTTCTTCCTCAGGAAGAGGGGGTAGGGATTGGACTATGTCGGCTAGATGAGTATTTAGTTTATTTGCTGTCTTTGTTTCGTCTTCATCCAACCTGAAATCGACGACACTCTGGGACTTACCGATCATACGTTTAATATTTACATACCATTTGCTAGGCTTCGTCTGAAAAAGTTGACTAACTTGATGATCATAATACTGCGACGCCGCCTTACGAGTTATTTTCCTAATTCTGTTTTTAAGTTTATTCGCCTGTTCTTGTTTACCTTCACGAAAAAGCCGTCGCCTTTCCTTTACCAAATTCTTAACCTCCTTCGTGATGTAAGGTCGGTCAGATGAAAAGCGCCTTGTCTTTTTTTCAGGGAAGCAAGTTTGGTAGGTACTAAGCAAAAGGTCCTGAAAAACAGATGCTTTTTCGCTAGTTCTACTAGCAGAATACACTTCCTTCCAGTCTTGTTTTTGAATCCATTCTCCAAACTTCAGTAGCCCGTTTTTAGAGATGGGTCTATGCTAGTTTGTTGGCGTTTAGTCAGTTAAGTAAATTCTGTCTTCATTTCAAGCACGATAGTAAACGAATGTTGGAGTATCAGTGAAGGAAAAGAAAGAAGGGGGGGGTAAGAGTTTGTGTTAGCGGTAGTTACAGCTTTTCTGAAATTGACTCTGTCTTCCGAGCAATTTAAGATCATAATAAGTTATCCGCGGAAGCAAGTTTCGAAAATATCCTGCGAAAATTATATGTGTGTATGTATTTATTGTACATTGAAAGCCCAACGGGCCATGGTGCAAAAAAATATTACGCAAATGAAATACTAACTATAAATTCAACACACTTTATGAAGACAAAACAAAGAAAACTATCTACATAATTAAAATACTTTAAAAGAACAAAGACCTGTGTCTAAGTCCCACCTGGAGCAACATTGCCAGGGTTTTAATAGTAGTAAAGGATCGGCCACACATCAGACCATTTAGCCACTCCTCGTCGCTTGTCTGTCTCTGAAGCAGCTCCAACCTTAAATCATTGAGTTCCTGGCAATATAACATGAAGTGGTCCACACTTTCCTCTGGCTCCCCACATATAGGGCACAAGTAAAGACCACCTATCGCACGCTCCCTCCCCAGATATTTCCTTCTTGATCCCAATGGCAGAAAATTTCCCCTTAAACCTATATAAGATTTCAGCTCTTCTTGCGTTCCCAGATTTTGAGAGCCGTGATTGGTGCGCGAGCAACGATGTGTGACGGAATCAGTCCCCGCCTCTACAATGCGATTTCCGAATTTCCACCTGCCGACGGGTTAATTTTTACTAGAGATGGAGCAGAGCAAAATAACTCTCGAGAGTAATGCGCCAACTTTGAAAAGTGACACACAGTCAAATCGCAGCGACACTAGCTCCGCTAACAGACACGATGCCTTAACTTCGGCAAGACCCTGTCTGTTCCCAGATTGCGTCCCGTTCTCCCCGAACTCTACACACCCATCCGCAACATACCACAACGCGACAAGGCTCAGAAAGTACCCAAATTAAATCCAGTCCCCACAAAACATGAAAGGTACCGGAGGAGTTTTGTTCCAAGTTTTGTTGAATTGTACAACAGCCAGTAAAAATAGTCATTATTTTCGTTGGATTGTTAGTTTTAGTTTCTGACCCTTTAGTATGTTTTTTTTGTTTTATATATGTATTTTAGTGAAATCACTTCTGACGTAATGATTAAAAATTGACTTTGATTGAATTTGGAAGAAAAAAAATTAAATCATTTCTTTAAAGCGATTTTTGTTTGTTTTAGAAGTTTTTGGCAAAAATGATCGCAGAATGAGTCTTTCGAGTAAATTGTGGTAGATAAGTTTTGTATCGATTGATGAATTTGTTTACGAATTGTGTTGCAAATATTGAATTGACAAATTGATTCGAGTGTTTAGTTATGTTTGGATGTAGAAGTCAAATTCGGCGTTCACGCTGTGAAAGTTACTTTTTAGAATTAAAAATCTACTCTACTCTACTGTACCCAATCTACGAACATCCCTACTGAAATTCGACCAATCGTCAACGAGCGCTGGCTCTGATCCAGAGCAAAATACGAACAGTTCGCTGAAGCTTCTCTCGCGAAGCGAACTGGGCGGCGCTGCGACGGAGGCCCATTTTTGATGCATGGGAAGCATAGGTCTTCGCATTACTCTCAGTTATTTTGCTCTGAGATAGGGAGAGAGAGCTAAATAAACAAGCGCAAGCATCTGCAAGAGTGGTCGTGATCTAGTCGTAAGACATGATCGTCAACCGTTTTTTGAAAGCGTCGACTGATGGGCTTTCAACGACGTGTGAAGGAAGTTGGTTCCACCTCTCCACAATGCCCTTTCCAAACTTCCAACTGCCGCGTCATTCTTGAAGTGGTGCGAGCTAAGCTTCAGCAAGTGGCTGTGAAATTCTTTGAGTTGAGAGCGAGAAATTCGCCTGCGAGCCAACTGTCTCAAAGCTGATCACAAAAAATTGTCTTTCCACCACAAAGACAATGATAACCATCCCTACTGTTCAAAACCACAAAAAAATACCGTCAAAAAGTGAGCAAATTAAAAAACACACCAAATTTCCTATAGGTTTCAAATAATTCGGTCTGGACTAAATCTCAGCCGATTATCCGGGACAGCCATTATGACACGTAGGGAGCCAAGGGTCAAAATAATAATTTCCATCTAAGGTTCCAACTGCTTATTACAAATGCAAATAAATTAAAAACGAAGACCAGTGTGCTACTCCTGAAGACATAAAACAAATAATCAATTAAGTCTTAGAATTCTTTGCTAATCAAACGTGGAAAATTTCGTCATTAAGAAAAGAAGAGGTTCTGCGTCGGTTTTTTCTCGAGCCAAAACAGCAACCCGGCAATCAAGTTCAAGTCTAAATAAACTGGTGGCTTCCGATCAGTAAGAGAAGATAAATATAATGTTTGGATTAGGTCTTCAAGTTCCACTGCAAAGCTTGTATTTAGTAAAAAAAAAATCAATTTATTTTAAAAATTTCTTGACGGGCAAGCCGAACATTGGATTTTTCGTCATAAACATAATAACATCAACACCTTTGTCATAATTTTGTCATAGATAATAAACTTACATACAATTCGAATCACTGTAAGTGATCATTTACAATTACACTTGTATTAGAACTGAAATTCAAATCACTATTACATAAACAAGAGTTACAACGAATTATGCATTTCGACGAATGACGTCACATTAAACTTATGTAAGAACTAGGATTCAAACAATTATAAAATAAGCACGAATTACGATGAATTATACAAGAATCACGATGAGTTATACATTTCGACGAGTGACGGTACGAAGCTTTTTCTGTATCGGTCATGAGATGCAGAAACAGGATGTAGCTTAGGAATCGGCTGCGAAACCATTCGCGCAGGTCTAGGCCTAACGGGTTCAAACTCAGGCGGGAAAATGTCTCGCAGACGAGGATTCTCAAGCGTCTTAACTCCAAATTTAAGGCACATTTTTCGAGACGTTATAATAATCGAGACGCTATAACCCGAGGCTGTCTTTTAGGCGAATCTCTTTCTTCACGAAGCGGCGCATTCCTGCACGTCGTTGGTCTGTCCTGTTGCTGAATGTTTGAGGTCTTTTAAAAGGTCGTCCAGCTTTAAAATGCATTTGACCTTTCATCAGGTTCAGGACACTGTTGAATGTCGGGAGTGTCGTGAGGAGTTCGACTATCCGGTAAGTCACCAGCCAACTTGAGACCCTCCATCATAGATGGGTCTGTGCGTGTAGGTCTAAAAATCCTCCTTCCGCTCCCTCCCTCTTCTAACCTCAACGTTTGCATCCACAAAGAGCACGAGCGAAACGAGTACCCAAGCTTGAACCCATTTCCTACCGCACTGTTTTTGAATCGTTTATTCATTAAGAATCTTACTCACGACGTGTGCCGACTAACTGATTCCAACGTCAACATATAAATACACATCAATATCTGTAAACAAAGAAAAGCAAGCGTAACTGCCGAGTCAACTGCTATTTTGGTTTGCATCGGAACAACAGAACAGTAAATATATAATTACATTATACTAAATGGTCAAACATATTTGCTTAAAACCAACACAAAATCATGTGGCCTCTTTAATGTCGGAGAATACCGCAGTGGAAAAAACGCAATGAGCATACGGTAATAGTTCTTTTCCTAAATTTGTTGTGCTATCAACGATGCCTTTTAGTTTTCTTGTATGTGTTTTTTAAGATGTTAGACTATTTTCAGTCTGCATTACTTACCTTCGTGTTTTAACTTGACGTTATTGATTCGGACATTATATACTTTTGACGTGATCAACACGCCATTTGACCACAAGCTACAATTTGTGTTGATATTGGGAAATAAACTCAAACACGGGGTCCTGCTAGTGGTATGGACAAGACGACAGGGTTTTCTAGGCCGGAATTTCTGCACTTCCATCATAAAGTTAGGAAAACCTCAAGTATTCCGTAAGGAATACTGATAGTGCCGCAAATCCTTGCTAGAACTCCAGTTCCAAGGAATAATGATAGTGCCGCAAATCCTTGCTAGAACTCCAGTTGACCGCCCGACCCTGGCTGGTCTGCCCGACACCCCAAAAAAATGAAAGATGATGTGATATGATATAAATTTTATGAAGCCCCTGACGTTGGAATACAGTAGTACCGACTCTAAAGACTGACTTCTCTTTCAGTTTTCCTACAGGTTGGTAAACGGTAAGCCCGCAATCTGTACTTGGAATACAGTTTCTTGGTTGACACGTCAGCTGGAAGTTTTCATTGACTCCTTTTGAGACGAATACTCCTTGAGCCCAAGCTGACTATAGGGGTTGCTCACTCCGCGCCACCGGTGTACACCTCGGCGCGGGTGTACACCCCCCCCCCCCCCCCCCGAAACGTACAAAAATAGTCGTTTCTTATAGGCTATTCCCTCTGATCCATATACCGATCACATTTCCGTCGGTCGGTCGGTTAGTCCGGTGTTTGCGAGTTAGGGTATTTCCAGATATGCTAGGACGATGAAACTTGGCAAGTATATCAGGGCCCCGACGAAACTAACATGGAAATAGTCACTTGCCCCATCCGACCATCGTGGGGGGAGGGGGAGGGAGTGTAATCCGGAAAACAGGGACATTCATAACTTTCCAACGGGTAGTCGGATCTTAATAAGTGGAGCGATTGGGATGAAACTTAGTGGTAAGAACAAGCAGAAGCTCTATATAAGTACATCACTGACAGAACTTGACCGGATTCGGACACTATGGGGGGAGTTGGAGGGGAGATTCTGGAATTCCGGCGATCCGTAGTTAATGTACTTTCAGGTGGGCTAGGACGATAAAACTTCACTATCAGGGACCCGATAAAACTAATTTGGAAATAGTTACTTACCCGGTCCGACCATCGGGGGGAGGGGGTGCGGAATCCGGAAAATAGGGACATGCATAACTTTGGAACGGGTGATCGGATCTTAATGAAGCTTGATGTCTGAAAAAATCTCTTGTCTCAGAGTTTCAAGTCCGGACCGGATCCGACGAATCTGGGGGGGGGGGGGGGTTGGAGGGGAGAACCGGAAATCGTGTGAAACTCTCAGAGTGGAGCGATCGGGATGAAACTTGGTGCGAAGAACAAGCACACGCTCTAAATAAATCACTGACAGGACTGTACCGGATTCGGACACTGTGGGGGGAGGTGGAGTGGGGGGGGGTCCGGCGATCCGTAGTTAATGTACTTCCAGGTGGGCTAGGACGATAAAACTTGGCAGGCATCTCAGGGACCCGACCAGATTAACTTTGAAACAGTCACTTGCCAGATCTGACTATCGTGGGGGGGGGGGGGGAGACGGCAGAATCCGGGGGGCTGTAGGGGGTGTCCTGAATTCCGGTAATCGTGAGTTAAGGTACTTCCAGATGTGCTAGGACGATAAAACTATGCTGGAGCGTTAGAAACTTGACATCATTAGGTTAAGACATCGTCACTCTCCGATCCGACCATCTGTTAAAGAACTCCTCTTAACCGCAAAGTACAAAAAATACTTTTAAGCAAAATTTACTTCTTCACGATCACCATGAGCACATGATCCTTTTTGCCTCAAGGATTTTGCTTAGAAATTATTTGTGTGCACCCTTAGTGCGCATCTCAAATGAAAAGTAAAAAAAAATAAAAAAAATTGACCATCACTTCCATCCTCTGACCCAGCTTATCAAGTTTGGCGACTCTTAACGGAAAAAAAATACTTTTGACCATCTCTTCCATCTTACCCAGCCTTGCAAGTGCCATGTGAGCGTCCAGCTCTTGTCTCAAAAGAGAGAAAGAAGCTGGTTCTTAGCTAGAAGATATGCTGTTTGTCGAGCTCCTAAATTGAAGGATGGTTCTGAACTTGGTTCTGAACGGATGCCTTTCAGTCAGAAAGCAGAAATAAGCACGATTTATTGACTTGTTGTTGCCTTAAAGGACCCCATGTTATTATTCTATCTTTAACGTTATCATTAGCTCCTCTATGGAATTGGAGTCTTCAGAAACCCCAGCCCTTCGCAATTGTCTCGTTTTGTAGCGTTTTTCGGCTAAGTTTGATTTTGGTGATTTTAGTCATATGAGTGGCTGGGATTAAAGGTGCTTTCACCCCCAGCAATTCGTACAAAGAAACTCAGCAAAATCAGATGCCTATAGTTGCTAGAATCTTTGTTTATTTTATCGCAGGTTCGATTTTCTAGTATAAACCTGAAGAGGACCCTTGCCAAGAAGGTTCGAAACATCGCTGAAATAAAAAAACAGCCGACGCCATCCGTCTAACGCTGTCAAATGTTGTTTGCAGTCAGTTTGAGCTGAAAAAATACTTATGTACGGAGTATATCTAAAGAAAGAAAAATAATGGTGCGGGAACCACACTAACATAAAACGTACTAACAATTCTGCCAAATTTGTACAACACAACAAATGAAGAAAAACACAAAAGGCGTAGTCTCCCCGTTCACCGAGGACTCCTCGGGGAATCGAAGGGAAGGCGAGAATAGAGGGAGTCACTCCACGCGGACTCCGCGTACAGAAACAGCGAGAAGACGGGGAATGCTTCCAAAATGGATGGATTATGTTTGAAAAAAAAAAAATGCAGTTGACAAAATTAGTCTGGATCCACTTTACTTTGGGTTTTGTTCATTCTGATTCATTTTAATTAATTTTCATTGCACCAACACCAGCAAAAGCTGATTCCCCTCCGAATCTGAAAGTGAGTCCTTTTTGATGATGGTGATGATAATTAGAGCATTCCCCGTCCGCGGGGACGGTGATACGGGGAGTGAGTCCCCGGGACAAACAAAAACGCAGTGACTCAGACTCCTCATGTGGAGTTCTCGGGGAACTGCGAGAATACGCCTAAACGGCGAGTTGATCAGTGGTCATCCATTGGGTACAAAGTATTGGTAACCACGGGTGTGCGACCGTTCCAATTATTCTTTATTCTTCTTTCATTTACTCCGTTCTTAAATACTTCTTGAGCCCAAGCTGACTGGGAGAAGCTAAACAAAAATCCAAATAAATCCGTGCTGAATAAAGATTCGTTTCGGGCTGGGATGGGTAAATCGGTTCTCAAGTCGTACTGA
This sequence comes from Branchinecta lynchi, assembly GCA_023053575.1. NCBI lineage: Eukaryota > Metazoa > Arthropoda > Branchiopoda > Anostraca > Branchinectidae > Branchinecta > Branchinecta lynchi. Next base: position 20,666,537 of record JAKZAP010000017.1, on the reverse strand, counting down.
TAATTTAGCTCATTTCATGCTGTTGTGAATCAGAAATTTTCAAATTTTCAACATCAGTCGGAAATTACGAAGCACATAAGAAAATCGAATCTTGCACATTCGAGATTCTGTAAGTGAGACAGAAAAAGCCGCCCTGCTGTACATTACTTACATCACAGAAAGCACAAAAAAATCCTAGGTTGGGATCCAGCCGAAAAGCCTGGCTTTATTCCATGACAGAAGTCCCAAAAGCGTTAGATTGCTTGCGTCTTCTCGGGATAGTTACGCAAAGGGATATGTATCCTTCCTAACCATTGGGCGCAAACATATATTCAAATAATGCATAAAACGAAATTCATCAGCTACTATGTTTGGTAGCCCAAGCATAGTAGCTGAAAATAAACTGCGTTCTTGTTCAGTTTGAATGTACCGGGCATAATAATATAATAAAAAATAGTCTCCTCACCAGTTAATTCAGTAATAGACCGAAGAGAAATATGAAAAAAATAACAGGAACAACCCCCATCCATACGCAGAATGAAAAGAGAGATTAAGTAAGTTCTCTAAGTAAAGTAAGTAATTTATTTGTAACCCGCCATTTCGAAAAAGCTGAGTAAATAAAAGAAAAGAAATAAAAGACATAAATACACAGAAAAGGACACTAATTTTCAGTCTTCGGCCAGGAAGCAGTTGAGAAGGTCGTGCGCTGGTTGGGCTCTGTTGTCAATGATTTTTTATAGCGACGAAGATACGCCCAAAACGGCAACACTTGAATCTTGGATTTTGAACTTCTCGGTCAATGTGTGGTTATGGCATAATTTCGATAAGTGGAGCAGGTGCTTTGGATATTTAAAATAACATGATCTCATCTTTTTGGTCTTTCACAGAACATGGGTGACACCAGAACTTGATGAATGTTGGGATGAGTCTGTTGAATTCCGATCATCATCGTGAAATACTTCCAAGTTTTCAAAGGAGTAGACAAAAGAAAATAACCCGGGAATAAACAAATCTCAAACACCAACTATTAGAAATGCCTCCAGCTGCTTCGTCTGATCGTTTTCTCAAGTCATTCGTGCCGTATTCTGTAAAACATTTTAATTCGATACAACAAAATGACTTCTTACTGTAAATATTTTGAGGTATTGTTGACCTAGGCTAATTTTATATATTGTCATTTTATAATTGTAGATATATAGTTACCGATTAGTTTAATATTTATTGAATTGATAACTTTTTATTTATATTTATACGTATCGTTTAAATGTAACCGACGTAAGTCAATGATAAATCAAAAAGGGTTATTATTTTCGTTGACGTCTTATGCTATTCGTTGTAAAAGAATATTTGGAGAATATAATGAATTAAAAAAAAAAAAAATATTTGACTCTCAGAACGATTCTTTGCTGTATGACTCTATCTGGCGTTTTATTTCATTCAGGAATAGTCAGTATTCCATTTTAATAAAATCGTACCTTACTTTACCTTTAGCTCGACCATATGATGCACGAAAGATCGGTGCACAACCGAGAGAGCGAAGCACTGCTGACTTGTGAAGTGACGGCAAAAGAAACCTCTCGTTATGGCTGCGTTAAATGTGACCTCGATTTCGCAACAGTCAAAGCCCTGCGAGAACATCTGGGGTCACACAGCAAGGTAACCTTATTTTATACAGCTTATGTGTCTCTTATATGCAGTAGCTGAGAAATTGGATAAGTTGCAATTAAATTACTTTAAAAGGATTCTAGGTGTAAGTAATAGAATTAATGGTCTAGTGGTAAAGGGTGATTTAGGTCTATTATCACTAAGGAGTAGGAGGCTAGTGAGTATGGTAAATTTTTGGGAAAGGATTTTGATTATGCCCCATTCAAGACTACTAAAGGAGGCATACCTAGAATCATTGTGTGATGGAAGGAAGCAGTCGTGGGCACACCAGATTAAGTGTATTTTAGACAATACAGGTTTAAGTAATTTGTGGAATGAAGGGGAAGGTCCAGGATGGGAGTTAGGAAATGTGACTAGAGTGGTCAGACAGACACTCCAAGACCAGGAAATACAGACGTGGTTATGCGAGGTGAGTAAGTCAGAATCTCTGAGGTTGTACGCTGCGGCAAAAGAGACGTGGGGTAAGGAAATATATTTTAAAGTAGGGTTAAGTAGGGAGGAGTTGGGTTTGTTAATAAGTATGAGGGCTGATGGTTTGCCGCTCGGTGCAAGAAGAAAGTATATGGGGAAAAAAGAGGAAAGATCGGGTCCTTACTACTTCTGTCCTATGTATGGAGAAATGAACGAGGATATATGCCACCTTTTCTGTGATTGTAGAGAGCTACGGGGGCTAAGGGAGGAGATTTTCGGGGTGGGGGGAACTGATAAGAAATGGATTATTAAAATGATGGGGAGTAAAGATTTTAAAGAAATAAGAATTATTGGGAAGTTCCTCAGGTTAGCTTTTAAACACCGGAAAGATTTCTTCTGATGGGGAAATTGTGTTTTAGTGCTAAGAAAGTATTCAGTGTAAATTAAAAATATTAAGAGTGTGTTAGTGTGTAAGATTGTTCACTTTTTGTTTCGTTTTGTTGCATGATGGCCGGATGGCTTTAATGTGCAAATAAATCATTCATTCATTCATATAGTTTATATTGTATTTTATGTGGATTAATTAGCTCTATATCATTTGACTGGTATTTGGGAAGCCGGGAGAATGGTCGTGACCGGGGACCTTAGCTGAATAGGGAATAATATTCTGATGGGTTTGGTGATTGTTGCCATGTAATGCAATTCTTGGATCCTTTTAGTTTTACCAAAAAGCTAGTATTAAGTTCAAAAATACATTAAAGTTTAACTAAAGAGGCAGCTTATTTTTGGGATCCCAAAACTTAACTGGAGGGATACCTATGACTTCGAAAACGTTGTCCGTCTGTCCGTCCGCCCGTCTGTGAGCACGGTAACTCTCGAAGGGAATGAGATATTTTGATGAAACTTGGTGTGATGACTCTTCGGGTCAATGGAGAGGTCGAGTTCGTTGATGGGCTTTGTAGCTCAACACTAAAGGATGAGGGTTCGAATTAAGGGGCGAACAATTATTTTATTAACAGCTAATGATAGTCAGTTTAGGGGTAAGAAGACATGCTGAACACGAATATGAAAACCATTTTCTCGCCGGACAAGTAGTTCGCCCGGAATCCGGCCAAAACCGGAAAGTTTGTTAAAAGCATAAGTTTTATTTAAAGTTGATTAGATGTTCAGTTTAGGGGTAAGAAGACATGCTGAACATTTATATGAAAATCTTTTCTCTTTGGACAAGTAGTTCGCCCAAAATTCGGCCGGAACCGGAAAACTTGTTGAAAGTTAAAGTTTTATCTCAAGTTGATTACATGTATGATTCATGGGTAAGAAGACATGCTGAACTCGGATCTGACAATCATTTTCTACCTGGACATATAGTTCGCCCGGAATCCGGCTGAAACCTGAAAATTTTTTTGTGAAAAAAGTTTTATCTGATGTTGATTAGAGGCTCGATGTAGTGGTAAGAAGCATGCTGAATCCGTATACGACGTTATTTTCTCGTCAGACTTATAGCCTAGGGTAAATACACACATGCTGACTCCATATCTAGACTTGGTTTTCTCAGATGATCGGCCATTGGCCTTATTCTGTTCCAAAATCTTAATAGTCTGGCGAAGACCGGATATCAACAAGACCAAATTGTCTGGATAGAATATTAAATTTGTGGGATCCCATCGAAACCTTTTGTCTTGTTACATGTGATACTTGAATACACTGAAACACTTTGCCTCATCTCAGGAATTTTGCAGTTTTTATCCCAGGCTGTAGTAATGACATTCAGAATTTGTGCTGCTTGCACAACAACCCCAAGTTCATCAAGACACGGAGATTGAGAATTTGAAAACAAGCCTGTGTTTGCGGGATTAAAGCCGATTAGCACCGGCTTATTTTTCAGCAATGGCTTACCTTTGTAGCTGGGAAGTATTTCAAACATAGAGGAACAGGCACATAGAGGTAGTGCAGATCCGAAAGATTAAGTTCATTCGATGAAATTTATTATCTATGGACAGCGGACAAACAGAATAACGCATTTTAATCGGGTTTCAGGCCTATATTTAAGTGAATACGTGATGTGTAACTACACTGTCAGAAGTTTCATAACAAACAACACAAGGATGCGCGGTTTTCAACAGAAATCCTTTGAAATCCCGATAAAAAATTTATCATTGAATAGTAGTATGAAGTTGTACGAAAAACTAGCATGAAGTACTAACTGATGCTACTACATGCTTCTACTTCAAGGCTACCGTGTTACTGCATTCTACTGTGTGCTACTATTAGGAAGACCGGATGCTCGTAGAGTAAGACAGGATGCTACTGGATACTACTACTTAAGATTGTCCCAGTCTGAGGCAAATTAAATGATAGTACTCTTTAGTATTACATATCACTAGATGCAACTTTTTCGTACAACTATCATACAACTACGCAGGCTACAAATTTTTCATCGGGATGGTCTCTGTGACAAACAAAAAAGCGAGCAGATGCTTTTTTGCCGGTTTTTCGGCTCTTCCTGGCAGTACTTGTTAAGCATAACATTTCATGCATAACGTTTGTCGCGACATCAGATAACATTCCAAATGTTGTCTGTTGCGTGTTGTCTGTTGGAACCGCGCATCATGGTCAGGCTCATTTATTGATATACTTACTTCTATAAAAATTAAAAATATACACAAATCCGGTAGGGCGCAAAGCCCGAAAAGGCCGGACCTTATACCTTAAATTACCTTAAATCACAGCTTGGAGCAAAATAAGGACTTTTGATCCTGTTCAATAACTTCTTGTGATGACTGTTGCATTTGTGGTTGGTTACAATCTGGTGGGAGGTTCTGGTGCATCCCAGTCAGATCTCTGCGGTTTGGCGCTCCACTCCCCGATGAAAATGTGTAGCCTGCGTAGTTGTAGGATAGTTGTACGAAAAAGTTGCATCTAGTGATATGTAATAGTAAAGAGTACTATCATTTTAATACGCCTCAGACTGGGTCAATCTTAAGTAGTAGTATCCAGTAGCATCCTGTCTTGCTAATAGTAGCATGCAGTAGTATGCAGAAACACGGTAGCCTTGAAGTAGAAGTATGTAGTAGCATTAGTTTCTGAGATAAAGATGATCTATTCTGAGATAAATTTTTCGTCGGGTCAGCATCCAAATGGCGTTTGAATGCATCTGTCGATTCAGCAACCGTTACCTCCTTGAGGTGGTTCCAGAGGTTCACGATCCGGTTCGAGAAGAAGTTGCATCTTGCTCCAGTCCTTGCGTGAAGTTTGCGGAGTCGTTTTGGGGGTCCTCGTGTTGTGTGGGAGGGGGTCAATCTCCAGGAGCTTATTTTCTTGATTGGTTGAGAGGAGTTTGTGTGCCTGGATTAAGTTCAAGTTCAATGGGTTTAATAACAAATAAGAAAATAAATCGCACATAATCAAAACACTCAGTCCATTCCTGGACGCGAGAGCCACAATATCTCCACGTTTCAACTAATAACTTATCTAACTACAAAAAAGGTGTATAATATTGTGACCGTGTTCCATCCTACTTACCGTAGTTACTACGAATGACGTCACGAATTCTGGCTTTTTGCCGTCAAGGCTGGAACGATTTTTCTATTTTCCAGCAGGATCTCACGCCACGGACGAATCCGACCAATCACGTTACAACTACGCTTACTACGCTCCCGAGCATGGTAAGCAAATAGTAACTATTAGTTACTATTCCGACAAGGTTGGAACGGTCAGCGTAGTAACTTTTCGTGAGGATGGAACGGAAATAGTAACTAATAGTAACTATTGTTAGAAGGGTGGAACACGGTCTGTATCTGCCTCCATGGTACAGAAATGGGAACCTCATATCTACTTACAGTTTACCGGATATCGGGTCGAAACTTACGCAGTTTGCTGGGAAATTACCCCAGTCAACTTAAAAGTATCTGCCCGCCCACAGCGACCTTTCTCGTTTGCTTCAGTTTCTTGTGCTTTTTGTTTTGTGAAGTGCTTGTTTTGTTTCTTTTATTGATACTCCGCTTTGATTTTTTTGTAGCGGGTCAAAAATAAATTATTTATTTCATGCATGAAGTGAGTAAATGTTACCAAACTTCTGGCTATGTAGTTTACCAAGTTCTGCCCGACATGGTCTCTAATTTCCACAATCTTTAAGGTGGCGAAAGAAGCCCTTCTGAAGGTCAAGAAAAAACGGCGTACCGTTGGAACTGGGAAAAAGGATCTGGCGTGTCGTACTTGCGGGAAACGCTTTCAGAAACGGAGTCTCCTAGTTCGGCATGATCGGATCCACACGGGAGAGAAACCTTTCAAGGTAAGAGGCCTCTCTGTAACAAGAAGACGAGAAACCAGTTATCCCCCTCTCCGACTGCAACCGTGCTTGATTACACTGTAAAAAGTTTCTCCGTATAAAGATTTAAGTTAACTGCAGTATTTGCTACTCGGATTCACCTTATCTCTGTTTGGTATTAATCTTACCTGCGTAGAGATAAGAATAATCTGAGTAGCAGTTAACTTTAATCTTTACAAGGAAAAACTTTTGATAGTGTAGACAGAATTCCCGATTTCGTGGCTCGTAGGAAAAACTGGTTCGAAGTTTTCTTCGAAACTCGTTCGAACCAGGCGTCGTAAAAGCTCTTCGAACCAGAGCAAAATAACTCTAGAGAGTAATACGCGAACTTTGAAAAAGTAACACACAGTCAAATTGCAGCGACACTAGCTCCACTAGAGGACACGAACATCCCTACTGAAACTCAACCAGTCGTTAACGAGCGCTGGCTCTGATCTGATCATTTGATGTTTGCACCATATCTTAGCCAATAGAACTTTCTACGTCCGCCACTGCACACACGAACAGTTTGCAGAAGTAAGCTGGTCGGCGCTGCGACGGAGGCCCAATTTTTATGCATGGGAAGGATAGGTCTCCGCATTACTCTCTAGAGCTATTTTGCTCTGCTTCGAACTACTTTCCAAATATCCAAATGCTCCGCCTCTATGCTCCTTTTATCCGCCCACTGCTTGGGTACGCTTCCGATATGGCATTATGCCTAACGGTTGATTCAATTCAGTTTATTTTCAAAACCGATACAACGGTCAAGCCGATTTGGTGGATCTCGTCCATATTATCACTAACTATTATACAAAAGATAATTCTACACTGATAACCAAGACTTGTCAAACATAACACAAAATATTCAAATTTATATACAATTAATGACGCGAGTTAAAAAGGTTGACGAAAGCGAGAACAAAACTTCTTAGGTAACGAGTCGTTGTGTGTTTAATTGGCTGCAATTTAGCAGTTTAGCCTATCTATCAGTCCGATAGGCTAGAAATCATCCAAAAGAAGTGTTCTTCGAAGTGGTAGCCTACTTTTATTCTTGGTATGTGATGAGGCGATCGTGAAAAGCCTGTGCCGCTTTAACTGTTCTAATGGTGTGCCAAACTAACCACATACAAACCGCCTAAACCTTCACCAGCTTGATAGCGATCTGATTGAGAACCCTGCGTTGTGTCAAGCTCTCCTAGAATCTAGTGGGTCGAGTCTGCTTGGAATGCTTCACAGGGTTGGTACGAGGGTTGGTAATCGACTGAGCGAACCGACAAACCTCGTAAGTTGACTACCAGAACCGATTTCCACTAGCTATGGTGTTTTGAAATTGGATTGGAGTCGGAGGTGTCTGTATGGGGCTACCAGCTACTGTACGTAGAAGGTATATCTCCCTACATTGGAGCTGCTTTTAGTTGTCACCCGTTTCCTTAAAGGACCCTCACACTAGTTACTCTTCAACTTACAGTATTTTAAAATATTTGAATACTTCAAAACAAAGCTGTGTTTTCAACAAATAACCCACGTTTTTGGCTGTTTTAAGCCTTTTCCGAGACCCGTTGACTTAATAGAGGAAACAGGGAAACAATTTACATAACCGGTTTTTCTGATGGAGAAACTTCGCGAAGACAACCGTCTACAGTGTGGTACACATCGAAGGTAGCCAAACACGGCAAGTGAGAAAATTAGCGTGGTTTGTTAGAGGGTTAGAATGTAATTCTCGAAATATATTGAGTGACTATGGAAGTAGGTTGCGTTAGTATTGTGGGTAAGACAGGTCCTTTAAGGATAGACTGTCACGACTAAAACAACACGATCGTAACTAAATCTTTAGAGACTTAGTTCGGTTCGTTTTAGGGAATACGAATGGATTTATTTACAAACACAAGGTAGACCAAAATGAGATATCTATAAATTCAGTGTCCCGTGTCTTCAACCAAGCCAGTTTCTTCGGTCTTATCCTCGGTCCGCACAATCAAACCTAGTAAAATCAATATCAGTTCCCGTCAACTAGGATTTAGCCCAAAAGATATCTTAGTACTAATGAGAACCAGTTGAGGCGTAGTCTCGCCATACTTAGTTGCGTTTTTGCAGATACCATGGTATCTGTTACCACGGTAACTGAATCTGCAATTAGTCTTTTTTGCAGTTACCGTGGTATCTGGTACACGGTTGCTCTGCAAAAATGACGCCAAAATTGCATTCTTCGAAGTCATCCCAAAAGAAAAACAGAAATCCAGTTACATCGCTAAGTTCTAAACTTCTTTCTCATCATGAAAATATTTGGTCAAAGTGAGGTCACTTTTCAGATACCGACCGTGGTATCTGAATATCAGATACCACTATAACTGGCCAGAAACCACGATAACTGCAAAAACGCCTTTTGACCGTGGTATCAGATACCACGTTAGCTGCGAAAACGACTTTAGACGGTGGTATCAGATACCATAGTATCTGCAAAAACAAAACTCTTATCTTTCGATCTGTTCTGGATTACGGCAACGAAGGAAGTCCGTGGATATCGCTATTGTCGGGCCTATGCCCTTCTTTGACCGAATCTGAAAAAGCTGGGGGGCGGGGGCTGCACCACCACCCCCTGCGAAGCCTCTGGTATAGACAGGGGCGTCACTATGGGGGGGGGAAGTACTTTCGTCGGGTTGAGCCACACTGAAGAAATATAATTTTGTATGCTTTTGAGCGTCGGTCGACTCGCCGGCGCATCGAGTTCTTTTTATGCGGAAGAAATAAAATCCTGCAAACATTTGTCGCGCAAAACACAGAAGAAATCGAATTCTGCATGCTTTTAGTCGGGCCTCGGTATTTATTCTCTACGGCGTATCGGTTATTATTATACATAAGGAATACAGAAGAATTTAAATTTGTATGCTTTTGTTGGGCGTCGGTCGACTCGTTGGCACATCGGGTTCTATTTATAGGTAAGAAATCAAATTCTGAAAACTTTGGCGGGCGCACTTAGGGAGTTCAAGTCTCGTCGGTACGTCGGGTTATTTCTACACATCAGGAATCAACTTCTATACAGTCCAGTCGGGAAAACACAGAAGAAATCGAATGCTGTATGGTTTCCCGGCGTCGGTACTGTCGGGCAAATTCTATAAACGTTTATCGGGCGCATCTCGAAAGTTTTAAGTAGTCGGCACATCAGCTTCTGTTTCAGGTAAGAAATAAAGATCTTTACAGTCGTGTCGGGCACAGATGAAATCGAATTCTGAATAATTTTGTCGGGCGTCGGTATTCTTTTGGCACCTCGGGTTCTTTTTATATGTAAGAATACTGCAAAAATTTGTCGGGCGCAAAATTTTACGGAAATAATACAGATTAAAAAAATTTCGCATGCGGCGCTTAGTTCGACCTATTATGTATATAATCGTTGGAAGCTTCACTTTTTAGCTAAAGTTGAAACAAAAAGGCGAATGTGTGAATTTAAATATACGAATTTATATTAAAGGAACAATCTGAATTGATGGATTAAAATTAGTTTTACACAAAATCTCGCCTGCGGAGAATTTTTGTAGTATACTCTACTTGGCAGATCGGTGTTTCATTTAGTTGGTGTTTTAGGATTGACATTCTTGGTGGTTTGAAACACGTTAAAAGCTAGAACTTGTATGGTAGGTATAGACAAATCTTCCGTGAAGAAAGACAAAATTAAAAAAAAATCGCTTGCGGCGCTAACTTAAACTTGTTCTCGATCCATTCGCTGGAAGTTTCGCTTTTTAGTGAAAGCTGAAACAGAAAGCCGAACATGTGAACGTTCAGATACGAAATTAAATTTAAGGAATAATCTGAACTGGTGCATTACAGTTAGTTTGACACCGCTTATATTCTATGCTGGTGGGAAATGTACACCGAACGTTTAGTCGGATTTTTAGTCCGTCGGCACAAACTTGACGTACGCCCCCTCCTCCCCCCCCCCCCCACCAAAGGTACAAGTCTAGTGACGTCCTTAGGTACAGGGGGTCAACCTTGTGTTAGTCCCTAAGACCTAATCTCCGAAGAGGTGACCAGTTCTTTCGACGCACATTGGTTAAAGTTTAACTGAAAAGACAACTTATTTTCGTATCATATTTAACTGAATCCACTACATTATTTGGATTGTGTTAAGGGATTTTTTTTTTTTTGACTATTTGCTCTAGAATGACGTTCAGAAATCTACGATCGTTCTCACAACGCAAATTTCTACTATGACGCATAAGAATTGAATCTCAATACATAAGCGGCGTTTCAGATTCAAGCGGATAGAGCATACAGATCAGACAAGGAAATTCCACTATTTGAAAGTTGATTATTTGTGAAGAGCGGAGCAACGAAGTATAACGCGTTTTCGCCCGGTTTTCAAGCTTCTTTAAGTGAACAAGTGATGGGTAACTAGATTGTCCTACCTAAGCCCTTTTCAGTTAAACTTTAAGGGTAGTAAACCCTTTGGGCGAGCACTAGTCTACGATGACGCAAGTCTGGGGAAAAGGCAATACACCTTTTAGGCGAATCCAGTTAGGCTCTTGATACAGTGCTTCCAGCTGGAGCAATTCTGTTTGATTTTTCATGTGTGTCCCGGTTATTTAAAGGTATGGAATGGAGGAGTGTACACGAAGTGGAGCGTGAGAGAATCTACTCATTGAGCGATGACTTTCCCCTTGAAGCTGAATCAGAATTTGCGTCGCACGAATAAAATAATGTGATAATCCTCTAGAGGGGGGGGGGGGAGCCTATTTACTGACAGGATTTTACAGTTTACCGGCAAAAAGCTGGTGCATGTTGGCTGCGAACGCATGCTACAATCGTTGTAATAGTAAGCTGTAACATATCAGTTGAGATGGTTTTCTAATGAAAGTTAGTGAATTTGCCATTCATTCCCTGTGATCAGTCGTTACCGCATGGAACCAAGAACGTACCATGCAGTCAATAGTCTTGCAAACCAGAAAAGTAGTGATAGACATTGCTTAAAGATTTATACGGATTTACACCGGGATTTTATGACAACCGTAAGTTGCCAACGGCTAATCCGACTTGATGGAAACTTGATGGCTGATAGGAGCAGACGCCCTAAATTTACTGCTTGTGTGTCCGACCAGAATCCGAAAACTGCCAGTAGAGTTTGAAGGGGAGGGGGGGGGGGGTCACGGTAGTTTTGTGATGCGCCTCATCACCTACCGAATACGGCGTAGCAGGGAGGTCTCAGAATGTTGCAAATGCGCAATGCGCGAAGGGGCCGAACAAGTGTAGTGATTGGGATGAAACTTGAAAGGTACAAAATTCGTGGGACCTAGACATGTAGCTTGAGGCCCAAACTGGATCTGACGTTCGTGGGGTGAAGGTTAGGCTGGGGGGGGGGGGGGTACTGGGACTGTTGGAAATTTTTCGGAAATGCTCCGGTTCGAGTGATGCTTGATGGCTGGTAGACGCAGGTGCCAGATATGTACCATTTATGCGTCCGAACCTCTTCTTGCCATGGTGGTAGTAAGTAAGTAAGTAAGTAAGTAATTTATTTTTAACCCGCCATTTCGAAAAAGCGGAGTAATTAAAAGAAAAGACATAAATACACCGAAAAAGACACTGATTTTGAATCTTGGGCCAGGAAGCAGTAGAGAAGGTCGTGCGCTGGTTGGGCTCTGTTGTCAGTGATTTTTTATAGCGACGAAGAAACACTCAAAAGGGCCAGACTTGCATCTTGGATTTTGAATTTCTCCCTCAATGCATGGTCACGGCATACTTTCATGCATTGAGGGTGGGGGGATTGCCTTGGACATTTACGCTTAGGGACCAAATGGGTTGGTGGATTGAGATGAAACTTGGCGATTCTGCGGGTAATGTGACCTAGGTGTGTTATTCAGAGTTCTGGGCCTGATCCAGCATCGATGGTGGAGTTGGTGGAGGTACTACTGATGGGAATTTCAAAGTCAGAAGTCATCATTTTACCCGAAACATTTTCTGATTTACGGATGAGAATTTTCCAGTCACCACATAAAAAAGTCTTGGTACTGACGACAGTTCACAACTACTGAATTTAAAGACACAGTTTTTATCGTTACAGATGTGAATGGAACGAAAAAGAGAGTTACCATTTTACCGCTTTTCCTGTCAAGGTATCGAAAATCGAAAAACAACTGAACTCCGGATCCCGATCTGATCATCAGCTTGATTTCCCGACGAGACTTTTATCGGTGTCATCTCCGCACCGTCAAAATCAAAACCGGAATGAGGAAAATGTTTGTCGGTACTGAAAACCGAATCCGCGTACCGTCTCGACAAACGCTGTCAATACCCCAACAAGAAGTTTCCTGATTTACCGACACCGCTTTTGTCAGTATCAGAAACAGAATGATGAAAGCGTTTGTCGGTGCGTGATTAAGGTCCACAATTCGTCCGAATATGAGCAGGTCCTGTAAAAAACTTACTGATCTGTTGCTCGGGTGCTCCCGCGGCTCAGAATAGTATATTATTCTAATCCGCGGTCAACCCAACCAAGGATTAAGTAGCGGAGGGAGTTCACGAGGGTTTTCCCTCCCGTATCATCTCATCTAAGACTTATTCCACACTTTCACGACCATCCGAGGACCCACTGCCGCTTTACCGACAGGATTTTTCGTATGAGGGGGGGGGGGGGGGGCAGCTACCCCCCTAGTTTCGCCACTGTATGGATACCAAAACCATATTGTCGAGGTGGCTTGCCCTCTGGCCGATGGATGGTCTAATGTCCAGCCGATTCGGCGTTTGTTATTTTATTTATTAAATTCAGCCGTAACCATATACACAGAGGAAAACACACACATTATCACTAGCCTAAATATCGCACATAACCACATATGTATACAAAAAAACAACGAACCACAAGTTCATCGCTCCATTTTTTTCACGAAGGCAGTGAAAGTTGAAACATTGGATCTTTACTTTAGAGGTGATCGTTTGCCGAGGCGAAAGCCTGGTTATTTTATTTGAATCACCTTGTTTACTGCCTTCATTCCTTTACAGTGCAAAGTATGTGAGAAAGTCTTCAGCCAGTCGAATACGCTGACGCTGCATATGCGGGTCCACGACGACTTCAGACCGTTCAAGTGTGACAAGTGTGAGGCTGCCTTTACCCAAAAAGGTTCGTTCACAAGATGGTTTTATCCCAACAGCTGTTTTGGCATTATAGTAATAATGTACTTTATTTCCTTACTAGCTTGTATTATATACGGTAGCACTGGATCGTCATTCAAGCAAATAACACATGACAATTACATACGTAGTCATACGTATATGCAGGGGCTGATAATAAAACCCGTGATAACTGCAAGCGTAGAAGACTGAAGATTAGAAGCCCAGTCGTATCTTGGAGCTCAGAAGCGGTTTGAAGGGCTTGGGCGTGGGAGGTGACTATCTTAAAATATACGACTCATGAGTCAAACGGCTTAGCAATTAGCCTTATTTACTTTTCCGGGCGTACTGCCTGCCCACATTCAGCTTTTCTGGTTGAGCTCCCAGTTGAGCTGAATTTTCGTGATCGAAGGCTCAAGAGTCATACCAGTTAGAAACACAGCACCATATCCAGGAAACTGTATATCGCTACTTCCCCGCAACAACATATATATAGCTTTTATTGCGGCCCAAGTCCCGAAGTTCCAAGCCTAAAACCCGAATGAAATGACCCGACTTTCCGGTAAAAAGAGCCTACTACGAAAGGCGCAGCAGGCAATTCTGTGGAATCCTGTATGATCAGAACACCATTTCGGATCCCAAATGAAGGTATGGGCCACTTAACAGGATCTGTCCGTCTGTCTCTGTCATTTAGCTGGAAGTTGGATAATGTGCTTCAGTTCGAGCCTTTCCAAAAAAGAAGTACTGATCATACAGAAAAAACTTGAAATGGAGTAGACTTGGTCTGAATTTTAAAACACAAAATAAAAATCTAATGAAAATGTTGCAATAATCAGACCCATCATTAAATCTTCTCCGTTGCTCGCGAAGTCGATTTATTTTCGAACGTCGGACTGGAGAAAAGTTCTTATCATTAAATGCTTTTCTACTAAATTATAAAGGATCTTTGTATGAAACTAACAAATTATTGGAAAAGTTGGACCTCCTCAAGGTTCCGGATTCCCCCTCCCTCCTATCCCCCAGGATGGCTAAATCGGAGAAACGATTGTTCTTAAATTAAAATGGTCGAGTCCCTGATATGCCTGCCAAGTTTCATCGTCCTAGCTTGTATGGAAGCATCCTAGCTTGGGGTCGCCGGAATTATGGAACCCTCCCTCCATCTCCCCTCATAGTGCCCGGATCCGGACTGTCTATCTAGTGCTTGTGCTTGTTCTACCCTCCAGGTCCCCCCCCCCCCAAAAAAAAAAATCACCGGACCCGTTCGAGACTTGAAGGTGACATCTGAGACACGGAGTCTTTCCAAATATCAAGTTTCATTAAGATCCGATTCCCCACAGAAGTTATACATACGTTAATATTCCGGATTCCCCCTCCATCCATTCCCCCCAGGGTGGTCGGATTGGGGAAGTGAATATTTCCAACATAGTTTGCCTGCCAAGTTTCATCGTCCTAGTACATCTGGAAGGGCGCTAACTCGCGATCACCGGACCGACCGGAAGACAGACGACCGACGGAAAAGTGATCAGTATATGGCACTTGGCCGGAAGGCAAGTGCCATAAAAAATTACAGTTTACGTCACAAGGTTTTGAGGGAGTATGAACTAAAGGCCTTTTTCCGCGACACAATTCTGGGCCACACATTTCTGGGTGTTCGTCGCGAAACACGATTGTTTTGCCGTTTTGTCTATTTTTGGGAGAAATTTCAAATATCTGAAAATAAAAATAAAATTCACGTAAAATCTCAATAAATAGAACTCCAGGCTTATTTCTTACCATTATGTGTTGTTGTTTGTCGAATTTGAGCCACAAAGCTAGCTACGAAATTCTTGTTGGTCGCGGAAACACAGTTGTGGGCCGCACAAAACAACGCAGAAACAC
This sequence comes from Branchinecta lynchi, assembly GCA_023053575.1. Taxonomy (NCBI): domain Eukaryota; kingdom Metazoa; phylum Arthropoda; class Branchiopoda; order Anostraca; family Branchinectidae; genus Branchinecta; species Branchinecta lynchi. The sequence goes on along the minus strand of JAKZAP010000017.1, from coordinate 20,651,203 downwards.
TCTTTTCGAGCCACAATTGACCCACAAACTGTTTGTGGGAGCACGGGAAAATGTCTTAAGTAGAAACAAATTTGCTTGTAGGGAACCTGATGACCCATATGGGTAATGTCCACTTCAACGTCGAGAATACTTCAGTATCCTGTGGCACGTGCAATCGTCATTTCAAGACTGTCAATTCATTAAGCGCTCATCATACTAAAGCTCATCCTGGTGTCAAGGTATGTGTTTATTCCAAAAGAAGGTAGGTTTTTTTTTGAACGGACAAGAGAAAGGAATAACGTAAGAACGAGAGGAACACTGGCAACAGTTTTCTCCATATCCTGCTAATTCTTCTGCCCAATTTTTACATAGTTTCATCCCGTTATTCATTTCTGGTCGTATCTTTTAAAGACTGTCTTACCTATAATACTAACGCAACCTGCTTCCGTAATCACTCCATATATTTCTAAACCCGGAGACCCCAATTTCGTACGTTACATCCTAAGCCCCCTAACGAAGCCACGCTAATTGGGATCCCAAAACGTAAGTGGAGGGATACCTATGACATCGAAAAATTGTCTGTCTGTCCGTCCGTCTCTAAGCACGATAACTCTCGAAGGGAATGAGATATTTTGATGAAACTTGGTGTGAGGATTCGTTGGGTCGTCGGACCAGTCAAGTTCGTAGATGGGCTACCCTACATTTAGGGGTGGGGGAGGGGTTTCAAATTAAGGGGCAAACAAAATATTTTGAAACAGCTAATGTGATAGTCGATTATGGGATAAGAAGACATGCTGAACACGATGGTCAAAACCATTTTGTCATCGAACATGTAGTTCGCCCGGAATCCGGCCAAAACCGGAAAGTTTGTTAAAAGTAAAAGTTGTATTTTCAGTTGATTAGATGCTCGATTTCGGGGTAGGAAGACATGCTGAAGACGATGGTGAAAACCATTTTCTCGACGGACAAGTAGTTCGCCCGGAATCCGGCCCAAACCGGAAAGTTTGTTAAAAGTAAAAAAAATTCTAACTTCGCTATCAAAACCACGCTGATGCTCTAACTTGCCGTGTTCTGCTACCTTCGATGTGTATCACGCTGTCGACGGTTGTCTGCGAGATGTTTTTCCATCAGAAAAACCGGTTATGTTAATTGTTTCCCTGTTCTCGCTATAAGTAAACGTGTCTCGAAAAGGCTTAAAACAGCCCGAACCGTAGGTTATTTGTTGAAAGCATAGCATAGTTTTAAAGGTTAACAGAATAGGTCTAAGATACGACAGTCTGATATTGTAAATATTGTAAGATACTGTAAGTTGAAGAGTAAATAGTGCGAGGGGTCCTTTAATAACAGTATTCTGTAACCCGATTTTTAGGTACAATTTAGGTGTACTAGGTACATCTTCGTTTGCGATCATACATAGTCAAACATTTAAATGGTTTGTTTTTCGTGTTTGTTAATGACCCCTTTAGTAAAATGTGAGCAAACTACCTTTCGACGAAAAAATAAAAATCGCGTATTTCCAGCTTAAGAAATACAATCCACCTTCAATCCCCGCGTCACACTCAGCTACTGCCTTGTAACAAGACGCGCTTATTCATTTAAAGGACACCTGAATGAAGAGTACCAAGTATCGTTCCTATTTGTATGACGTCCGTTAACATTGCCTGCAGAAAACCCAATCCAAATACGAAATACCGTTTCCAAGCTATGATTTTTGCTCCATTTTGCATCTGTCCTTATTTCAGTACCGAGCAATTTTAGAAACGAACAAATGTCTCCAATCAACCCTTCTTCTGGAATATTTTTTAACCAGATAAGCCCAAACGTATATCTAGAAGAAATTCCAATACGATCCGGCCAGCGCTGTACAAGATTTGAATGAATTGCGCTTTTTGTCTTGGAGTCTGCATGTGCAAACCTCCGGAAACAATCATCCCTATTTTGAAAACGTCACGCTCAGGAGAAGAATGCTCTCCGTGTCCATGTCTGTAAATGCATTCTCCATGGTGTGTTCAAGTATGGTTTCATTGTTCAGGTCTCCTTTAATGTAGGTTGGCGATGCGCTCAACATGGATTGCCAAAAGAAAACTCCGAGGCCGATCTGGCTACCCACGGTAACGGTAGCAGATAGATTTCCTTGGCTGGCCGGATACGTAAATTCCTAAAGATAGTTCAGTTGTGACAGGCTAAAGCCCCTTTCACACTGAAGCATCGTTGCGATGCGTTGCGTATGCGTTTATCTTCCGTTGCGTACAGGTTGCGTAGAGTATCTTTCACACCTGCGCGAGAATTTTTCACGCTGGATGCGTGTTTTTGGGATCCCAAAACATAAGTCGCGGGATACCTATGACATCGCAAAAGTTGTCCGTCTGTCCGTCTGTGCGCACTATAACTCTCGAAGGGAATGAGATATTTTGATGAAACTTGGTGTGAGGATTCTTTGGGTCAAGAGTGAGGTCAAGTTCGTAGATGGGCTCTGAAGCCCTACGTTTAGGGGTGTGGGAGGGGGTTTAAATTAAGGGGCAAATGAAATACTATTAAACAGATAATGTGTTTAGTCGATTATGGGGTAAGAAGACATGCTGAACACGATGGTGAAAACCATTTTGTCATCGGACACGTAGTTAGCCCGGAATCCGGCCAAAACCGGAAAGTCTGTTGATAGTAAAAGTTTTATTTGAAGTTGATTAGATGTTCGATTTGGAGGACATGCGGAACTTGATGGTGAAAACTATTTTCTCGCCGGACAAGTGGTTCGCCATTCCGGCCAAAACCAGAAAGTTTGTTAAAAGTAAAAGTTTTATTTAGTTGATTAGATGTTCGATTTAGGGGTAACAAGACATGTTGAAGACTTGTGCGAAAACAATTTTCTATCCGGGCAAGTAGTTCGCCTGGAATCCGGCCAAAACCGGAAAAAGTTAAAGTTTTATTTGTAGTTGAGTACAATACACCGGTACAATATCCGATTTAGGGGTAAGAAGCGATGCTGAATCCGTGTATGAAAATCATTTTTTACCCGCACATATAGTTCGACCGGAATCCGGCTGGAGTCGGAAAATTTGTTATAAGTTAAATTTTATTTGAAGTTGATTAGAAGTTAAATATTGGGGAAAGAAGATACGCTGAGTTCGTTTCTGAGCTTTCTTTTTTCGCCGGACAAGTAGTTCCGGAATTCGGCTGAAACCGGGAAATTGGCAGAAGTGGCAGGAAGTTTTCGTCAGAACAGATATGACTTGTAGGGGTAAAGACACATGCTGAATCCATATCTGAACTTGGTTTTCTCAGATGATTAGCTATTTGGCCCTAATCTGTTTCTGAGTTTTAATAATAAAAATGTTCAAGGAGTCTGGTGAAGACAAGACCCAATTGTCTGGATCAAATATTGATTTTTTGGGATCCCATCGAAACCTTTGGTCTTGTTGTTTTCCTGTCTCGGTTTCTTCTGCTGAAATTTGGTTTATAATAATAATAATTTATTTTTAACCCACAAATCGTACAAGACGAAAACAGTGAAGTACAAAAGAATATATGAAGACACAATTAGGCAAAAAACAACACATAAAAACAAAATCTAAGAGTCGAACAGACGAATAAACCCATGAGAGGGCGACAGACGCGGGTACGCCGTTTCGGACAGTTTTCTGTGGCGAACAGACAATTTTCTCCGTGATATCCGGTAGCGAGTAATTACTAGTAATTTCTTTACCAAGGAGGGAGAAATAGAAGAAATTTACAAAAACGAAAATAAGAGAATCGCAGAGCTTTAATATTCTTTTTCTTTAAAACAGGATGAACACCAGATAGGAAAAGAATAGAATGGTCACGGAAGGAACAGTAAAGTTAGCCAAGAGCTCTTTTCGTTCATCAATAGTATGCTTTCTAAATCGTTAGAAGTTTTTTCTCCAGTTTTTCTTCAAGAACTTCAGTTTTCCTCAAAAATTCGACGCGAACGCGCCGACGCAACGCAAGAATAGAACTTGGTTGTATTCTTGCATTGCGTTTTATTTGTCTGCGTAAGCTCTGCGTTGCCGCAAACGCGACGCAGAGGTTGCATAGCTCTGAGTGAAAGGCCCAACGCGTCAGCGTGAAAGCGGCTTAAATCTAAGTCCAGAGTAGAACACATCTTGCAATTGAGGAGTTCGTCAAAGCCTAAACTCGAAAGCCATCATTCTCTCAGTTTGTGTTTTTATTGCAGAGTAATTAGTTTTCGGCATCGCCAAATTACCGTATAGGCAAAGTAGGCACAGATCTGCCTATGGGCCCCAGTCCTTTTAGGGGACCCGCTACAGCATGTCAAAATGCTATTTCATTCTAAAAGAAAATTACCATTCGTAAATTTGACAGTTAAAATTAGCTTTGATGATTTGCGGATTAGAGGACACGAAAAAATTGCACACCAGTTATAGATAAAAATCTAATAATAAGTAAAATTTATTAAAGGCATTTTTGAATTGGTAGGCTATTTAGAAGTATACAAAATAGTGTGAAAAATTGATAGTTGAAAGTTGGAGTTGAAATGGAAAGGAGGTTAAAATTTTGAAGTTAAATATATACGTAGAAGAATAGTTCAATAGGTAAACGACGTATGGAGGAGAAGTCTTACTCCAGATGTAAAAAAATTAGAAAAGATGCTACGCGGGTTTAAACCAGAGATGGGCATGTGGGGCCAGATAGGCATGGCAGATTGGCGAATCCGAATCTTTCATTTCGTGACGATTCAAATCGGGGAATCGAATCCGACCTTCACATTACTTCACAAAAGCCAAATCATATACATAGGTTACAGTTTGAAAATCAGAGGTGACAAAAAAGCACTGATACCTAAGGCGAATGAAAAGGTTAATTGGACGATGTAAACCATATGTCCAGGGTTGTCACAGTAATTAAAACTCTAAATTAGTGAACCCTTATGGAAAATATTTGTTGAGTGTTTTGCGATTCTTGAACATTTCTTTTTCCTTTTCTACTGCACTTACGCCCTTAGGTAGTGCGTAATAAATCCTTCATTCATTCACTCAATATGGGTTCCTCTCGGCAACCAGGAATGAATTTGGGGATCGTTAAGCACAATCCCATAAGCACAGCGTGTAACAATTGGGAATAAATTAGAAAGTGGTGCGGATTCGTAAGGTTCAGGGTTTAGAATCCGAGTCCGAATCCGGCCATGAGGACGAATCCTGGATTTGAATCCGGATTCGGATTCGCCCATCTCTGGTTTAACCAAAAATGTTTAGGTTTCGGTTTCAAAATTGGGTGACTATATAGATTTTTTTTTTTTGGTAAAGTTGGAAACGTAATTTGTGACATAAGCACTAGAATTTCGACTGCCTAGGGGCATCTAGGGATATATAGATAGATAGATTGATATCGCTTTTATTCTTTTCGAACTATCATGGTGAAATCCAAATTTGTCGAGATCGTCATATATACATGTAGACACTCATATATAAATATTTCAACGTCATATATAAAAGTAAACACTACGGGGTTTAAGCTTGCATTCTTCTTCAGGTCCCCAACTCATTGTACACCTTCCAGCTACCAGACACTTACAACAACATCACCATCTTCACAGACAACCACAGAACTACGACAGAATCTCCTCAAGAACTGTTTGCAGCTACAGACGAAAAAGAATCCACTGTTCAAGTTGGTTCCGAAAGCGCAGTGACGCATGAACAGAGTGGAGTTCGGAAATATGAGAGACAAGTCTTAGTACTGGACGGATCCCTTTTCAAAGCGGATGGAGCAAACCCTGGATCAGAAGCTGCTTCCGTCGCTTCGACGGCTGTTAAAGGTGCGCTGGACACAACGCAGAGTTTTGCTGAACTCCCACAAGTTCTAGTAGTGGATGGATCACTTTTGAAAACCGTAGGAGCTGATCCTGGATTGGACCTCCCACCTTCTCTGGTTTCTGCGACTGTGAGAGCGTGCGAGGATTCAACCCAGAGTTCCGAAGAACCAAAGCAAGGAGAGCTGGGTCTTGAAAATCGTCAGCAAGTAGCCGCTTTAACCCCACTCCATTCGCAAGGAAGTTCAGTTGAGAATCCACTTCCGTTAAGAATACTAAGCATTCCTGAAAATGTGAGATTTGACAGTGTTACCCAGACGATAACTGTTAGTTCACATTCTCAAGAAGAAAATCAGTTCAGGCCACCTGAGAACGGAAAGCAGTCCGTAGCCACTTCAGGGAATTTCATAATGGGGACCGTGGATGCCCAGCCTCTTACCGAGCTGTATCCTGGTGGGCTTCAGACTGAAAATTCAGTAATATTGCCAGAGTTTGTACCCCTGCGCGCCGGATCCGTTTGTCTACCTCATAACGAAGTTGCTTCGTTCCCATCTGGGACACAGACTCCAAAGTTTCACGAGAGCGGCGGGGGCTTACTTCACGCCAGTGTAAAGCTTGACGCAGGACGAAGTGCGAATAGTGCCATTTCTACACACCTCGTTCTTTATAACCAAGGTGTGTCTGGTAACGAGTTTCTTGTGTCTAAAGAGTTTCGGAACCTGAGACCAATCAGACCGAAACCTGATCCACGCATAGAAGAAGTAGACATGCCCGCGAAACTGAGAACGTCTTCAAAACCAAAAGCCAAGCGGCAAAAATTGGAACGAAGCGGAGAGAGGCCCAAGACTACAAAACCCAGTATCGATCCTTTATTGATCGCAAAGGAGGCTTTAGAAGTGGAAAACATTATCAACTCCGCACCTGAAGCTGAGATTGCCATCTTAGACCGGCTCCTTGCCAACAAGAACAAGGACAAGCCGTCGGACGGATCCCCTGATGTGCCAACGACGCGTGTTCTTACTGATCCCGTCACAAAACGAACTCACGAAACTGGACTTGTGGTCGAAAACGGGATTAAGTTCTCAGCCTGTTTACAGTGCAGGAAGAAGTTTAAGAAGCCCATCGACTTGATAAGACACTTACGAACGCACTACAAAGAAAAACCTTTTCAGTGCTCCATGTGTTCTTACGCCTTTTCGGTTAAGAAGTCACTAGACGACCACCTCTTGACTCACTTTGAGCCGACATTAGAGTGTGCAGCGTGTGGAAAAAAGTTTGCAACCCTTAAAGCGCTGAATTCCCACGTACTGAGCTACTGCAAAGACCCGTCGAAGTGCGCTGTTTGTGATTTCACGTCGAAAGAAAAGACGGAAATGACGAAGCATATGGAGGAGCACAGAAGGTCCGCCGCTAAGGTGCTAGAGCGACCAATCAGGATAGAGGATGGAGACCCACCATCGAAAGGTGAGTTGACCTTTCTAAAAATTTGTGAGAGATAACCCCCCCCCCCCCCCCCCCATAAGACGAGGCTTATGGGGTGGGGGGGAGGCTTCCATGTAAATATTCCTTCAGCCCAAGCTGACTGCGAATCTTATTTGATAGTGCGAAATGGATACGTCAGCTGAATTTTATTATAGCTATATTTCGGCACTCCTCGGCAAGGGTCCTCTTCAGGCTCAAACCCGCTCAAGTTGGTTTTCTCACAAGTTATTTTTTCAAACTTGAGTGGCTTTGAGCCTGAAAAGGACCCATGCCAAGAAGTGCCGAAATATATCTCTAATAAAATTCAACTGACGTATCCGTTTTACACTATCAAATATGGTTTCCATGGTTGTTCTTAGAAGCAAAGATTTTGGATTTTTTTTTATTTTTTTTTTCTGTTGCACTATCAGAAGTTTGATAGCAGATAACACTTGTTTGCGAGAGAATGTATCTGCTTCGGACCTTTTAAATGTTGTCTCTTTACGAAAGATAACACTTAAAGAGTCGTAACAGAAATATCCTTGGCATCAAAATAACGTTTAACACGAAGTATGCTCACCAATGAATGAATGAATGTATTCCCAAAAAAGCCCTATGAGCCATAGCTGGAGAAAATTTCTCTGTTATCAGACTTCTAACAGTATGGGCCAATGGGGAGCATCAGAATAGTTATCGGGCTTGAGGATTGGCTGCCGAAGAATGGAAAAGCAGTGATCAGCTGCAAGCAGAGGAACAGGTTGCTTTGTCTGCCTTTTATATTATCTCTAGATCCGTTATGGAGTTGTAACCCGATGCAAAATTTATCTCAGAAAATAGTATGAAGTTGTACGAAAAAGTAGCATGGAAGACTAACTGATGCTACTACCTGCTTCTACTTCAAGGCTACCGCGTTACTGCATTCTACTGCATGCTACTATTAGCAAGACCGGATGCTCCTAGACCAAGACAGGATGCTACTGGATACTACTACTTAAGATTGGCCCAGTCTGAGGCACATTAAATGATAGTACTCTTTACCAATACATATCACTAGATGCAACTTTTTTGTACAACTATCATACAACTACGTAGGCTATAAATTTTTCATCAATCAATCACGTTTAATCCGAATAGCTAAAAGCTAGAAAAGGAATACAAATTTACAAAATACACAGACACACAAGAAACAAATTAACTAATTACCAGAAATTAATGATGGGATGAAACTACGTAAAAATTGGGTAGAAGAATTAGCGGGATACGGGGAACACTGATTGCCGGTATTCCTCTCAGACCGACGCACGGAAGACGGGAGGGGAGGGGGGAATAGATGGGCCATCTGGGAACAACACGTTATCTTAGCTCCAAATTTGCTTGAAAGTGTATTTCTACGTAACAGTATTTCATGAGTATTTCTACGTAAGAGTATTTCATCGGGAAGCTTCTGAAATCCCCACCTTTTGCCAGTCACGCAACATGGCTGACTTAGAGCGTGTTCCACCCTTCTCACAATAGTTACTATTAGTTACTATTTCCGTTCCATCCTCACGAAAAGTTACTACGCTGACCGTTCGAACCTTGTCGGAATAGTAACTAATAGTTACTATTTGCTTACCATGCTCGGGAGCGTAGTAAGCGTAGTAACTACGCATCTCTGTAACGTGATTGGTCGGATTCGCCCCTGGCGTGAGATCCTGCTGGAAAATAGAAAAAATCGTTCCAGCCTTGACGGCAAAAAAACAGAATTCGTGACGTCATGCGTAGTAACTACGGTAAGCAGGATGGAACACGCTCTTTTAGGTCCTCCTACCCCTGTAGGCGCGTAAGGCAGCAACAGGGGTTCGCCATGACGGCCTGTCCTGAGCCATCGGCCAAAGCTCCTCCATCGAAGACCTCGCCAGCTTGGCCTCCTTCTCTAACGACCCGCCAATGGTCATTTTGGGTCTCCCTGGCTTGTGGAGGCCATGGGGTGTCCAACACCATATGTCGTGTGGCAGCCTTCCCATCACCCATTCGCACCATATGCCTCCAATACATCCATCGCCGCATTCTAGTGACGAGGATGGGGGTATGATTTGTCATACGATAAATCTCGTCGTCTCTTATTCTCCCCGTTTAATGAATATTCAAAATAGATCTTAGGCATTTATTGTCGAATACCTGGAGTCGTCTTTCTAGTTGCGCAGTGATGCTCCAAGTTTCACAACCACAAGTAAGGACGGAAAGGACATTGCTATTATAAATTCAAGCTTTAGCTTCTGGGAATATTTACTGTTAGACGCAAAATGAAGATCCGTCGACAATTTTTTCACAAATAAGGACATGAGAAGCTTCTAAGTGTTGTTATTCGAAGACATGATAGGCCAGCAGGTCTACATTCTTTTTTGAACTTCATTTGTTTTTCCCACTTTTAACCACTACGCCTTCAGTTTTCAAATATTTTGCGTCCAGCCGCCGCGTCGGAGAGCGGAAAGGGTAGATAGAGTTGACAAGAGAGAGTTGACAAAATCGCTCATTTCACGTGGAAAGTAACGGTATTTCGAAAAATGAAATTCCTGAGCCATTTCATCGTGAAAAGATCATTTTCAGTAATAATTGTGTTTGAAGCCTTGGACACACGGCTCGGGAAGTTATCCTGAGACCTGGAGGGTGGGGAGGGCAAGACCATGTTCTGACTTTCTTCTTCTTCTTCCTTAAGATGCAACAACCCTATTTGGCGCCACTACGACATTTTTAGAGCATTCTTCTCCTGAGCGTGACGTTTTTAAAATAGTGATGTTCGTTTCTGGAGGTTTGCACATGCAGACTCCAAGACAAAAAGCGCAATTCATTCAAATCTTGTACAGCGCTGGCCGGGTCATGTTGGAATTTCTTCTAGATATACGTTTGGGCTTAACTGGTTAAAATTATTCGAGAAGAAGGGTTGATGGGAGACATTAGTTCATTTCTAAGATTGTTCGGTACTGAAATAAGGACAGATGCAAAATGGAGCAAAAATCATAGCTTGGAAACACTACTTCGTATTTGGATTGGGTTTTCTGCAGGCAATGTTAACGGAAGTCATACAGATACTTGGAGCGTGTTCCATCCTACTTACCGTAGTTACTACGCGCGACGTCACAAATTCTGGCTTTTTGCCGTCAAGGCTGGAACGACTTTTCTATTTTCCAGCAGAATATCATGCCACGAGATGCGCAGTTACTAGGTTCAGGTTCAGGTTCAGGTTCTTTTTAATAACAAAGTAAATAACAAAATGTCCAGAGCCCGGCTGAGAAGACAAATTCGTAATGCACGGGATGGAAAGACTTCTTTAAATAAATACAACATTTATACTTCACTACATGCCATTCATACAAATGGAAATATGCGCATTCTCCCGTCAGTACCCGGTCCCCAACACCACCAGTTGACACATCCAGCGAAACAAACAATACAAAAATAAAAATAAAAGATAACAAGAACCGAGGAAAAGTGATTTCAGTCCGAAGGATCCTGGAATGAGTATTCACATCCGCCAGGTTCAGTATCTCCAAAACCAGATAAAATGGGAACAAACTTAACCTCCCAAAGGCAATCCGCATTAACTAACAACAACTCACTTATCACGAAACACATTCTCAATATAACAACATAAATTTAAGTTTATGTTTGGTTGTTTGAATTGACTGTGAAATGTCCAAATTAGAAGTATAAATATTCCAGTTCCGAATTACCGAGTTTCGAAGCGAAAATTTCGATCTTTCAGTTATAATTCTTGGCTGATACAGTTTATTAAAATTTCTAGTTAGATGTCCGTGTTCAATAGATTTAAGCGGGAAATGGATCGAGGGAAGCAAACCACGGTCATACTTAAGTTTGAAGAGGATAGATTCAACAGTCACAAAATGTCTTAAAGGAAGGATATTAAGAAAGCAATAAAGAGAATCTGTTGACGACTTCGCTGGATATAATTTAGGGGAAGGCAGGTAACTCTTAAGGACCCGCAAAGCTTTGTTCTGTTGTCTTTGAAGTGGCGCAATATGAGAACTAAATGTGTTAAGGTATACAAGTGATGAAAACATTAAATGGGAATGGATAAGTGCATAATAAAGTGATCGCATTGCTTCAAGGGGAAGGGATGACCTGAGTCTTCGCATTATCCCTATATTTCTCCCCAACTTCATACGCAAATTTGATATATGAGGCTTCCATGATAGATTAGAGTCAAGGAGGACTCCAAGGTATCGCATAACTGCTGCTCGGGAAATCTTAATTTTAAAATCACTTGACTCAATTAGTTGAAGCTCAGGAACAGCAGCGTTACATCGAGAGAAAACCACGAATTTTGTTTTATCAGCGTTAAGAGCTAGGTTATTTGACTCAAGCCACAATAGAAGATGGTTGAAAGCTTCCTCCAATACAAGTTTCAAACTGTTCATATCTTTCCCTGATACAGTACATGCAGTGTCATCCGCAAATTGCAAGTTTAAACCAAATATTCTCATGGAATTATTCAGGTCGTTAACATAAATTAAAAAAAGTAAGGGACCAAGTATTGAGCCTTGCGGTACACCAGCGATATTAGATTGTCGAGTTATTTCGGATGAAACATCACCTCCATCAACATATTGAGACCGGTCCTTAATATAAGATGCTATTAGGGATTTTGCTGGCCCTCTTATACCGTAATGATCCAACTTATGCATTAGAATATCATGAGATATCGTATCAAAAGCTTTTTTAATGTCAAGAAAAATAGAAGCTGGAATTTCTCCCCGGTCAAGAATGTCATGGACATACTGTGCTAGTAATAGGACCGCATGATCGGTAGAATGACATTTGCGAAATCCGAACTGTAGCTGATTTATCATTTCAAAATGTTCTAAGAAACGCACTATTCTATTATACAGACAACGTTCAATTATTTTAGAAAAAGCCGACAGAATTGATATTGGCCGATAATTCGACGGATTTGCTTTCTCTCCTCCTTTGTAAAGAGCCAATATTCTTGAATCTTTTAATGACGAAGGAAACGTCCTGTTTTTAAATGCCAGGTTTATTATGTGACATAAAATGTGCGAGATTTGGGGGAAGATTTCTTTTAACAGAAATGTCGATGATCCATCAATACCCTCAGATTGACCATTTTTTCAAAAGAGTAACTGCATTCTTTAATTCTTGTTCAGAAACCGGTGTTAAAAATATTGTCTTATCATGAGATGGCGGAAGGAATTTTCTAAAATCATTTTTGTTTTGACGACTTGACCTCGACGAAGCAACGGACTCTGCAGTTTTTTCACCTATTTTAGCAAAATGCCGGTTCAGGGCATCTGCTATTTCCTTCTTATCATTAAGAGGTACTTGGTTTTCAGGCATGCACATTTCATCTGGAAGACTACGCTCCAGAGCGTGGTAAGCAAATAGTTATTATTAGTTACTATTTCGAGAAGGCTGCGGAACGGTCAGCGTAGTAACTTTTGGTGAGGTTGGAACGGAAATAGTAACTAATAGTTACTATTTGTGGAAAGTGGAACACGCTCTTGGTACTCTTCATTCAGGTGTCCTTTAATCTAATTACTTTACTGACTAGATTCGTTTTTCTGTCAAAATTTCTGTTTTTTCTTTCAGATCCAGGGAAAGTGAGCGTGCGGAAGTACGTCTGCTCCATCTGCCCTGCCACCTTCGGACGCTCGAACCACCTCGAGCAGCACACTAGATCTCACAACAACGATCGACCCTTCAAGTGCACAGTCTGCGACAAAGCCTTTTTTACGAAAAACCTGCTTAGAAAACACACAAAAAGACATGAAACCGGACAGAATTTCACTTGCAAATTCGAAGGGTGTAGCAAATCGTTTCACAACCAAGAGTATCTGAAGAAACATGAAATTACAGAGCACGGAGAAAAAAAATTCCTGTGTCCCTACTGCCAGGAGATGTATATCACCCAGCGGGCTTGTCAGAGACACATATTAACCCATTTAAAGGAAGTGATAGGGAAGGAAAGCACGCCGAGAAATTTGCTTCAAGCTAGTAAAGAAGTTACCTTGTTGACTGGCCCGCCAACCGAAGATGCTGCAGAACGCTACGCCTGTATTTACTGCGACGAAATATTTACTTCCGCGTCTGGGTTCAAGAAACATGCCTTGACACATAAAAGGGAAGCGGCAGAAGGCGGCGAGCGCGATATGTCTAGAGATGTAAATGCACAGGAGTTAACTGTACTTCCGAACTACCCTGGAGGCTGCCCGATCTCAGACGACGCTGATAGTGTTCTAGAGGCCTGTGATGTTCTAGCGGTTCGCAGGGGTTGTGACCAATCGGAAAATCAGGATAATTCGGTGCACGTTGGAGATCTGTCGGAACAACAGGATTTGGAGGAAAATCGGATAGTTCGTTCACCCAGCGTGGCTAGGATCATCGATGTCGAGTGGATTGCTGATGAAGAAGTACAAGAGACCAACTGTCCGGAGCCGGAAAGTCTGGTCCGGAACCTGCCGGAAACTAGTCAGTTTCGGGGCTCCCAGCGTTTTCGGTGGCCCAGCAAAGCCCCTAAAATTTTGAGGGCTTATCCACCTAAAAAGAGACCGAATCTGCGGAAAGAGATCCGGCAAGGGCCAATCCCGAGATCAGAATCAGTGACGCTTGGTGCTACTACTAAACTGGCAGGGAATCGCTCGGAAACTCCGGTGAGACTCCAGATCCTCTCTCAGCATAGCTACATTCCCGACAACCCTCTTGACAAAGCGGAAGGCTATCCGGCTTCCGAATTCCGGCCGGAAACTAACGAAGTCGTTGAGGAGTATAATCCGGAACTGAGTTACCTGGAGGAGTCAGAACACTATATCATTCTAGACGATGAAAATCAGCTAACGGATGAGTACATAGAGCTACACGCTAATATTGACCCAAATAATGAGATGGCTTTGTTAAACGGTGAAACTGATGGATATGTCGTATTCATTGATGAGAATAACCGGCCCCTCGATCAGGAGAATATCTTTTTCGACGAGACCGCTGATCATGTCATGATGACGGAGCCTGCAGTCCTTGAAACAACGGACATCCCTCCCCAAGAAGAAGTCCCTCCTCATCTAGTAGAAGACAAACACGTGCTTTCTGTTGTAGACGACGAAAAAGATGCCACGTGGGATGTCAAGTCGCTGAAAGCAAAGAAGGCAGTATACAAGTGTCGACAGTGTAATCGGAGGTTCACACATAAGAAGTTTAAGTTGCATAAGGCGAATCCGGAGGAGTGTGTGACTACGTGCAAGTTTTGTGCAGTGCGTTTCAGGTCGTCAGCAGCACTTGCAAAGCACGTGGAGAAAGCGCATTCGACGAAAACATGCCTCATCTGCTCAGCGGAGTTTGTTAATGCAGGTAAATTCCTATGTTCGCTTTTCTGTCAGAAGTCTGGTAATATTTGTTGTAGAGGCCGGTGGCCTATTTTTGCATCGTATTATCATTGTTGTTATTATTAATATTGTTATTTAACACGACGATGTACAAGTTTCAAAGACAACACTAAAATTGTTACAGAATATTTCCGCCATGACCTTTTGAGTGTTCTATTTTCGTTAAAAGTAACATAGTAGGACCATTATTAGGGTTGTTTTACAGAAAGGTAACATTTTAAGGCTCATAACACGTGTCTTGTGACATGAACATATATTTTGCTGTCTAGTACTTTTTTAGACGGTGTATTCTTTTGTTAGATATTATGAAACTTCTGACCTTGTAGTTAGGGGCGTCCCGAGCCTTTCTTCATTGGGGGGGGGGGGGGGGGGGGCGAATCTGGTAACATTGAAAAAAAAACCAAAAACACAGCGAGTTGCCTCCACGAAGCTAGAACGTAAAATTTGCAGAGTATATACAAACAAGTCTAAAGAGAAAAACTGGCGCGTTTTGACGCTTTCCGCTTCTTTTTTTTCATGGATGCGCTGTCACTATCCTTTTACCTTTGAAGGACCTTTCTAGTTTTGCCAACAGGACTTGAAATAATCGTAAAAAACACCTTTGCTGCATACCGACAACGTCGCTAACAGCTCTACCCAGGATAAATGAAGGCGCCGCAGGTGAAATTTTTTGAATCCGTCTTTTTTTATGGAAAAATGTGACTACTTTCCATGCAAATTCTAGCTTTTAATATGGTTCAAGCCGCCACACTTCCTAGCCTCAAACGCCACTAATGACGCACCCTTCGTCTAACTAGTGAAGACTGCGGAATGAGCCGCAGGCGACATTTTGTGGAAATACTGATGAGAAAAGTGCCTTTTTGATCCCAAGATTACCTACTAAACCCAGAGCTGTCTGGCGGAACGAAAGGGGCGATCCGGGGTAAAGTAGATACAAAGTACATTTGTTCGGAATTCACAGCAAACAAAAGTAGGCTAGTTTTCACGTCAAGAGACGTGCTTATTCCGGAAGTACTGCAATCCTAAGAAGTAAAAAGTGAACAGCAACCAGCTGAAGCTACCGTTAATGGTAAAGAACAAGAGCTAAATAAATGTCACTTAAGTTACCGAACTCAGTAATTGGGATGAAGCAAATAATGAATTGTACCATGCCGAAAACAGACTAACAAAAAATAGGAACAGATCGAGAGTGGTATAACAAACGAATTTTTTAATGAAATAAAACTCTTATTAGAATCATCTAAAACAACCAAAGTCTAGTAACAGAAACGGATTAAAGAAAGATCCGGTGAATAACCGAATTCGGTAGAGAACGAGACCAAATAAACAGGTTAAATCACCGAATTTACGCAGAGACGGACGGAATGCGGCGAAATCGATGCGGAATGAACTAAAGTTAGATGAATTATAGAATCCGGTCACGAATCAGAACCAAATGAATCTGATTAATGACCGAATCATGAAAAGGACGGACCGAATGACATAGAACAGATACGGACTTGAGAAAAGTCCGGTCGGATTCACCAGGGATGCGCTGACGAATGAGAACAAACAAACAGGTTTAATCACAGAATTTACGAAAGGACGGACTGAATGCGTTAAAATCGATGCGGACTGAACTAAGTTGGATGAATTAGCAAATTCGATAAAGAAAGGGGAACCATAAACAAGCTAAATCGCTTAATTTGGAAATGCGGGGACAGAAGATTTTGTGAATCAGGCATCACGGCTTCGCAGCGATGCCCTTTTTGACCTTTGAATAACGACCCTGCTTGTAGTCCATCCTGGATTCAGAGAATTTGAATTTCAACGTAAGGTTGGACAGGTGACGCATGTAAAAAGTAGGAAAAGGATGTAAGATATGTCTTGCAACCCGTATCGAAATATTTAAGTGGAAACAGTTGATTACAGCTTGTACGCATTTTTTCACCGCCGTATTTCACTTCTCTACTTATAAGACTTGGTTCAGCTTCAGAAGCTCTCTCCACTTCCTGTATCTCAATAGGGCCCCCTGTTGCCAGTGAATGCAACCTCTTCGGTCATGAGGCAGAATAAAGGACTCCCCCCCCCCCAGAAGATCTGGGAAAAAAAATCCGGTAATTTTCAATGGGGGCGGCGAAAGCCGCGTCAGTCAGAATTTGTCAAATTCATCTGAACTTGATGATTTTTAGTCTAGCGGATTATTGCTCAGGGCATCTACCAAAATCTTGCTCAAGGAATCTACCGGAACTTGTGGTCAGGGGATCTACCGAACTTCGCCCCACGGAACTACTAGAATTTTGGAATCTACCGGGATTTTGCTTAGGGAATCTACCGAAATTTTGCTCAGAGAACCTGCCGGAATTTTGCTCAGGGAATCTATCGGAATTTTGCTCAGGGCATTCACCGAATCTTGCTCAAGGAATCTACAGGAACTTGTCTCAGGGAATTTACTAGAGGATGGATTAGGAGATCTACCGGAATTTGCATAAAGAATCTACCGGAATTCCGCTCAGGGCATGTCCTAAGATCTTGCTCAAAGAAACTTCCGGAAATTGTCTCAGGGAATTTACTGGAGAATAGATCAGAGGATCTACCTGACTTTGCCCAACAGAATCTACTAGAATTTTGGAATCTGCTGAGATGTTGCTCAGGGAATTTACCGAAGAATAGATCAAGGGATCTGCCGGACTTCGCCCCACGGAATCTACTAGAATTTTGGAATCTGCTGGGATTTTGCTCAGGGAATTTACTGGAGAATAGAATAGGGGATCTGCCGGACTTCGCCCCACGGAATCTACTAGAATTTTTGAATCTACTGGGATTTTGCTCAGGGAATCTACCGAAATTTTGCTCGGAGAATCTACCGGAATTTTGCTCAGGGAATCTACCGAAATTTTGCTCAGGGAATCTACCAAAGTCTTTCTCAAGGAATCTATCGGAACTTGTATCGGGGAATTTACTAGAGGCTGGATCAGTGAATCTACCGGACTTTGCTCCATGGAATTAACGAGAATTTGGCTCAGGAAATCTACCGGAATTGTGTTGCTTACCGGGGATAACTATCGATTCACAGCTTACCAGGATGACCCCGGCAGAGAACTTACCAGAGTGATTCTTGCAGACAGGCAACATTGCGTACCAGAACATTCATCGAGTGATTCCCGTTATCTCTTAAGTTTCTGTAGCTTTCAAGAATTAGGTAACCTACTGAAATCCATCATTTCCAACTACAAATACTGTTCCAGGAATAATATCGCGGTACCGTGTACTCCAGTTTCGACAGCTTTCTCGGCTCCTTTCCAGTGAAAAGCCAAGAAGAGTTCAAAGACGAGATAGCCTTGTTCCGACATGATCTCCAAAGTCGCCAGGAGAGCTTAGAAAACAAGACCTAAGGTTTCGATGGGATCCCAAAAATCTAATATTTGATCCAGACAACTGTGTCTTGTCTTCGCTAGATCCAGTCTTCACCAGGCTAATCATTAGAGAAACAAAACCAAGTTCAGATATACCTGTATAAGCCATATCTATTTTGACGATACTGACCGAAACTTCCTGCTTTATTTCTGCCAAATTTCCGGTTTCGGCTGAATTCCGAGCGAACTACTTGTCCAGCAAAAAAAGAAAATTCAGAATCGAATTCAGCGTACGGTATCTCCTTATCACTATAAAGAATATCTAATCAATTTCAGATAAAACTTTAGCTTCTAACAAAAAAACAGTTACAACCGGATACCAGACGAATTATATGAACGGTTAAAAAATGATTGGTCGTATACAGACTCAGCGTGTCTTCTTACCCCAAAATATGTCATATAATCGACTTCAAATAAAACTTATCACTTTTAATAAATTTTTCCGGTTTTGGCCGGATTCCGGGTGAACTAGTTGTCCGGGTAGAAAAAGCTTTTCACATAAGTGTTCAGCACGTCTACTTACTCATAAATCGAACATTTAATCAACTTCGATTTACTTTTCACCAACTTTCCGGTTTTGCCGGATTCCGGACAAACTACTCGTCCGGCGAGAAAATGATTTTCACCACCGTGTTTAGCATGTCTTCTTACCCCTAAATCGAACATTTAATCAGCTTCAACTGAAATTTTTACTTTTAACCAACTTTCCGGTTTTTGCCGGATTCCGATCGAACTACTTGTCGGACAAGAAAACGGTTTGCATATTCGTTCTCAGTATGTCTTCTTACCCCATAATCGACAATCACATTAGCTGTTTAAAAATATTTCGTGTGTCCCTTAATTTGAACCCCCTCCTCCACCCCTAACTGTAAGGCTACAGAGCCCATCTACGAACTTGACCTTACCCTTGACCCAAAGAGTCCTCACACCAAGTTTCAAAATATCTCATTCCCTTCGAGAGTTATCGTGCTAACAGACGGACAGACGGACAACTTTTACGATGTGATCCACATCCACTCCACTTATATTTTGGGGTCCCAAAAAAAACAGAAAGAAAATATTCGAAGTTTTTCGTGAACTGAAAGATTTCTTACCACCATTATCGAAAGCGTTCAAGATGGCCAAGGCAATCCCTGTTACCTCAGAAAAAGGGGAAAGACATTTTTATTAAAGTTTAAATGAAAAGGGCTGAGAGGAAACAATCTAGTTACTCAGCACTTATTCACTTAAAGGACCCCTCTTGCTTATTCTGCCTTTTGTAATATACTTAGCTCCCATATGAAATTATAAGCTTCTAAAATCTCCACCTTTCTCCATTATTTCGTTTCGTAACTACGAATTTTAGCGCTTTTTCAGCCTTGCCGAGTTTTCCCTTCACCGAACAAACAGTTTGCTGGAATCTTCAACTTCCGATGACAACTCTTTCACACATACGGATGTGATAATCTTCTATTTATTACTTATTTTATTGTCCCTCGACGCTTGAATTATTTACCAACTAGAAATGTAAGCCGTTGCCGAAAATTCATTGCAAGACATATCCTAAAATCATTTTCCTACTTTTCTACTGGCGTAACTTCTCCGATGTCGCATCTATCGCAGAAATGCAGGCTTTTGTTTAGATTCGAAATCTCGGCGTCTGGATAAATTTTGGTTTGTCATGCAAGCAGCGCACGCTCTGAACGTTATTAGGAAAAATACAAAATCTCTCAGATGTGTCAAAATATCAGACAAATAATTTGAATTTTCAGTAAAACTTCACCGAGCCTATTTTTTGTTCTGTAACACATAATAGAAGTCAGAACACAACAGTAGGCCTATTCTAGAGTTTCTGCAGAGATGGTCATTACAGAAAAAAATCCTGTAAAATCTGGAAAAATTCCGGTAAAACTTTGAAAAGTTCTGAAGCCGCACCCCCCCCCCCCCCCCCGGCGTCTTCGGCGTCTTAGCAGAAGAACTACGTAGTGCAAGGTCCGGTCATAAATTAGGCGATTCGTTCTTTCAAAAGATTCTAAAACTGCTTATTTTGACGTGGCAACCGACCGGGCACTTGCTGTAGCCTACACTAAAGTCGAGAGTTGGCAAATCCGTCGATTATTTCGTGCAAAATTCGATCTGCTTTATGTCATTAGTTGCGTTTTTGCAGATACCATGGTATCTGATACCACGGTCTAAAGTCGTTTTTGCAGTTATCGTGGTATCTGATGCCACGGTTAAAAGGCGTTTTTGCAGTTATCGTGGTATCTGGCAGTTATCGTGGTATATGATATTCAGATACCACGGTCCGACCGTGGTAATTGGTCGTGGTATCTGGAAAGTCATCTCACTTTCATCAAATTTTGTCAGATTGTTGAGAAGGAAGTTTGGCACTTAGTGATGCGAGTGGATATCAGTTTTTCTTTTGGGATGACTTCGAAAAGCGCAATTTCGGCAATTGTCGCTTTTGCAGAGCAACCGTATATCAGATACCACGATAACTGCAAAAACGACTAATTGCAGATCCAGTTACTGTGGTAACAGATACAATGGTACCTGGAAAAACGCAACTATCGCGTGACTGACAGGAGGAAGAAAACTCCCAAGATATCATGATTTTTTTTTCATCGTCTTCTATGAATAATACAAAGCAAGAGAAAAGGCTTTCGCCTCTAAATAATTCTAAGAAATTTTGAGTAGTCGAACTGATCAGAGTTAAAAATCCCATCAACAATGCACTTGAAACTATTGATTGATTCAGCATTAACCGCATCTTCGGTAAGGCTGTTCCAAGGATCAACAGTTCTGTTGCCAAAACCCCACTTAAAAAGGTCCTTGTGGAATCTTGATTTTGAATGAACAAATTTATTTCCCATCAAAATTGGCCCGAGAGGACCTAGACGGAGTAAACAAAACATAAAAGAAGAGAAAGAAGCGCAATGCAACATTACAACACAATATAATGTAAGAGAATACGAACATTAGCACACAAATGAGTCGTATAAACCGTAAGATCTGTTTAAAGAGCAGAAGAATCATTAAAATAAGGTATGGTAAAGTAAAAAAAAGGCTGAAAAAAAAAAAATCTGTGATGTGGTGGCTTCCCCTGGGGTAAGGTGCAGGAAGATAATTGGTTCTTTTTTGTTTTTTCTTAGAGGCAAGGTTGTGTCTGAGAGTAGCTCCGGTCGTCATGCATTATGTTTAAAATGTAAAGATTGTGGTTCTGCGTCCAGGAATGGACTGAGTGTTTTGATTGTGTGTGATTTATTTCTAATTTGTTTATAAACCCATTGAACTTGAACTTTCAAACTTCTTTATTGTTGCCTCAATCGCAGTCGGTAAGACGGGTCGGCAAGACGGTACGTCCTACTGATTTTTTAATTCTTTGCCCACGGGAGAAGCTACCTTGCGTACCGATAATAATAAGATCTAATATTTTGACATTGGGATTGTAGCACTATGTGCCAGAGACGTGCCAAAGCTATAACATACGGCAGAGCCACACCATTGTAGAGACGTGCAAGAATATGTCGCTTGTACATACATTTACAGGAAACTAGGGTACCGTAACACTTCCGTACTTTTTCTGAAAAGTCGGTGACTAGATCATGCCTTGTCGATTTTAGGTTTGAGTAGAAAGGCAGACCAAGATATGTGAGGGATCCTGTAGGGACAATATACTGGATACCACGCTTAACAGAAATACTATCAGCTGCTTTTTTCCCATTAAAAATAAGCACCTCGCTTTTACTCTCAGTGAAAGTTAGACGTATATTAGAATAAGACTGAAAGGGCGGCAAATATTTTTCAGTAGGCTTAACGTTCCGGTTCAAATTCAAAATATCATTCGCATAATTCACAAAAGAAATATCTAAACCACGAAAAATACAACAAGTGCACACTACTTCTTGCGCCTCAATAATACTGTTATTATAGACTGGCTTGTATCCTTTTAACGTCTCACTATGCCACGGCATTAATTCCTTCTATTTATCCCATTTTGTATCTTTCAGGCTATTTCGCGCAGCACGTCGAGCGGCATAAAGCAAATGGAGAGAACATTTTCACGTGCTGCAATAAAGCCTTCAGAGACTACGAGTGTTTCACCGACCATTTTGTAACAGCCCATTCCTCGCAACCTACTCCAGGGCCAGCTTTTGTGGTGAGTATTATAGATGGATAGATATTTATTAACAGTAAAGTGTCATTTTCAAAGCCTATTATTAGCTTGGTGTGATGGCCTTGAGATGGTAGCCTTGGCCTTGAGATTGGGAAGTGAGCTGTTTAAAGACCTTGCCTCGAGCCGGGTCACTGTTCCTGGAGCTCTATTTTGTGTATGTCGATTGTGGTGGTTCGCGAACTAGATCCAAGCCCATAAGTGGCTCAAAGGTTAGCGCAACGGCAGTTGAACCCGAAGGTCGCGGGTTCAGTCCCGGCCTAGGAGCATTTTTGTCTTTTTTACTATTAATTTTTGAATATTTTATTTTGAAACACTAATCGGCTTTCACGATAGGTTTACTTACTGTGAAATTCGAAAATCATTATTGCGAGTTTGCCATCTAGTTTGAGTTACGATCAGCCCGCCCAACGCTTGCCTCTACTCTTTTCAGACCGTCGAGATACCGTCCGTCAGTACTGCGGAATCTACCTCCCTCCCTACCCAACTGGAGATCACCCTCCCGCAAGCCGAGGAAGCGAAAAACGCCTGTCGTGAGTGCAACCGCAAGTTCAAAAAACCTAGCGACCTGATACGCCATCGCGCCACTCACCTGTCCGTGAAGGAGTTTCCCTGTGACATTTGCGATAAGCGTTTCTCTTATAAGAGCTCGCTTGTCTCTCATAAGAAGATGCACCCTTCTGCTAAAGTGCAGTGTCGCCTCTGCGGTTATCGGTGTTACACCACCTCCGAGTTACGCAACCACGAGGGAGAATGTGCCGGTTATACCCTGCAACAGGAAACCCCCCTCACGGACAACTTCGGCTTAGAAAAACGGCCAGAGATGTCGCACTACGACATGCAGCTGGATGATCGGGACCAAATGGTAGTTGACATGGACTGCGAGCTTTATGAAGACTTTCCTGATATGGCGATTCAGCCGGGGTTGATACACGATGAGGACGCCACTGCCGAAGAACCCGCAGACCCGCTTTGCTCTGGATCGAAAGACACAGTCGGAGGCTTTGAATGTGTGCAGTGCGGTGCGGCCTTCTCACGTAAAGCAACACTCCTTCGACATGAACGCGTCCATAGCGGAAAACGCCCGTTTGAATGTTCGGAATGTTCCGCTAGATTCCCTCACAAGCATGCGCTGGACGTTCATTTTCGTGTGCATTCAGGAGAAAAACCGTATTCGTGTCCGTTTTGTGACTATAAAGGGACGCAGTTAAGCAATGTGCGCACTCATGTGACAAAGACCCATGGTGTTGATGGGAAGAAGATGAAGGCGACTAGTTACAAACGCACAGTGGCACCGGTGGTCGTTGATGACGCGACGTAGTTTTTTTTGCAAGGGGTCGTAAATTTTGCGGTGCGTTATTTTGGCTATAATTTTTTAACTGAAATTGTAGTAATCTCGCTAAGTTTTTGCGAAGTTTGGATTTTCGGTTTCTTGCGAAATATAGGTCTTTGTTTTCCAAAGAACGTGAGCCTCTGTGTTCTGCGCTGACGGTGTATACAGACGGAGCGAACATCTGCCCACGCAGATTGTTGGCTAACTGTTAAGTTTTAGGTAAACTGATCCTAAAGCACACAATATTTAAAAATATGAATGAATGAATTTGTTACATACAGTCTAAGCCTCGTTTTTGTTGCAATAGCGCTGCCGCAGCAACACTTTTTTGCTTTTGTATAATATGCGTTTTTGGATTCACTTTCTTCTTGGTTGAAGCGGCAGCGCTGCACCATCTTGCAGGGAAGCACGGACTTGGTCGGGGAGCAACTCCGTGATTCTCGAGAAGCACTGCCGTCTTCCTCGGAAGCGCTGCAGTGCAAAAACGGATGTAGAAAGAATCAGTCCGGAATCGGCCGGGAAGTGGACCTGCAGCATGCAACAAAAACTAGGCTCTAGTAAGAAGGCAGTTGCACAGTACATACAGAAAAAAAGTTAAATGAACGCTTAACAAGAAATACACAACGAAACACGAAAAGAAGAATAAATTTACTGTATTAGCTGGCGCAATGGTCAGGAAGGCGGTTGAATGATGGCAGAAGATGTTCACTTATTTCTTTTAGCTTGACAGTTGGGTCCAAGACGAAAAACTTCTCCATGATTCGGTGATTGCGCCTGCGACGAGGAACGTATAGAAGAAAACGGAGACATTTGAATAAAAACATGAAAAACATGAACTGCTTTTACCAAATTATCCACGACTTTGGCTGTTTTAGCCTTTTCCCAGGCCCATTGACTTCTACAAGAACTCAGCAAAATTCAGATAACCGGTTTTACGCATCAGTAGCACGATACTAGGCATCGGTCGGTACTCGTTAGCGGGATTCCAGTGCAACATTTGAAATTTGGGTCTCCGGTCATAGGCCGTTCATGGCATTCATTTTTTTTTTACCTGGACACGTAGTTCGCCACGAATCCGGCTTAAATCAGAATAAGGTTGAAGTTTTATCTGAAGATGATTCGAGGTTCGATTTATGGGTAAAGAGATGCGCTGAATTCGTTTTTGAACTTCAGTTTTTTGCAAGACAAGTAGTTCGTCCGGAAGTCCGGTTGAAACCGGAAATTTAGACACGCCGGGGCCTGTAAATCCACGTGGATATTCGACAATGCAGTCGGTGCTGCCCTTGGCCCTGTAGTTTTAGGATACGTCGACTGTGTTTTCTCCAAAAGGTTATAAGCGGCATTGTTCTCAAAGTTGAGTTATTAGCAGTGCCCTATCCGCAACCGTGTTCGGTAGAAATTTAAGCCAAATCGGAGCAACCGTTAGTGGAGCTACAGGTTTTCCTTCTGGGACTTTTAGGCCCTTCCTGGCCTAAACAAGAAAGGTTTTTCGGTATAGAGAGATTGCACCCTACCCGATGAAAACAGATTTCGCTACACCATCATCACGGGAACGTAACAAAAAAACTAACATTGGGAGGTATAGGACTTTCAACTTTGAAATTAAATTACTGGCGTTTGACCATCATTCTGAGCCAGGGACTTGCAGGAATGTTATTTGGGCTATTCCTTAATCGTATAGTTCTATTTTTCCAAAAGAGTTTCCAAGGAAGTAAGAGCTTGAAGGCTTCAAAGTTCGAACACAAAAAAGGAGTACCGAATCCTATTGGTCAATGGTGACGCGGATTTGAAAAAAATGAACCAATAGGACGAGACTCCGTATTCGTTTATAAACTTTGACGCCTTCAAACTCTGATCAGAAGAAACACTCATTTACAAAAGTTATTTTATTCCAATAAGAAGGAGCCAGATTAACGATCCTGCAATTTGCTGGCTCATAGTGGCTATCAAAGGCCGGTAATTTAGTCTCAAAGTCGAAAGCCCAATACTTCCTAATGTTAAATTTTTTCGTTAGAATCCCGTCGGTTTTCGTTGGGTATGGTGCAATCTCTCTACTCTTGTAAAATTTAAAAATGTCGCTTGTAGCATTTTGGAAAAACACGTGTACGTGTATGTGCGAGTTCACACTTCACAAAGGCGCGAAACCTGGCCAGATATGCCTTGGATTGACTGAGTTGACTCACAAGACATTGCCGTATCTCTGTAGTGATCCCAGCTCTCGATCGCACACGTGCGTACCGAAATAATGGTTATGTCAGTCGTCCGAAACAGATCAAAGCCTTCTGTATTCCTATTATCCTTGGTCTGAACCTGTAATCAGATTCTGGTAAAAGCTGAAACTCGACCGTACAGACGTCTTCTGTGGTCGCGGTAGAAAAAAAAAGTCAGCAATGATTATTTTAAAATGGATCCTAAAAAGTCATACCAATGTCGAAGCTTCGGGTATCGAAAAAGATCCTGCAGAAGAGTTAAGTCCGGTCTTCACCTCCCGGAATCTGGGCTTCCAGATTATTCTTTGACGTCTTCTGTAAATTGCATCTGGAATATGAACCGGTCCAAACGTATATCAAAATAATCCGGAAAAAAGGGGCTTTTGAACTTCCAGATTTTCGGAATTTTTAAGTATCGCAGAAGAAATTCAAAAAAATTTTGAAAAATCTGGAAACCCAGATTCCGGAAGGTGAAGACTCACCTTTAATTGTTTCGGCAGCTCGTTCTGGTCTTCAAGGACCTACTGCCTTTAGAACATGTCCAGCGACAGCAGCAGATCGTGTCTTTCTTCGGAAATGGGACGACACATAAGATTTGGTTACCGGTCCATCGTCTCGGATGAAGGGTTTGGTTCCTTCTTCCGGTTGACCTTCACTATTGTTACCCTGCTGCAGAAATTAGATGCAACAGAAGAATTGTCCTGCGGGACAGGGGACACGGGTGATAATTAACTTGAACTTCTGGACAATGTGTCCAGAATCTACGACGCATCCATCATAGCTGGTAGGTGGCAAACTGTGAATCCCAGCCGAGAGTATTTCTCCATTGTTTTGTAGTAATCCTCTTTCGACTGGCCTTCAACATTTATTTTGTAGTGGCTGATAAGCTCAGTGCTATCTTCATGCTATATTTATCGTGTCGGAACATCTCGCCACAAGACAACTCGCCACAGCGACAGCTGGGAACCGACTACTCGCCACACCGACATCTCGCCACACCGACATCTTGCCACAGCGACAACCTGCCACACCGATAGCCCGCCATAGTGACAACCTGCCACAGCGACAAGCCGACACACATAAATCTTGCCACAGTGCGACATCTCGCCACATTTATAACATAAAGTACTTTATTCAATTACTATTTATTCAAACAAAAGTTTTAATTGATAATTATGGACAATGCCTCTCAGTAAGTCAAGAGCACTGCTACGGTTATACCTACTGACAATACTTTCGATTCTCGGGTTAGTCTTTAAAGTTTAACTGAACAGGCAACTTATTTTTACATCTTAGATTCAAATACATTGAATTATTACAACACCTATTGGGGATTTTCATTCTGTCCACAGTAGTCTTCAGTAGGGACGTTGGGAATGTGGACGCTTTCCCATGGTGAATCCGTCCACAATTCGCCCGCGAAAATCACTAAACTATCACTACACAAGACACCTCACTAGCTAGCACTAGTTTTTGGCACTGCAGACTGCAGACACTTCTTTGTTTATTTGATACACAATTTATTTACTCGTTTGCTGCTGGTATTGTTGCCAAATGTTCCAGGCACCATAGAGATATCACAAAAACGGGAAGAGCGGCAAGCACAATGGGATAATCGATTATTTGGAAATATTAGAAAAACAAACTAACGCTTTTTCATCGGGTTTTCAAGATTATTTAAGCGAACAAGCGATGGGTAACTAGACTGTCGTATCCTAGCCCTTTTCGGTTAAACTTTAAGTATTGTTTCTTTGGTCGAAGGAGAACAAACTGCCTTGATCCGGTCCACGTTGGCCTTTCGCAAATTTTCTTTGATCTTGAAACATTTCAGGCAATGCCAAAGGCTTGGGAGGGTTGATCCTATCGGCTAGTTAAAGCTGAGACGCCAGCCTTCTATGTCGTTGTGGTTCATGGAAGATGTCCAGCTACTCGATCAGTGGGTGTCGGGACATCTTAATACCCCCACTGAAAGGATTAATCACTTAGAGGACCCAAATTTCCTTGGGTCAACTGAAGCTAAATGTCTATCATAATTTTTTTTACCTAAAACGTTTTATTTTTGTGGCAAGTTGTCCATGTGGCGAGTTGGTCGTGTGGCAAGTCGTCCCTGTGGCGAAGTGACGCTTTGGCAAGTTATCGGTGTGGTGAGTTGTCGGTGTGGCGAGTGGTCGGTGTGGCGACATGTCTGTGTGGCGACTTGTCGTTTCCCAGTTGTCGGTGTGGAGAGTTGTCTCGTGGCGAGTTCCCATGGAATCATATTTATATATCTCTATTTCAGTACGATGGAAATCGGTCTTTTTCCCTTTCGAGTTTTGGCACTTCATTTCGGGTAGTATTCGAAGAGGTTGTTTTCAGTTTGTTTGCAGTTTCTTTCTCGGAGCCGATCATTCGTGTGGGGGGTGGAGGGAGGAGATTTCATATATTTGTCTTGTAGGCTACGAGTTATCTGACCTTGGTGAAACTGGATAGTTTGTATATATGATATGTTCGAGATTTTGTCGTGGAGTCGGACAACATGTCGCGGAGTGTTGTCGAGGAGTTGGAGGGCATGCCGGAAATTCTCTGGCACGCGAAAAACGAAGTATTCGCAGATAGGCCGGGACGGTGAAACGGTCATTACCAGATTGAATTGTCACTTCCTGGATTTGAGCATCTGGGGGGGGGGGGGGGGGTCATGTAGCAGGAATCTGAATTCTTGTGACACGCGTAACTTTTGAACGAGTTATCGGATTTAGTTGAATCTAGAGCCCTTTGGAACATCCCAGATGGTTTAGACTTTGTTACAGTTTTGGACTTGATCCAGAAACTTTTGGGGAAGTTAGAGGGAGGGGTGGGGTACCCGACATCTTATGGTCCGCTTGCATTCGATGAATCGGAAAGGGACTTGGTCAGAAGGACAAGCATAAGCCCTAGATGTACCATTTATAGAACAGTACCGGACCTGGATAGTGCGGGGAGAGCTGTAGGGAATCTTTCTTGCGATTCAGGGTACTTCAAGATGGGACAGGGCGATATAGCTCCTCGTGCTTATTAGGATCCTCGCAAAACTGGTTGTAATTTACCTGATCTGACCAGCTGATAAGGGGAGTTGCAGGAGGAAGAATCCGGAATCATAAGGCAAGCTTAAGTTGCCATAAGAACGGGTTGCCTAGTCTCGATGGAACTTGACAATTGGCAAACGGACAGTTTTCAGATTTGGCGTTTTAGTTCCAGACTCGATAAGGCAACTGTGGAATCGAACAGAAGAATCAGGATAGGACTTGGCATCAAGGTCAAACAAAAGCTCTATGGTTGTACCATTGTTGAAAATCAGGACCGGAGCCGGGAACTGTGGGGGGAGACGAGAGAGGATATCGCGGAAATCTTGTGCATAATATTCTCGAACCTGATTCGGAAGAAGCTTGAAAGTTGGAGAGAAACAGGCTCTAGATTCCCTGTTTATACTTACTTACTGGACCCTACCAGCAGCCTACAGGGAGGGAAGGGGCACGGAAATCTTTTGACATGCATTACTTTCAAACAGGCGGTCTAGTTCTGGTGGAACTTGATAGCTGGTGAGGTCAAACGTCCTAGGTGTTCAATTGGTTCAGTTACAAGACCAGAGTCGGACACTCTGCGGCGTAACGCTTCGGATACAGGATTTCCTTTTTCCCGACAGGATTTTCTTCCCCTTCGTGAAATGATGTAAAAATATCAAGTTTTCGTTATGGAACTGACAATGGTGTCGACAATACTGGCGGGAATTTGCGAGGATCCTGACTGTCTCCGCAGCATACATTTAAAAGCCCCAGGAAGAGCGCAGTTATATTGCGCTCGCGATTCCGAGTAAAATAAATAGTCACATGTATAGAAAAAATTCCATAAAAAGGGTGGTCCAAAGTCACATTTGAGTCACTGCCTTTTGAAAATGGGTGGTCCTATCTCAGACTTCGCCAAATCCCTTTTGTAATTGGGTGGTCCTAACTCACAGTTCGCTTAATAACTTTAGTGTGTGGTGGTGTGCTGTCCATTTTAGAAATGGTCCCTTTTTTAAGGCATGACGTCTCCCTTTTTTGTCTCTGTGTCCTCCAGGAAAAAAATATAGTTACAAAAATTGATACTGAACACTGGGGTCGCCACCTGATCGTTTAGTAACATTGTTGTGCGGATATCGTCGTGCCAACCATCTTCCATTAGTTGGCCATCGTCTACTACTTTACTGTCTGCTTGGAGCAGTTGCAGTTTACCGAAATGAATAATTAATTGGAATATCACATTCCTTAGCTTAGTTATGGATGTTGCACAGGATATTGAGGGATGTGTGAAAGACTGGACGGACTTGACAGTGGAGTACAAACAGCTAGAGGTAAGTATTCCAACCATAACCTGAGTCTTAACTGGCATTTGGCTTTGCCTAATTGGTACAGATTTGACTGGGTCTGGTCATTTCAAACTCCAGGCAAAGCACAAAATATTCTGGTTTGAAAATAATAGCTGTATTCATTTTGGTCGTTCGGTTCGCAGTCCCAACCGTCGTTCTACTACAAGCGGTTTCTCTACAATGCTGTTCGTGAACCGCGTTAAACTGCCAATAATAAGGAATTTTCTTTGTTTCATTGAACTGCCATTTCATTTGTCCTTCCTGAAACGAGGAACTGAGACAGAAAGTCGGTTTCAACATCTCGATTCAGTAATTAAGAGCAAATTTTCAAAATATTTGACGGTACAATACGGATAAGTCAGCTACATTTTATTTGAGCAATATTTTGGCCCTTCTTGGCAAGGGTCCTCTTTAGCTGTTCAGGCTCAAGCCGCTCAAGCTGGAGAATGAACTTGAGGAAAAACAATTAGCCTAAAGATTCTTCCTTAAATATCTGATTTTGTGAACTTAGTCTCTTAAAGTTGGTTGGAGTTAAAGCTGGTGCTGTGATTTCATTCTAGACACGGCTACTGTTTTTGTTGTTCGATTGGGTCATCAAAAGGGTAGAGATTCTTCTGCATGTTGGTTTTAGAGTTGTCTCTTCTTCTTCTTTCCAGCTAAGATGGATACTTGTCGGCGGGTCCTCTTCAGGCTCAAGCCACTCAAGCTGGAAAATGAACTTGTGGAAAAACAATTAAAGATTCCTCCTTCAATATCTAATTTAAAATTCTCGACAATAGGACAAAACAAGTTAAAGTTATAAACCAAGTTTCAAAACAATGGTCCTGTTAATATAAAAATCCATTTTAGTACTTTGTTATAGCTGCTGTTGCAAATATTTAGTCAGTTCGACTATTACCTTTTTCGTATCAACTTCGTTCGTGAAACAACGTTAATAGAATGTGTCAAAGAAAACCCCAATATAAAAATATTTAAATAACATTCTTCGTACCAACAAGAAAGAACCACGAAAACGGATGCTCCTAATGTTTCTGCAGTCATTTGCGTGGCCCACAAGTGTTTTCCAGGTAGAGGCAAGGCAGAGGAGTTACTAGCCAAAATGTTTGGGGTTGGCTGACTGGCTGATCATTTTTGCCAACTGTTTTTGCAGTACAAAACAACTGTTTTAAGAAAAAATTACCATTTCAATACCCAACTGATTTTCAGTAAAAAATGTATGCTTATGCAAATGGCTTACAAACCAGTTTTCATTGATTAATGGATCTAAAGAACATGATTTTGGTGCATGGTTGTGTCCTGGATGATTAATCTAAATTCCAGACCAGGTTTGATAAAAATGTTGTCTCCATCATTGCATAAATAACACATTCTACTGTAGTAACAAATTTGTGCAGTCAGTTTTCTTGGTGGCAGAGTGAGATAATGCAACCAAGTGGCTACAGTGCGGTGGTTTCCATATTGTATATTAGGCATAAGAATGTTCGATTCTTTGCTACTTATTTTCATCTTTTTGGGATCCCAAAACGTAAGTGGAGGGATACCTATGACATCGCAAAAGTTGTCTGTCCGTCTGTGCGCACTGTAACTCTCGAAGGGAATGAGATATTTTGATTTGGGTCAAGAGTAAGGTCGAGTTCAGAGATGGGCTCTATAACCCTATATTTAGGGGTGGGGGAGGGGGTTTAAATTAAGGGGCAAATGAAATATTTTTAAACAGATAATGTGGTAGTCGATTAAGGGGTAAGAAGACATGCTAAACGCGATGGTGAAAACCATTTTGTCATTGGACAAGTAGTTCGCCCGGAATCAGGCCAAAACCGGAAAGTTTGTTGAAAGTAAAAGTTTTATCTGAAGTTGATTAGACGTTCGATTCAGAGGTAAGAAGACATGCTGAACATGAAGGTGAAAACCATTTTTTCGCCGGACAATTAGTTAGCCCAGAATCCGGCCAAAACTGGAAAGTCTGTTAAAAGTAAAAATAAATTGAAGTTGATTAGATGTTTGATTTAGGTGTAAGAAGACATGCTGAATATGAAGGTGAAAACCATTTTTAGTTTTATTTGAGGTTGATTAGACGTTCGATTTACGGGTAACTTATTCTCACTCACCATATTTACGTCATGTATTGTGTGGATGATAAATAAATTAAATTAAGAAGACACGCTGAATCTGTATATGACAATAATTTTTTTACAGGCACATATAGCTCGTTCGGGATCTGGTTGAAACAGGATTTTTTTTTTATAAGTTAAAGTTTTACTTGAAGTTTATTAGAAGTTCTTTATACGGATAGAGATACGCTGAATACGTTTCTGAACTTTTTTTTTGATAAGTATGGTATTTCGTTCGCATGTCTGGATCAAATATTAGATTTGTGGGATCCCATCGAAACCTTTGGTCTTGTTTCTTTTGTTGTCAAGTTTTACTCAAACGGAACGGGGTTATTCCTGACACACAGGAATGTCTAGAGTCCTGCATGCATTACAGTATCAAACTCTCCATGTTTTGATAGCCAAAGAAAGGTAGGTAGCTGAAAAAGAAAGGTAGGTAGCTTTGGTAGCTGAGAAAGCCAACTATGTCATGATGGAAAATTTTGTAGCTCAGTGCAATGCTTACTTAAGGGGAATTTTTTTAAAGAAGAAATTTGTCGGAAGTGTCCGGAATTACCCCGGTTCACCCTCCTTTTAAAACCAAAATACCAATAAGATCCAAAATACCTATTTAGCTGTTTTCAGAGGCCCTTAATCACCTACTTTGGCTAACTCATAGTTGACTTTAGTCACTGCAAGTGCATGAAAAAGGGAAAGCCCAAAGTTAACAAACGTTCAAATAATCATACCTCTAGCCCACTGTAGATACGTACCTGGAAATGAGGATCCTTTTTGTACAGAGTGGTAAGGACGTAAGCCTGACATATTATTTATTAGATTTTATGCGTTTAATTTTATCTTCAGACTTTAGAAATTACCCTAAAAAAATCAGACCAAACAGTGTTTCCGCGAATTTCAACTTGTGGCTCGACCGTGTGGCACACAATCATGTTTTGGCAACAAACCATCAGAACTATATGACCCACAATTGTGCCACAGATAAACAGCTTTTGTGTACAAGATTTTTGAAAATGCTTATCCGTAGGTGTGAATTTATGGTTCAGTTATTTGTTCTAAATCCCAGTTCTTAAAATGTCAGAATCATTTCCAGTAGCCTACTATCAGCAAATGGCCACAATGGGGTCTCAGTTGAAAGTTCTAATATTCATAGTGTTAACTTGTCAATCTATGCCCCTTCTCACATTCAAAGAGAAACATCCCTTTCGTTGTATAAGGTGCAGTTTCTGAATACTGTTGTTTTTCATTTTTTTTTTTTATTTATTTTTTTTTTTAACCCGTACCGTAGCCATAATTTAACTTATTTTTATATGACGCTACGTAAAAAAAAAAGAAAAAAATCTTATTTCGTACTTTTTGTGGCTACTCCTCCTTCCCTCAGTAACGTTCATTTTAATCTATTTTTACCCATTTTTAACTATTTACGTCACTTAACTTTTGAAAATAAGCCCGTATTGTATTTACTATTCTTCCCCCCTAAGACATTTTATTTTTATTTTTGTCTGTCCTACAAATCTCAACCATAAATTGAAATTTTACTCCCAACCAAACTATTGTAAATTACGAAAAATAAAAAATAAAACCAGAAAGATTTTACCATACCATACATATAAGGGGAAAAAACGACAGAAAGGGACAAATATATCTTTCCAACTATAAACAACTATAAAACATTTCCAACTCCACACAATATTTAAATTATACTATAAAACGCAAAATTCATTTTTGGAAACAAACTTGACTAGTTTACTTTATCACAACCATATTTATTTATAATTTTTTTTAAACTCAATCTTCAAAGACATAAAAACTAATTTACTGGAAAATTACAAAAAAAAACAAAAAAAAACACGAAATACCCACGACTGCAAGGGGCTCTTCCCGTCCTTAAAACTAAATAACAATATTACTTTAAAATAATCAACCATTAAATACACAATTTACATTTTTTTCATTTCTGAGCATGTTGAGTAGTTCCAGTCAGCCCACCTGTTTGTATTATTTTTATTATTCTGTGTGGGTGGGATCTGGCCAAAACTGGGTGAAACTAACAGCCCTTTGTCTCAATCCCTGATAATAAACCATCACTGGAAACAGAATTGATGAAAACATCAGTCTTTTATTTTCCCTCTGTGCTTCATTGCTTGATTTGTAGGATCTTGCTGGAGCTTTTGGACTATTAAGCCCCACCCATGCAATAACAGAAAACCCTTCTTGTGTAGGCATCTCTCCTTCCCTTTCAGTTGCATGTAGGAAGTAGGTTGGGACAAGTACTTCAAATTTGTACTTAAGTACTAAGTACTTCCTAATCGTGTACTTAAGTATCAAGTATTAAGTACCAGACCACAATTGTACTTACGTAGCACTTGAGTTTTAAGTTCCGGGCTTGTACTTAAGTAGTACTTGTACTATAGTTCTGTCATATAACCTATTTGGCAGT
The DNA here is from genome assembly GCA_023053575.1 of Branchinecta lynchi. Taxonomy (NCBI): domain Eukaryota; kingdom Metazoa; phylum Arthropoda; class Branchiopoda; order Anostraca; family Branchinectidae; genus Branchinecta; species Branchinecta lynchi. The sequence continues at coordinate 20,616,582 of JAKZAP010000017.1, read as the reverse complement.
TTGAACAAAAAATCCATCACTAGATACTGAACTTCATATTCTGGTGCAGATATTGGGTAGTTGTTTGAAGCACAGCTAATCGCTTAAACTGGAGATATCCCAGTAAACATCTTCTTGGAAACAAACATAGCCTCCAATTTGAACAAGACCTAAGGCTTGGGGGGATCCTGAAAAGGAATTATTATTCAACTTGCCTCATTCAGACAATTGGTGGTCGAGTTCCTGTCTTCGCCAGATCGTTTAAATGTTTTTTTTTTTAATCCCTAACCAACCCCTCAATCAGACATGCTAGGTAATCTCTCGTCTAGCCTAGATTACAGTGATAAAATCAATACTATTTGAAATCTCACGGAAGACAGCACATTCATGGTTCTCTTGATTTCGAAAGTGTGTTTTCCTACTCCTATTTCTACACCCGAAATGATCTCAGACACAAATTTTGCCCCTCGCGAATTACCAATTTTGGCTGGATTCCGGGCAAATACATATCCAACAAGAAAATAAAATTCAGCAATGCATTCAGCGTGGGCTGTTACATCTAAAGTGAGTATCTAATTGACTTTACAATACACTTACTTCTACCAGATTTCCGGTTTCAGTCAGAATCCGGGAAAACTACTTGTCAGAAATTTAAAGCCTCTTTCCCACCAGTAAATATACGAACCCGACCTGTACTTGACCCCAACGATCCTCACAACGGTTTTTATAGCACTTGCCCTTCGGCCAAGTGCCATATAGCGATCGCAATTTCTGTCAGTCTGTCGGTCTGTCCAGGTTTTGCTAGTTCGGGCACTTCCGGATAAGCTAGGACGATGAAACTTGGCAAGCGAATCAGGGACCCCAAATGATTAAGTTGGAAATAGTCACTTCCCCCATCCGAGTACCGTGGGGGGATTGGAGGGAGGGGGAATCCGGAATCTTGAGTTATTTATAACTTTTGAACAGGTGATCAGATCTCAATGAAACTTGATATTTGGAAAGACCTTATGCCTCAACCCACTTAAAATCCGGACCGGATCCAGTGACTTTTTTTTTGGGGGGGGGGGGGGGGGCTGGAGGGGGCAACCGGAAATCTTGGGAAACGTTATGAGTGGAGGGATCGAGATGAAACTTGGTGGGAAGACACCTAGCAAACACTCGATACATCATTGGCATAACCGAGCTGATTCGGGCACTGTGGAGGGAGGGGGAATCTGGAATCTTGAGGTATTTATAACTTTTGAACGGGTGATCGGATCTCGATGGAACTTGATATTTGGAAAGACCTCATGCCTCAAACGACCCACTTAAAATCCGGACCGGATCCGGTGACTTTTGGGGGAAGCTGGAGGGGGCAACCGGAAATGTTGGGAAACGCTATGAGTGGAGGGATCGAGATGAAACTTGGTGGGAAGACACCTAGCAAACACTAGATACATCATTGACATGACCGAGCCGATTCGGGCACTGTCGGGGGAGTGGAGGAAGGGGGAAACCGGAATCTTGAGGTATTTATAACTTTTGAACGGGTGACCGGATCTCGATGAAACTTGATATTTGGAAAAACCTCATGCCTCAGACGACCCACTTAAAATCCGGACCGGATCCGGTGACTTTTGGGGGAGCTGGAGGGGGCAACCGGAAATCTTGGGAAACGCTATGAGTGGAGGGATCAAGATGAAACTTGGTAGGAAGACACCTAGCAAACACTAGATACATCATTGATATAACCGAGTCGTGCCTACTCGTAACAAGTGCCATATGAGCTCGTAGCTCTTGTTTTAATAAAATATGTCTACTGCTTCGAGAGTTATCACGCTTACGGATGTAGGCTACAGACGGACAACATTTACGAACTCGTTGGTGTCCCGTGACCAACGTTTTGAGATACCATTGAGTCTCACACCAGGAGCTGAATATATCAAAACACTGTTGTAGGCTACATTATGAAAACCTGGCGCATGTGAGGATAACCCTATAACTAGATCCGTAAAGGCCCCATCCTACTTCTTCTTTTTACATTAATCCTTGCTCCTTTATGGAATTATCAGCTTAAAGTTCAATGGGCACATCCAACTACCCCAATCCCACTCTGTAATAACCTAGGAACAATGCTTACCCCCTAGATCAGCAGCTTTTTCGACAGTTTCCTCTCTGTGATATTTCAAAGCGTAATTTTTTGGGCCAGTACATGCACAGTTTACTAGCTTGGACAAAGCTAAAAGTGATGTTTCTTATAATACTTGGTAGACCTTTATTTTATGTATAAATCAGCTTGTATAATTCAGCTTTGAATAGGTTATTTGTTTTTGAATGATTTGTGTAGCTATGTTATTTTTTATAAGCTTATTGCATATTCTGGTACATTTTATAAAGCAAGTTAATCAAGCTTCACAACACTATTCTACAAAGAAAAACTTTTAATTGGCACTTTATGCCATAGAACTTCTGACGAAACACTAGAACAATCAGGTAAACTGCAACTGCGGCTTGAATTTGGTGACATCTCGGATATATCCTTTTCCATCAGGCATTGCTGGGAGTTTTTGAATTTCCTGCCACGATATCCCAGCTCGTAAGATTTGGATCGCCGAAATGCCAGAGAGGTAAAGACAAGGGATAACAAGAAAACGGCCTATTTTCGTAGCGCCTTCTAAAGGAAGTTGGAAATGTTTATTTGTGTAGCATCCAATACAAAGTAAAGCATTAGAAGTGTCCATTGTGCTTTAAGCAATACCCGCCCTTCGTCATCGTCATCCACGACGGCTGAGGCGATTTTGCCAGTCAAGTAGCCCAGATTTCGCTGAAAGCTTCAAGCAGAAAGTGACAACTCTTTTAGTATGACAACTCTTTCGAGAATAAGGGCATGGGAGACTTTTTTTTTCACCTTTGAAGATTCGGTAGGCCTACATGTCTTTGTTGTGATTCAGACTCCTTTTCCTTCGCTTAGCTTTTCCCCTTGATAACCATCACGCCCAAAGTTTTCAAATATTCTGTCGAACCTCAGCTTCGTAGGTCAGGAAATCTGGACAGAGTCAACAAGTGCCGACAACAAAATACTCATTTCACGGTCCAAATGCCAAATATTGACTCATGGTGATTTGTGGTCCCTTGAATGCAAGACAACATTCATTTTTATAATATTTTGCCAACTCCATCAGTGAATTTTGATACTCCATTTTGTTCTTCTGAAGAAACCACGATGTGATCTAAGCAATATGTACTTGCAACCAGAGGCGTCACGACTGGAGGGGGGGGCCCCCCCCCCCCCAAGCCGTCGGCGAGTCGGTAAAAAATACTGAGTCAGCGCGAAGCGCCGCAATTTTCCGTCAAAACAGTTGATTTTTTTTCGTGAAAACAGTTTTTTTTTTTTGAAAATTGGTCGATTTTTCGTCAAAATAGTCGGTTTTTCTGAAAATCAGTGGATTTTTCTGAAAATCAGTCGATTTTTTTCAAAAATTTCATTATTTTTGTTGAAAACAGTCGTTTTTTCTGCAGAAAAAGTCGGTAAAAATTACCAGCCAGTCGGTAAATGCCTCGTCCCCCCCTCCAAACATTTTGGCTAGTAACGCCTCTGCTTGCAACAGTACTCGAACTTTTATTTGTACTTGAAGTAATTAAGTACGTGGATATTTTGCTGAAGTATCAAGTATTAAGTCGCTACTCTGGAAAAGTTCTACTTAAGTAAAGTCCTAGTATTTATAGTACTTCCCAATACTGTAGGAGACAACAAAATAGTGTGTAGGTACCTCTAGGTTTAGTGGTAGTGGCAGTGATAGTCGAGGTGATAGTAATTTGGCCAAAGCTGTTAAGCCTTTTACCAGGGAGAAATGTATAAGTGTGTAGTAACATATGAGCTAGTTTTGATATATTACTCTGCCAAAGTGTATGGTGCGATAAAACAGTAGCTACATTTCAAATTTACATATACTTGATTTCTTTGAAGCTGATACAAAAAAAATGCCCACCTCTTTTGCTGTTCAGTTGCTGTTGGTCAGCTTGTAGTAGCACTAGTAGAAAACTTAGAAGGTACCCTTGGGTCATAGACCTTTGCTAAAGTAGAAGGTGATATATCTTAACTTGCAAGGTATAGTGAAAGGTGCAGGCTTGCTGAACAGTTCTTGTGAAGCTAATAAGATATCCTCCTTTAGGCTACTCATAAACAGTACCAAGAAAAACTACAAGAGCTATCGAAGCTCCAGTCTGACTGTATCAGTCAAATCAAACATCAACGGTATCGCCTGAGTCACATCAACAGAGCAATTAAAAAGTGAGTAATAGGCTGTTTCATTTTTTTTTTCATTTTGTTCAGATATTCTGATGATGCAAGTAATTTGTGAAAGTATGTGCTGTCTGGGCTTAACTCATTGTGGAATAAAAAAAAACATTGTGGAATAAACAAACAGACGAATATACACATTGTTCAAGATTGCCCAGCATGTGCAAGACAACAACTATGTGAGGATACATTTAGGACAAACAAATCTTTTCAAATCGAATCAAATCGTTTATTCATTAAGAATCGTACTCACGGCGTGTGCCGACTAACTGATTCCAACGTCAACATATAAATACACATCAATATATATGTAAACAAAAAAAGCAAGCGTAACTGCCGAGTAAACTGCTATTTCGGTTTGCATCGAAACAACAGAAAAAGAAAATATACAAATAATTACCCTGCAATAAACGGTCAAACGTATGTGCTTAAAACCAACTTAAAATCATGTGGGCTCTTTAATGGTGGATGAAGCGTTAAACAGTTTGACAAATGCCGGAACTGATGCAAGTTGGAAATATGTGGACGATTTATCTTTGGTTGAAGTTGTTGGTCGAAATTTAAAAAGTAACGCAGTGACTATTCTTCAAGATATAGCCGACGAGGCCCTAACTGCTAATATGGTTGTAAATACAGATAAGTCAGCAATTGTAAGTTTTTCCTTTTTAAAAAGTAGCCCAGAATTTTTCCCTGTCCCTGAAAATGGTTTAATTGTTGAACAAATTACCCTTCTTGGAGTTACGCTCTCTTCAGATTTAACTTGGAAGAAGAATACAAAAAAAATTAATAAAAAAGCCAATTCATCCATGTCAATAGTTAAAACCCTGACTAAATTTGGGGTTCCAGAAAAGGTATTGATTAATCTATTTTGTATGTTTGTTCGAAGTCTACTTGAATATGCGTGTCCGGTTTGGCACTGTGCTCTGACAAAAGAGGATACAGATTCCATTGAAAGTGTACAGAAACGTGCTCTCAGAATTATATACAGAGGACTTAACATGCCTTATTGTTTTCTTTTAAATCATTTTAAACTTGAGACCCTCCATCATAGACGGGAGAGGCTGTGCAGAGATTTTGGTGTGAAGTCCCTACCGAACCCCTCCTTCCGCTCCCTTCTGCCGCCTCTCTTCCAACCTCAACGTTTGCGTCCGCAAAGAGCGTGTGCGGAGCGAATACCCAAGCTAGAACCCCGTTACTACCGTACGGAGCGGTACAGAAATAGTTTTATCCCTAAATTTGTACATATTTTCAACAAAGAGGTTTAGTCATTCTTGTTTGTGTATCATTTTTATGTTTTTGTGTTAGGCCATATTTAGTTTGAATTATTTATCTTGATATTATGACAGACATTATTGATTTGCCTTCGTGTATATTGACGTATTCAACACGCCATTTGGCCCCAAGCCACGATTTGTGTTGATATTTGAAATAAACTGAAACTGAAACATGGGTACATTGGACAGGTTAGGAAGGTTTTGGAATTGCGTTCGCAACTAGTCTTAGAGGTCTTGGCCGTTCGGTTTCAAAATCAGGGGGGAGGTTTTACGGAGGATTGGGTGTTTAAGAGTTTTTAGACCAAAATTCACCGATGATTTTTCACGACGACTCACTAATGTATAAGGTTGATAGTTTTTAAAAGGTTGATATAAGGGACTTAAGGAGATTTAGATGCAACAAGTAGCGCTCTATATTGAATTCTCCCAAGCGAATTGGACTGGTCGCTAATAAGCCCAAAATGCCAGACAGGGCAACAGTACTCTAAAGTAGGACGGATAAACGAAAAATTAATTTTAAGGAGATTTTCAGTTCGAACACCAAAGCGAGAAAGTAGATTAAGGGAACGGATTTATTGTATGACAATTGTATATATGTTTTAGTTGTACGTTAACGACAAGTGCCAATCAATTTGCTCGCGCATGAAATGTTGTGCCGCATTTATTTTGAAATTAAAATTAAATGATCCCTCGTTTCAGCATCGAATCTGTTTGTTTTTTCCACTTTAGATCTGTCGTTAAGTAAACACCAAGAAGTTTGATTTCATCAGGTGGAAAAAAATGAGGTTGGCTTTTTAAAAAAGAAAAAGTTAGGACAACCGATTTGTCCATATTCACGAACGTACAATCTACTTCATCGCATATTTCATCAGTTGTAACTTTTGCGGAACTCTTAAAGTTCTTACGGCAGACATCCAAAACATACAAGTCATCAACATATTTCCAACGATCAGGAAAGACGTTACAAGCTCGTTAATCATTACTAAAAACAGTAAAGGACCCAAAAGGGTCCCTTGAGGGGAGATACGTGCTTTAAGGTTTCATTTACATGGCGGGTATTTTTCCCCACGAGAGGGGAAAGTGTTCACACGGTACCCGGGTATTTTTCAAGGGAGAGTACTGCCATGTGGCAATAGATTCCAAGGTTGTAAGTCTAATGATATTGCATGATATCTCTTAAAGTTTAACTGAAAAGGGCTGAGATAGGAAAATCTAGTTATTCATCAATTATTCACTTAAAGAGGCTTGAAGATCCGATGAAAATGCGTTATTTTGTTGCTCCGCGATTCACGTATAATCAGTTTTCAAATAGTGGAATTTCCATGTCAGATTTGCGGTACATTCTATGCGTTTGTACCTGTGCTTATGCTTGACGAAAGCTATTTACTAAAAATAAGTGTTCACGCAATGAGCCGTGGTCACCTAGCTCATGAATGGACACTGAAAAGCCGCGTTTTTATTGAGATTTAAATTTTCGCGTCATAGTAGAATTTGTGTTGTGAGGACAGCCGTAGATATTCTGAACGTCATGCCAGAGCAAATAGTGAAAAATAAAAAAAATCCTTTAGCACAATCCAAATAATGTGGTGTATTCAGTTGAATGATAAAGAAATAACTTGGCTTTTCAGTTAAACTTTAACAATGGACACCAACATGTGTCCATTTGAATAACTTTTTCTAAGTGTCTTTCGCCAGTTGCTGATGTCTGGTATCTCAGTTGTGACTCAATTATGCCCAATACTGCAGTAGTGTTCATCCTTCAATGATTTTGTTTACCTTTCAGACAAAAACCACAAGACGATGACGATGAGGAACGCCTTGAATGCCTTGCTAAAGATGTGGAGAAAAGGCGTTCCCAGCTCAACGAAATAGAAGATGATTTGCCAAGAAAGAATGGATTGTACTTGAGGATTATTCTTGGGTCAGTCAACGTCAACATCCTGAACAAAGCCGATAGGTAAGTTTAGCAAAGTTAAGCCAGACCACTTTAGTGAACACAGGAAGTTTTGTAAAGAAGAACACAACTCTGGCTAGAGCCGAATAACACTAGGGTGTTGCGCCAAGACTTGAAAAAAGTGACACACTCGAGTAGCACCGATACTAGCACTACTAGCTAGAGAACGTCCCTACTGAAACTCAATCAGTCGTGCACTAGCGCTTGTCCCAATAACTTCTTATTCTGAACACAGCGAAAATATATACAATTTCCCCTCTTGCCACGATGTGTGCAGAGCACACCTTAGCTTTAGTAGAAATTTCTAAACCTGTGTGTCTGCCTCGCTTTAAATTTCACAAGCGTAATGGGTGGCGCTAAATGACATGGAAAGCGAATGTCTTGGGGCTACTCTCTGTGTTATTTTGCTCTGACTAGCAAACCTCTAAGAGACTATAGTTGTCTGTTTGCAGATACTGTTACGACGACTGTATTTGCATGTGAAGAAGCACTCTCAACCTGATGTTATGGCGAGGGGTGTAGTAGGCCGGACATAGATGATAAATGTCCATATATACAGTCATCGGTGTCAGGACAGCCTAGGGCGTCTGGTGGCCTACTACACGTGCAGACTTCACGGGTTCATTGTGGATTCCCCCGATCGATTCACTCTAAGGTTTGCGTACTGAACCACAATAGGCTATAAACCACCCATCATACACTAGGCCCTTCAGGCCAGCCCACTCTAAGGAGCTTTAAACAAGACTCATAATAACGACCTATGGTCCGTAAAATAAACAAAAGGCTTTATTCTTTGGTACTTACAATCTAAAAACAACCTTTATGTAAAAAGGCTTGTTGCCCGGTCGAGCCCAGGAAAAGAAGTATGAAGAAGATGATTCATGCTCCCGGATGAGTCATGAACATAGTGTTAATAAAATAGTACAGAGTCACGACAGTATAAAGGATTAAACAAACCGAATGGAAAGGGAGTAAGGCTGCGTAACGGCGGCAGCAGTTAGAGTACGGGGTGCATATGGCACCACCGTAAAAGTGCGATGCCTTTTTCAGATATTGCAGTAGGGACCTTGGTATCTGAATATCAAATACCACCGTAACCGGCTAGATGTTCATTAACCGCAAAAACGACCGTGGTATCAGATATCACGCTAACTGCAATAACGACTTTAGACACTAGTTGTGTTTTTGAATATACCATGGTATCTGTTATCACGGTAACTGGATCTGCAATTAGTAGATATACGGTTGCTCTGCAAAAACGACAATTACCGATTGCGCTTTTCGAAGCCGTCCCGAAAGAAAAACTGGTATTCAATCACGTCAAGTGCCAAACTTCTTTCCCGCCAATTTGACAAAAATTGATGAAAGTAAAATGACAACCACCGTCAGTTACCACGGTTACCACGGTCGGAATATCAGATACCACGATAACTGCAGAATCGACTTTAGACCGTGGTATCAGATACAATGCTATCTGCAAAAACGCAACCATGGTGTCAGATACCATGGTATTTGCAAAACGCAACTTATGTATCATCGGAGGAAATTTAACCCGAGGATCATTTAAAAGCTGCGGGCGCACAATACAATAAGTCACTAGGTAGTAAGACACTTGTTTCTTACGCTATGTTTCGAGATAATCAGGTTTAAAGTTTGGGAAAGTTACTATATCAAAGCTAGTCACCAGCTTTGTCGATTAAATATCTCGACAGGGAGTGACACGGCGAAAATTTTGATAGTATAAGGAGAAGTATCGCCGAAGTTTGATCTAGATAGTGCTCTCTGCTCAAATTGTCAAAAAAGGCGAGTTATCACCTTTGTGTTCAGAGTCTTCGGTTCGTCCCATGGGCAGTCCATCCGATGGTCAGTTTGTTTCACCGCCAGTTCGTCTTGCGAACAGTTCATACACCGACAGCTCTTCACGCTTTCTGGTTTAAATATTATTAAAAAATTTAAATGTTAAAATATTAAATTTATTAAATATTAAAAAAATAATAAAATATTAATTTTATATTTTAATATTCATAAAGTTTAACTGAAAAATCAACTTATTTGTGTATCATTTAACTGAATACACTGTTTTATATATTTTATATTTTCGTTTTCACTATTTGTTTTATTATGACGTTCAGAATGTCCACGGCCGTCCCCCAACGATTTTTTTTTCACTATTTGTTTTATTATGACGTTCAGAATATCCACGGCCGTCCTCCCAACGCAGAATTCTACTATGACGCGCAAATTTATGTCTCAATACAAATGCTGCTTTTCAGTGTCCAGTGATCATCTTGCTTACTGCATGAACACTTACTTTTCCTAAATCGTTTTCATCAAGCTTACAACACAGGCACAAACGCAAAGAGATACAACAAATCTTACAGAGTAATTCTACTATATGGAACTCGATTATTCGTGAATAGTGGAGCAACAACGTAACGCATTTCATTGGGTCTTCAAGCCTCTTTAAGTGAATAAGTGATGGGTAACTGGATTGGCATATCTCAGCCCTTTTCTGTTAAACTTTAAAGTTTTTGCTGCTCCTGTGAGCTACCATTCGCGTTTTATTCGACAATGTGCTTTTCAGGCGGGATTTGAACCCGCTATACCTTCGAGTTTGCGAGACCGAGGCAGTACCATCCAAACCAACCTAGCCGACTTTAGAAATGATAGAAAAAATATTACTAGTCGGCACGTAAACAAGATTAGTGGTCTGAACTGTTAATTTTCCCATGTCACGGAAGTTAAAGTACAAGTCGTAGTAGATACAGTTTCTGTTCCAATATTCGAACGCATCTGCCTGCTTAGAAAGTGTGGTGTGCTTCGACTTACCCATCTTTGCTGTTTTGAGCCGCTGACCAATGAGCTTCCGGGAGCATTAGTGGGAGCCTGACCCGCCTCGAAAAGAGCCTGACATGGGATTAATCAAAAATTACATCGGAAGTTTGAAATCTACAAAATGAGTGGATGGAACGGGTTGAGACGTAAGAGCGTGTTCCACCCTACTTACTGTAGTTTCTACGCATGACGTCACACATCCTGTGCTTCTTGGCATCAAGCTGGAATGAAGTTTCCTATTTTTGACAAATTTTTTGACACAGAGATCCGAGCGTGGCAAGGACGTAATTACTATTTCGAGGAGGTTAGAACGGTCAGTGTACTAACTTTTCCTGAGGTTAGAACAAAAATAGTAACTGATAGTTACTGTTGTTGAAGGGGGAAATACGCTCAAAGGGAAGCAAGAACATAGATACGATAGGTTAGATTAGTAAGACCATGTATTAATGTCGGAAACTGCAGATGAGTAAAAAATTTAAATTGGTTTCCTTTTCAGATTCAAATATAAAGACGAGTATGAGAAGTTCAAGCTTGTCCTCAACCTTATTGCTCTGTTCCTGTCAGTCGTCAATCTACTTACAAACCAGAGGTATGCACTCCCCCCCCCCCCCACACACACAATGCGACCGCCAGTTTTGCGTTTTCTGATGCTCTAACAGGAAGTTCTGTGCTTCTTTAGTAGGGAGTTTAACAAAGCGAAAGCGAGTTTCCTTATTTCGTCTGTTGGTCGTTCGTCAAGTAGCTTCTATAACAAACGACCCACATTTAAGTGTTCTGGTTGCACTCCGATGATCGGAAAAGCCTCGGCAAATTGGGATTCTCATTTTGTTTGTTGCTCACTTTTTGATTCATATTTGACGGTGCAAAACAGATACGTCAGCTACATTTTTATTAGAGCTATATTTCGGCCCTTCTTGGCAAGGGTCCTCTTCAGGCTCAAGTTGGAAAATGAGCTTGACAAGTTCGTTTCGCAGTCTGCTTGGGCTGAAGGAATATCTACTTTTCAATTCGGTGACAGGGGCCATTCTTTTCGGTGAATGGGAAGCATAGACGAACCCTTTTCTTGTGCTGTTTCTGATATCGACGAAAAGCCTTGTGAAAAATCGAGATCCATCATTTCCTTTGCTTGTGCCCCCCAAAAAACGCAGATAAACTCGGTAACAGAGAGTCTTTTAAAGACACCTGAATGAAGAGTACCAAGTATCATCCCTATCTGTATGACTTCCGTTAACATTGCCTGTAGAAAACCCAATCCAAATGCGAAATAGTGTTTCCAAGCTATGATTTTTGCTCCATTTTGCATATGTCCTTGTTTCAGTACCGAACAGTTTCAGAAACGAACAAATGTCTCCAATCAACCCTTCTTCTGGAATATTTTTTAACTTGTGAAGTCCAAACGTATATCTAGAAGAAATTCCAATACGATCCGTCCAGCGCTGTACAAGATTTGAATGAATTGCGCTTTTTGTCTTGGATCTGCATGGGCAAACCTCGAAAAACAAACATCCCTATTTTGAAAACGTCACGCTCAGGAGAAGAATGCTCTCCGTGGCCATGTCTGTAAATGCATTCTACATGGTGTGTTCAAGTATGGTTTCATTGTTCAGGTGTCCTTTAAGAGAAGCTACTTCTGTGACAACTTGCAAGTAAATTTCTGTCATTCAACTCATAGGAAAAATGTCTGTTCAGAATCTGCTTGACGATGTTTAAGTCTGACCACACTCTCAGAAGTTCCATACAGATAACACAAGGATGCGCAGTGTCAACAGACAACCCTTGGGATGTAATCTGTTGTCGACAAACGTTATGCATGGAATGTTATGTATAACAAGCATTGCCAGGAAGAGCCGAAAAACAGCCCAAAAGCATCTGCTCAATTTTTTGTTTGTAGTCATACCTGAAAATTCAGCAGATGCTTTTTTGGCGGCTTGTTATGCAAAACATTTCAAGCTTAACGTCTGTCGCGACAACAGATTACATCCCAAGTATTGTATATTGAAACCGCGCATCCTTCTGCTGTGTGTTATGAAACTTCAAATTCAGATTCGTTTATTTCCATGATATCTTTAAAGGACACCTGAACAATGAAACCATACTTGAACACACCATGGAGAACGCATTAACGGACATGGCCACGGAGAGCATTCTTCTCCTGAGCGTGACGTTTTCAAAATAAGGATATTTGTTTCTGGAGGTTTGCACATGCAGGCTCCAAGACAAAAAGCGCAATTCATTCAAATTTTATACAGCATTGGCCGGATCGTATTGGAATTTCTTCCAGATATATGTTTGGGCTTAACTGGTTAAAAAATATTCCAGAAGAAGGGTTGAATGGAGACATTTCTTCATTTCTAAAATTGTTCGGTACTGAAATAAGGACAGATGCAAAATGGAGCAAAAATTATAGCTTGGAAACACTATTTCGTATTTGGATTGGGTTTTCTGCAGGCAATGTTAACGGAAGTCATACAGATAGGGATGATACTTGGCACTCTTCATTCAGGTGTCCTTTAAAAAAAAATAGTGGTGGGTACAATTACAATTTTACAATTGCAAAACAAAGGTACAATTTTAAAACACAATCCGATAACAGATATATTTACAAAACATGTCAGTTTAAAATTCATAATTCCGATCCGTTAAAAAACTTCACAAAATAGGGAACAAATGACTTGAGATACCCCTCCGTAGATTTTACGTGCGGTTTCTTGAGTTGTATCTTTGGTGCGTCTGTGCTACAGGTTGCCTTAACTTGTAGATTTGTAGTCACTGGGGGTAAAATGGACCGGTGCACATCCGAGGCCAGACGTTTTTTTACCAAATTTCAATAGGAGCCTGTGTCTCGTATCACAGAGGGTTTGCTGACGCAATGTCTTTAGGCTTTCTTCATAGGACTCATATTTCTGTCCAAGAATGATACAGCAAGTTCTCTTCTGAATCCCTTCCAACTTCTCGCTTTGCTGAACTGGGAGTGCAATAATTATTGTCCATAGGACTCATATTTCTGGCCAAGAATGATACAGCAAGCTCTCTTCTGAATCCCTTCCAACTTCTCGTTTTGCTGAACTGGCAGTGCAATAATTATTGTCACCGCAGTTTTCAATTTCTACGCTGGCTGCTCACTGAATTAAAGGAGAAACGCATTTAACACAAACGGACAAACGCAGAAACGCAAAGGAGAAACACAGTGAATTAAAGGAGAAACGCATCAGAAACGCACCCTGTTAGGCTCACGGATGTACCTATATTCAGGGTAAATACCAGTAGACAGGACTGAGCAGATCTAGAGCTGCTTGTGGAGCTTTGAGTTGACGCCTGTCTACTTCCCTCTTAGCCGCTGCGTATTGAGAGTAAAAGACCGTAGCAGGCGTGTATGACCCGCCTCTGCAGTGATGTCACAATGTTAAACAACCAATAGTCTGCTTACTCTCGACTTTTCTTCTTCGGTCTCTATACTTATTATTTATTTTATTTCATTTACTCCCGCTTTTTCAGAATGGCGGGTTACAAGTAAATTACTTACTTACTTACTTACTGCGATGAACTGGTTGTAGAGGTAATGAATTGTGATACGCGCAGCTCCTACTCTACGCTCCTTTGCACCGGGTAGCGCGTCGTGATGGTCGTGTTACAAGATCGGGAGACGGTGGTTTTTGTGCTTGTTTGTTCTTTACAATAGTTGCGTTTTCGCAGATACGATGGTATCTGTTACCACGGTAACTGGATCTGCAATTAGTCGTTTTTGCAGTTATCGTGGTATCTGATACACGGTGCTCTGCAAAAACGACTATTGCCAAAATTGCACTTTTCGAAGTCATCCCAAAAGAAAAACAGATATCCAGTTACATCACTAAACTTCTTTCTCACCAATCTGACAAAATTTGATGAAAGTGAGATGACTTTTCAGATACCACGACCGGTTACCACGGTCGGACCATGGTATCTGGATATCTGTTACCACGATAACTGCAAAAAACCCTTTTGACCGTGGTATCAGATACCACGATAACTGCAAAAACGACTTTAGACCGTGGTAACAGATACCATGGTATCAGCAAAAACGCAACTAATATGTGTACATCAACATGCAATATGTGTACATTAAGACTATGTTGTTAAGAAGGCCGTTGATTTACATGAGTAGTTCATGGGACCAATGGGATTGATGGTTTGGAAATTAGACACGTTTGGAGCCCCTTGGGTTGCTTTGGGGTCTGGGTATGGCTGCCTTATGGGGCCATAATTCGACAATTCGTTAATCGTATACATTTGTGTCAGTGTGACAACTTTTTTCAAGGGGCAGAGTCTTCGGATGCGGCGTTGAGAAAACAACGAATCTTTATAATAATATAATATAATATATTCTTTATTTCCATAATAGCACAACATAATATGGCTAGCAGAGGATCGTCATGAGGTTACACATGTTAGAGCAGTGACGTATGTTACGAATAGTATTTTAGAATTTAGAATATCAAAAATAGCTTTCTTATTAGTCGGAATAATTCGAGCCTTTGGGATCAGTATTAGTAAGAATAGTCTTTCGTGGTTTTCCAATATCCTGCTGTCGCTCTCCAGACTAGACTCACGGATGTTAGTGACTGCGGTTATATGAACTTTAAAAGGTTAGGTCCTACGCAGTAAGAAAATAGGAATTTGAGGTGAAGCTCGAAGCGAGGAGATGAGTCCGAGTGTTGAATTGAAAGAGACGATTACTAGATGATTGCTAGATGATTCTGAGAGTTGATTGTAGCGAGACGTATGTCTGTATTTGGAGATAATCTTACGTGATGACTGTGACAAGTTATAATCTAAGGAATTAATAAAGCAAGTATCAAAGAAAAGGAACCGACCTTACGAAACGAAAGACTACGCCTTCGAAGGTTGAATATTGCCGCCGCTCGGACGCTACCATATAATAATAATAATAATAATAATAATAATTTATTGGAAAAAGCCTAATACGGCTATACAACAGATTCCTGAAGCGAAAACAACAATTATAACACTAATAATGAAACACAAACTATTTTCTTCTTTTCATTGCATTCAAAACGAAAGAAATTACCTCACAGATTACACTTTTATTTGTCGACTTTAAGATACCAGGGAAGAGAACACCACCAGCCATCCCAACTAAACCCAATGAAGGAAGCTCTTGGCACTGTCCTAGAAGGTGTTCAATGGTATCTTGCCCAGTGCAACAAAGTTGGCAATTGTAATTCTCCTCACCGACCTGTTTTCGCCTATCAAAAACTTTCTTTCTGTACCGTAATGGAAGAGAGTTAGTCCGGAGTTGGAACCACACCCTAAGTGCCTGCGCCGACAATCCTGATTTAAAATAATATTCAAATCCAAAAGTAGTTTTTATTTGTCTATAATAAAATAGTGTCTCTGATTTATCCAGTGCTGCCTGCCAATTTTGAATTTCCTGATCCCGTAATACCTGCTCAAACTGTCGCAGCAACTGTGGTTGATCATCTGGTCCCAAACCATCGTTCCAAGCCAAAGATAAACCTGCTTTATCGAGCATGGCTTTCACTTGGAGTGGCCAAGACCGAGAACCCTTCGACTTCATTAATTCTTTATATGCGATTTTTAGTAACCTGTCTTCGGGTAACCGAACTAACTTAAGCCAACTAAGAATTTGAACTAGCCTAAGATTCCTCATAGATTGAATCCCAAGTTCACCTGTTACTGCCTGGGTATGAGTTCTTGGATGTAATCCAATCAGTCTCTTGTAGTGAAGCAGCTGAATCGACTCCAATTGTACCGCAGCTTCGAATCCCCAAATTTCAGCTCCGTAGTGAATTGTAGGCAGGATTTTTGATTGGAAAATATGTTTATGCATTTTTAGGTCTTTTAGTCCCGGAACCACTGAATTTCTCAGTAAAGCCGAAGAAGTCATCCTCCCTCTTCTTTTCATTTCAAGGAGATAATCCTGCCAACCCCCATTCTGGGATAAAGTAACCCCTAGGTATTTAAACTTAGCCGACTGTTGTATTCGGTGACCTCGGTAACAAAAATTCCACTCCTCACTTGGTTTTCTTCCCGTGAAAACAACTATTTCAGTCTTTTTTACATTTAAATTGAATCTCTTTCCTTCCAAATAATCTGAAAGGATGTTTAATAAAGTTTGGAGGTCCTCTAGAGACGTCGCCGCCAGAACCGCGTCATCAGCGAAAAGCAACACAGACAATACTGACGATAATGATCTCAAGTCGGACATAAACCGCCGATCAGAGTATAAAGAATAATAACAACACGGGGGTAAGAACATATCATTGGTTTACAATATAGACAGTAAATGAAAACAATGAATAGGCCGACATAGTATACATGTCACACAACAAGTTAAAATGGGAAATAATATAAGGAAATATTGTTATTATTATTATTCGAAGTCTGGTAGAGTACTGCCAGTATTCAGCCAATGAATGGTTTAAATAACCCCGCCTGGACCTATCGCTGACTTTATTTGCTGATGATAATTGTTTTCCGCACGTGGAGTCCGCGTGGAGTGCCTCCCTCTATTCTCGCCGTTCCCCTTCCTCGGGGAACGGCGAGAATACGCCTGTAGTCTATACCGATGAAATGACTATTCGTGTATGAACGAGCAGTAGTGTCACTTGTTGCTTTTCTAGGGTCCTCGATTTGATCTTCATGTTTCTAACCGTTTGGTACTACTGCACGCTTACCATTCGTGAGTCAATTCTTCGAGTGAACGGCTCCAGAATCAAGGGTTGGTGGCGCACGCATCATTTCATCTCTACCGTCGTTGGCGGCGTTCTTCTCACGTGGCCAGATGGCGCACCCTACCAGCAGTTCAGACAGCAGTTGATGTGGTTCCATGTTTATATAAGTACGTATTGGCATAGGGTTTGTGATTCCTGGCGAAAGTGGTCGAGGGGGGGGGGGGCTGAGAACCTGGTCGAGTTCAACGGAAATAGTAACTGAAAAACCCTGGTTTTAAAATTGTTCATTCGAACTTTCAAATAGACTTAGGGTTGTTGTGCATTTGGGACAGTGTTGCCGCCTCGTGGAACTCCCCACATCGTGAATGCTTATAAAAACCCAGATAATAGTCCTCGTCTAGGCTGCATGTTTTCGGCCTCCAAGTTTTCCAGAACTTTAGCTTGGTTAGCCTCAAAATTTTCACGAAGCGTAACTGCCGTATTTTAAGCAGCATATTAATTAATTTCTGTAATACAGGTTGACACAGAAAATTCTTTTTAAGTAGTTTCAATGGATACCACCTTGGGTGTTATTTGCAGGTGTTATAAAAAAAATATTGTTATTAAAGGTTAACTCTCGGCATCAAGGTTGATCTTTGATACCGAGTTGATGTTGATACCGAGATGGAGGTATGTTAACTATTATAACTTTTTTTAACAAAATATTCTTTATAGGTAGGACTCTTCTTGTGTTGTACTGTTTTGCTACGGGGCTAGGGAATTTGTTTTAATGAGTATAGAAACCCAAGCTTACTGTAGACCTACTAAAACTAATTATGTTCTGCATACATCAACACTGCCTTTTACATTGTCGGCGACGCATATGCCGTCTAGCGGTCCCGGAGTCAATTCAGTCGAACTAGTTAACCGCTAGATGGCATCTGTCAAAACCAGTGTTGCCACGCGGTAGCAAAATCCTGCGAGTTGTCACAGATGTTCACTTCTTCGGCAAAGCGAGCGAGAATTCTGCGACCAGTTCCTTACCAGTAAATACAAAAATGTAGCAACAAAAGTTGAGGCAAATAATTATGAAGTTGATAAAGCACGATTTCTCGTTAATAGTTTGTAAAAGTACCCAGATTCATAGGCGCCAGAATATCACTGTTTTTTTTTCTGCCGTAAGTCACAGTTTCCGTCAGAGAAAAGTGGAAACATTTAACAATAACAAAACCACGTGTTGGCTCTTGAAAAAATCGAATAAAAGACAGTGATCAGTGCTGAATAACTAACTTTGGAAAGGAAAGGATAGTAGGATGTTATTTCAGTTGACAAGTTGTATTTTCAGTGCAAATCTGACTGTGACAAGGTACAGGTTGTCTAAGAGAGTAAGATCTTCCACAAATTTGTCAAGTTTTTTTTTTTCTATGGTGTTTTAAGTTTTTCTTTTGTTTTTCTGATTGTTTATTGTTTGGAGTTCAGCTTCTACTTTTCAGTATTTGAGGAAAAGTGCTAGATGCATCTGCGGAGGCTGATACGAAGCCGTATCAGCCTCTGAAGAAGATACGATATCGTATCAACCTCCACAGAAGTGATTGTCATAATGTAACTTCCTGTGGGGCATAGGAAGATGTGCATTGTATACCTGTTCGAGAAAAGTTATAAGCGTTTATGTATTGTGTCAATAAAACTGAAAATAAAACATGGTTTGCGATGCTTCTTTTAACGAAAACATATCACCTAAAAGGTCATAAGAGAAATTTTATATAAAACTTGGAGATAATAACCAAAGTGTTATCTGTTGGAACTGCGGATCCTTGTGTTATCAAACTTCTGACAGTGCAACGAACTCGTTGGGATGCAAAATAACCCATTCGACACTTCCCGTTCCGTTCCCCGTAATTGTCATTTTTACAGCTGGTCTTCTTTCCCTTGCACGAAATTGGCTTCACCGACGTCCAAACGCCTGGGTTATGCTATTAGTTACGTTTTTGATCGAAGTTTTGTTCGCCATTATCGTAGCCGGTTGCTTAATTTCCGTTTTCAAATGCCGTCGAAGTTCACCGTTTGCTTAATTAGTGTTTTTACGACTCCGGCGATCCTTGCCCGGTCGACGTTTCTTCGACGAATCAAGCAAACGTCGAACTTGATAGCTCACGAAGTTCGACGACAAAGGAACTGTGACCGGCGACCAAAAACGGTATTTAAACCAAGACCTTTGAGGTTGAAGGTAACTTCAAACTTTGATGAAAAACGCAACTATTGTAAAAGGGACATTCAGTTCAGTTCAGTTCAGTTCATTTTATTCATAAAAATAGAGAGCACCATTAACTGTTTATGGCCCCACCATAAGGCCTGGCAATGGGCGGGGCTTATTCATCATTCATATAATCTTAAGGAAAACAAACCAAAGAAATCAAAAAAAGAAAGAAAACTAGGAGAGAAAAAAGAAGAAGAAGAAAAGAAGAATGAGGGCATAACAAACTGACAAGAGAAATTCACTAACGAACGATCTTCCATCAACAAAACGCCCTTGCTCCGCCTTCCCCCCCCCCCCCCCCCAAAAAAAAAGGAAGGAAAAAAGAAGAAAGTCAGTTATGTTTTGGAAGTTTATGTTCTCGATAAGAAAAAAGACTTGGCCTGTGACTTGAATGCTGAAAGGGTAGACGCAACCCTTATCTCCTCAGGTTTATTCAAACAATGTTTACACGGATACGTCAGCTCTGATTTTCAGCTTGGGCTCAAAGAATATTTATCTCCTCAGGTATTGAGTTCCACACCCCCGGAGCGAAGTGTTTTATTATGAATTCGATAGCATTATTGAGTTTCCCATGCCCGTATTTCATATCACATCTTCCGTTTTAGGCTGCCTTCAGTATCTTCAATTCCGTTACCAACAAGGCTGTCTTTATCGCCTGAAGACTCTTGGAGACCGTCACAACATGGACATCACCCTTGAGGGATTCCACTCTTGGATGTGGAGGGGGCTAACGTTTCTTCTCCCCTTCCTCTACTTCGGGTACTTGTTCCAGGCCTACAACGCGTACAAGCTGTATTATCTTTGGTCAATGGAAGACGCGACTTGGCAGGTAAGTAGCTGTCTGCGAATCTCTATGATTAGTCCGAGGGGTTGCGCACTGGCCGATTTCGTCTACACCATGAGGCAGAGGCAGATGAGGCAGGGACCTTGTACACCATGAGGGACTTCAAAAATCCCTAAACGTGTCACCAGAACGGGCGATGAGGCACGTGAGGCAGGCATGAGGCACGTAAGGCAGGCATGAGGAGGGGCTTTGTACACTATGAGGCACTAGTGCGCAACCCTTCAGATTAGTCCGTTGTAAGTTTGATAAAATCCAAGAAAACAATCGCAAGTTTAAGCAGGTGACGGTTAGGATCTGCAACTTTAAAAAGTGTCTCCACGATGATCTTAAACGTGTCCTTTATTTTATTAGAAGTAACGCTGGAAACCATGTTTAATGGAAACATAATACACTGTGATCATATGGGTAAAAATTGGAGAAAGATAGAGTCTTGCCCCCAGATGGGCTGTTTACTCCCCCTCCCCCCCCCCCCCCCCCCTCTCGTCGCCTTGGTTCGGTCGTTTTGAAATAGTTGTGTGCCATAATTCCTGTGAATGTTGAAGAAAATTTTATTATGAGCCTTTAAATTTTAGCCTTTAAATATTCTTGTCAGAACATCCGAAATGTTGTTTGTTCAGATTGCTGATCTTTATCTTAAATGTTATCAAACTTGAGACAGTGCAGTACTGATCTTGGGACGTTGTACATAGACTGTAAAAAACAAACTGATTACATTACAGTGGAAGTAAAAAGAAAAAAAAATATTCATATAATTGAAATTATCTTGAGGCTTCAGTCTGCATGTTTCCTGGCGCAATCAACGAAACGCAAGTGTGCTTTATAGTGAAATTTTTCGAAAAAAGATTTCCCCCTTTTTTCAGATATCAAAGTTTTTTTTCAATCAGAATTTTTCATCGTAAAATAACTAGATTGATATTTAGAACACCGTTAAAAAAAGTAATTTTAATACGTGATGAATTTAATACGCAATATAGTCTATACTATTCCCATGGCCTTTGTGCTTTTAGTGAAATAAATCTTCTTATCTTATCTATCAGAAGACTTGGAAGTTTCATAACAGACAACACAAGGATGCGCGGTTTCAACAGACAAGACTTAGAATGTTAGCTGTTAAGTTTTTCCAACGTTAAACGCATACAAGAAGACCTGAAACATTCTGCTGACTATTTTTTTTGTCATCATGATTGGCAGTGCTTGTTATGCATAACGTTTTAATGCGTAACGTGGGAAAAGTCTAACAGCTAACATCCTAAGTAACATCTATTAGTTGTGTTTTTGCAAATACCATGGTATATGTTACCGCGGTAACTGGATCTGCAATTAGTCGTTTTTGGGATCCCAAAACGTAAGTGGAGGGATACCTATGACATCGCAAAAGTCGTCCGTCTGTCCGTCCGTCCGTCCGTCTGTCCGTCCGTCTGTAAGCACGATAACTCTCGAAGGGAATGAGATATTTTGATGAAACTTGGTGTGAGGGTTCGTTGGGTCGTCGGACCAGTCAAGTTCGTAGATGGGCTTTGTAGCTCTACTTTTAGGGGTGGGGGAGGGGATTCAAATTAAGGGACACAAAAAATATTTTGAAACAGCTAATGTGATAGTCGATTATGGAGTAAGAAGACATGCTGAACACGATGGTGAAAACCATTTTGTCGTCGGACATGTAGTTCGCCCGGAATCCGGCCAAAACCGGAAAGTTTGTCGAAAGTACAAGTTTTATTTGAAGTTGATTAGATGTTCGATTTAGGGGTAGGAAGACATGCTGAAGACGATGGTGTAAATTATTTTCTCGACGGACAAGTATTTCGCCCGGAATCCAGCCCAAACCGGAAAGTTTGTTGAAAGTAAAAGTTTTATTTGAAATTGATTAGATGTTCGGTTTAGGGGTAGGAAGACATGCTGAAGACGATGGTGAAAACTATTTTCTCGACGGACAACTATTTCGCCCGGAATCCGGCCCAAACCGGAAAGTTTGTTGAAAGTAAAAGTTTTATTTGAAGTTGATTAAATTTCGGTTTAGAGGTAGGGAGACATGCTGAAGACGACGGTGAAAACTATTTTCTCGACGGAGAAGTATTTTGACCGGAATCCGGCCCAAACCGGAAAGTTTGTCAAAATTAAAACTTTTGTTTGGAGTTGATTAGATGTTTGATTTAGGGCAAGAAGACATGCTGAACACTTATGTGAAAACAAGTTTCTACCCGGACACGTAGTTCGTCCGGAATCCGGCCAAAACCGGAAAACTGTTGGAAGTCAAAGTTTTATTTCTAGTTGATTAGATAAGCGATTTAAGGGTAAGAAGAGATGCTGAGTCCCTGTGTGACAATCGTATTTTACCCGGACATATAGTTCGACCGGAATCCGGCTGGAATCGGAAAATTTGTTATAAGCTAAATTTCTATTTGAAGTTGATTAGATGTTCATTACTGGGGAAAGAAGATACCCTGATTTCGTCTTTGAACTTTCTTTTTTCGCCGGACAAGTAGTTCTGGAGTTCGGCCGGAACCGGGAAATTGGCAGAAGTGGCAGGAAGTTTTCGTCAAAACAGATATGACTTATAGGGGTAAACACACATGCTGAATCCAAATCTGAACTTGGTTTTCTCAGGTGATTAGCTATTTGGTCTTAATCTGTTTCTGAATTTTAATTGTAAAAATGTTCAAGGAGTCTGGCGAAGACTGGATCTGGCTAAGACAAGACCCAGTTGTCTGGATCAGATATTGAATTTTTGGGATCCCATCGAAACCTTTGGTCTTGTTGCAGTTGCCGTGATATGTGATACTACGGTCTAAAGTCGTTTTCGCAGTTACTGCCTTGCCAGATAACTGCAAAAACGCCTTTTGACCGTGGTATCCGATACCACGGTAGATAGTCCTTCAGCCCAAGCTGACTGCGAATCATATTTGACGGTGCAAAACGGATAAGTCAGCTACATTTTATTAGAGCTATATTTCGGCCCTTCTTGGGGGTCCTCTTCAGGCTCAAGCTGGACAAGTTCATTTTCCAGCTTGAGCGGCTTGAGCCTGAAGCGGAAGGGCCGAAATATAGCTCTAATAAAGTGTAGCTGACTTGTCCGTTTTGCACCGTCAAATACCATGGTACCTTGCCAGATACCACGGTAACTGCGAAAACAACTTTAGATCTGCAATAACGCAATTATTGAAATCGCACATCCTTGTGTTGTCAGTTTGAAACCTTAATATAAATGGCACTTTACACAAGGGACTTGTACCGTGACCAATTCCATAAACAATTTTTTTAATATAAGTTAGAAGTCTAGGACTCCCTTTTCAGAGCCACGTAGACAAACCAGGCCCCACAAAACGGGGTCTCATGGTTAATACCAAATATATAATTTTAATGGGGTAGACGACCTTGAGATGGAAAAAAAAAAGTTTGAACCCTTTGACAGTCTTCCGTTTCTAGCCGACTTTGAAAAAACTAGAACTATTTATTTCAGACCGTCATGTTTTCCTTTATAGGTTCCGGCGTTATCTCTCCTGTTTCTCACCTTATTCGTCGGAAACGCCGTTACGACCAGTCTGGTTATCCCGCAGAAAATCAAGGAGCGTGTCAAGCTAAAGTACCGATTCATCCCTCTTAACAAATACCTTTGGAGTCACAGTAAGCGCCGTGCGCGCCGCATAACGGTCTCCGAAAACAGTAACGTTACCACACCAGTTACTGACACGGAGAAATTAACGCCGGAAGAGTTGGAAATGATCGCGGAACTTTCAAAGTTGTCACGCCACGTGGATGGGAAGCATGTGAGCTTTTCTGATGAAGAGACGATCATTGATGATGATACTGATATAAAGTTGGAAAATGTTGAAGACTTCGTGAGGACGGACAGTGAAAGTGGAAAAGCGAATGGGGTAGTGAACGGTGAGAAAGAAAATGAAGACAAGAAGGACCAATAAGAAACTCGACTCAGTAAAGTGGAGAAAACTATGGGGAATTGCCAGGTTTTAGTAGTAGCAGAACGTGGAGAACTTATAACACCTTTTCAGTAGAACCTTTAAGCCTTACCGGATGTTTCGTCAGCAACCGCTAGCTACATGTCTAGCAGTACTTTACAGCCTACTTCCGAATTCGTTTCGTTTGTTCTTGTTCCCAAAATGTTGAATTCCATACGGTTAATTTATCCATCCTAACGGCATGGTAAGACACTGGTGTTTCCGTTTGCCGTGTTTGGCTCTTTTTTATACTCATTGCACACATGCTCCAAAGTTTCTGCCTGAGAGCCAATGGACAGCCTGTCCGAAGTTGCTGACAGAGATTTAGGGTCGACGGACAGGGACTGGAATTCTCTACTTAGTTTTCAGCATTTTTATCCGCTCCGGATGGAAAAATTGACGATTCCCGCCAGATCCGATGGAAGTATTATATAGGAATATCCAACCAAAAAGTCGTATCCGTGTATCTGCACCGTAAACCACAGAAAAGTCTGTATTACAATTTAAAAAAAAATCTTGCAGTATTTGCTACTGGGATTAATCTTGTTTCTAAAAAGATAATCGTATCTCTAATTCGGATTAATCTTTCTCAGTCGAGATAAGATTAATTCCAGTAGTAAATACAGCAGTTAACTTTAATCCGTACTCGAAAAAACCTTTTACAGTGTATAACGCCTAATTAAAAGTGGAAATGGGATTCGCATCAAATGCAGAGTAAACGGTTTCGTGGCTTTGATACCGACATGTAACATCAGACTGGCCTTGCTTTTTATCACGAAGCGTATTCTGTTCTGAAGCACTTGAATTCATTCATTCATTCTGACTACACAAACTACATGACACTTGAAGGTGTAGATGCAGTTTCTTTTCCAACATTCTATAACATACGTGGTCCCTTTGAAACTCGCCGTGTTCTTGAAAGATTGATCTTGTCCCGGGCCCATTGGCTTCTATGAGAAACACGGAAAGATTTGCATAACCGGTGTTACTAACCAATGAGCTCCTAGGAAACCGTAATCGGTTGCCTAAACTGCCTCGAAAAGAGCGAGACGGCAAATGCAGTAATCAGTGCAGTGGCGTTGTTATATGAAATGACATACGGTAGGAAGTTCAGATCGGAAATGATGATGATTGGAACGGGGTTCTAGCTAACCCCCTCCCCCCCCCCCGGTACCACCACACCCCTGGCTAAAAAAAACGGGTACCCACACACACACACATACAGTGTTAAAAAATTGAAATATATTTGTATGAAAAGTATGCGAGCGACCAGCGAGCTTCCGTGACGCGTTTATATTTAGCTCGCGTGTCTAGGGAAAATCCTTAAATGCCCGCGGTTCAAACTGCCGTTTTTAATAAGATTTTTTAATTTCCTATATATTTGCATTCGGGGGGGGGGGGGGGGGCTTTGGTACTCATTTTTTCGCCAGGAGGGGTTTGGTACCGGGGGGGGGGGGGGGGCGGGGGTGCTATGGGGTTTTCGCTTAGACCCTTAGAACGGTTAGGACATCAGTAATATATGCACGGCGTGTCCTTTAAGGTATGTGTTCTCCCTGGAAGGCGTTATAAGTCCTTAGTAAGGTCAGGGGGTCGGAGTAAGTTGTTGCCACTCAGATATACATAAGGGCCTGCCACGATCGATCCTACTTGAAGTGATCTTCTCCACTCTTAGTTTAGTGTCACTATCGTTCACTGCCTAGTTCGGCGCTGAGGGCGCCTTTTGGGGCCAGATTTCATCCATGGTAGTCCATCTTCTTTTCTTCGACTTTCAGTTCTGTTCATATCAGTGTTCAGACCAAAGAAAAACATGAAAAAAAGAGAACCACACTGTACAAAAAAATCTTGCAGTGTTTGCTACTGGGATTAATCTTATGAGATAAGGTTTATCTATTGAGATAAGATTATCCCTAATCCGGATTAATTTTATCCCAATAGAGATAAGATTAATCCCAGTAGCAAATACTGCATCCTTATTCGGAGAAACTTTGTACAGTGCACATTGAAGAAACTTGATAGGGGGTTAGTGGAAGGTCCTAATTAAAAAGATACCCGATGAAAAATTGTTGAGTATTAGTTGTATGAAGTTGTCAGTCAATCAATTCTTTTTAATGCAGTCTAGAGACCATCCAAAAAATAAGATAAATAAGGTGAAAGCTTCAGTGGAATGCAGGGGTACGAGGTTACTGTATGTATACTACCGCTTAAGATTACCGAAGTCTGAAGCACAGCTAAAGCCCCATTCGCAATTGATACCGGTGCCAGTTTCGGGTACCAGCTAGTCTTGGACCCAAGTTGAAATGAGTTCAACTTTTGAGGGTACTAGCCAATCAGATTACTCTGGGAAATGTTGAGGAAATTTTCTGATTGGCTAGTTTCGAACCAAGCCCAACAGATAAAATCACATTCACTCCTTGCTGTCTTGAAAACCAAAAGTGAATTTAGGTCATTGTTCCTCGGTCTGACGTGGCTCAGCATTAGCCAATCGGCATATTCATCAGTATTCCCCTAGGAATCTGATTGGCCAGTACCCTCAGAAGTTGAACTGATTTCAGCTTGGGTCCGAGACTAGCTGGTACCCGAAACTGGCACCAATATCGATTGCGAACGGCGGAGACCCAGCTAATTCTCGGTCTCAGAGCGATTTCCGGAACTGGCTGGTACCAAGTATTAGCTAAAACCCGTTGTGAATAGGCCTTAAATGAAAGCATTCGGTACTATCACATACAACTTCACATGCTCCATATTTTTCGTCCGGCACGGACAGCATAGTTGGGCCCTTGATAAGAGTGAATGCTGCCATGCGCTCCTTAGTTAAAAGTGAGGACACGTGTCACGTGTGGACAACGTGGGTACTGTTTCGGTCATTTTTGTGGTTTTCGTTATAGAAGAAACAAAAGTATCTAGTGTCGGTCGTAGGGCTGTGTGGGTTGGGATATGCGTTTGCTTACGCGCTAGCCTGCATGCTTGCCTTTGTCATTTGAGTCATTTCGCAGCTACCAATTTAATGCTTAGGGTCATGTCGTGCAGTGATTACGAGCGTGTTCCACCCTTCTAACAATAGTAAGTATTACTTACTGTTTTCGTTCCGACCTCGTAAAAAGTTACTACGCTGACCGTTCCAACCTTCTCGAAATAGTAACTATTTGCTTAAATGCTCGGGAGCATAGTAAGCGTGGTAACTACGCATCTCTGTAACGTGATTAGTCGGATTCGTCTGTGGCATGGTATTCTACTGGAAAATAGAAAAATCGTTCCAGCCTCGACGGAAAAAAGACAGAAGTCGCGACGTCATGCGTAGTAACTACGGTGGTAGGGTGGAACACGCTTTACGTGAGCGATAACTCGAGAAATAATAGTAGGCGGTTAAAATTGAAAATACAGTAGGTTTTCGAGAAAGCAATAGTACTGATCTCTATTAAAGTTTTCAGTTCAAAGCTATTCTTCCACAAATCCCTGATTTTGGACGGGATGTGCCAGAGTTTGGAAGAGCCTGTATCAAACGCCGGTTTTTTCCTACTACAAATGCTGGTCACCGTTTACCCAGTTATATTGATGATTTGAGTGGAATCCAGGAAATATCTATCCGAAATTATTTTTTGTTGTGCTGGGTCAGGGATAGGGTACCCAGCATCTGTTTTGTGGAACCACTGTTTGGCATAGGCTACTCCAAATTGTGGGTGTACCCAGCGTGTGGCATAGCGTAGCAAAAAATATGGGATTTGTTGCAGACTGATCAAAGCTACGACTTGCTTTGGTTTATACGCCCCTCATAAAATTCCTCTCAGATTAGTTCTTTTTTGGCCGATACGTGTGCTGTCGTAAAGAAAACAATAACCCGTTACTTCTTGGTTTACGTTTATCGAAGTTTGTTTGGCTATCTTCACTTCCTCTTAGACCTAGCCATGTTTAAAACTGTTTAAGATGCCACTTCCTCTATTTTTGCTTTATCCAACTTGCTCTGTCAAGCGTCATCAAGTTTGTCATTTCTGGCTTCCGACTTCAGTGCTGGCTGACTTTTCCACGGGGCTAGTACGCGACTCGATATGAAGCGAAAGCCTAATCGCTTACTCACCCGTCAGATAACTTATACCAAGATCTCACGTGTGGTTGTTTCTCTAGCGCGTCTGGCGGCAATTCGTCATCGGATTTTATGAGGGACGTATTAATATATCCTAACGTGTCTGATACTGGCCATAGATGGCGTTGAGCTGTTCTCTGTCAGCTCATTTCTGCCAAAGAGGAAACTGTCATCCTGGCCTTGAACAGTGTTTTTCTGATGTTCAGTTTTTTCGGCCATGCAGAGCGTGTTCCACCCTTCTAACAATAGTTACTATTTCCGTTCCATCCGCACGAAAAGTTACTACGCTGACCGTTCCAACCTTGTCGGAATAGTAACTAATAGTTACTATTTGCTTACCATGCTCGGGAGCGTAGTAACTACGCATCTGTGTAACGTGATTGGTCGGATTCGCCCGTGGCGTGAGATCCTGCTGGAAAATAGAAAAATCGTTCCAGCCTTGACGGCAAAAAGCCAGAATTCGTGACGTCATGCGTAGTAACTACGGTAAGTAGGATGGAACACGCTCGCAGTGACCAGCAGTTTGCTTTTCGCTCAGGGGGCTTTTTGTTCGTTTCTGGAGTAGAAACAGTGATATTTTCATTTTTGTGATTGTTTGATATATTGGTTAATAACATTCTACCCTTCACAATGAGCTGATTGTTTATGTCTGTCCTGGCCGAATAGTTAGCTTGCTGTACTCACAAGCGAAGGGTCGCTGGTTCGAGTCTCGGTGGTACACTATATCAGAAGTCTCATAACAGGTAGCACAACCCGATGAAAAATTTGTAGTCTGCGTAGTTGCATGATAGTTGTACGAAAAAGTTGCATGTGATATGTAATAGTAAAGAATACTATATTTTAATGCGCCTCAGACTGGGCCAATCTTAAGCAGTAGTATCCAGTAGCATCCAGTCTTGCTAATAGTAGCATGCAGTAGAATACAGTAACACGGTAGCAAGAAGCATGTAGTAGCACCTGATTGAAACATTCAAATTAATCAATGGAAGTTATGACAATTTTGAAGTGACTGATTTAGTAAGATTCAGCATTAACCGTCATCATGGGGGGCACGCGTACAAGCTTACAAAGTCAAGATTCCACAAGGACGTTTTTAAGTGGGGTTTTGGCAACCGAATTGTTGATCCTTGGAACAGCCTTACCGAAGATGCGGTTAATGCTGAATCGATCAATAGTTTAAGTGCATTGTTGATGAGATATTTAACTCTGATCAGTTCGACTACTCAAAATTTCTTAGAGTTATTTAGAGGCGAAAGCCTTTTCTCTTGCTTTGTATTATTATTATATTATTATTATTATCAGTTCATACTGCATGCTACTATTTCGTACAACTTCATACTACTATTTTCAGGGAAATTTTCATCGGGAAGGATGCGCGGTTTCAAGATACAACACTTCGGATGTAATCTGTTGCGTGATAACGTTATGCGTGAAATGTTATGCATAACAGGCATTGCCAAAAAATGCCAAAAATGCATCTACTGACTTTTTTGTTTATCGTCACGATAACGTTTTAAAAATCACAACAGGTTACATCTCAAGTCTTGTCTGTTGAAACTGCGCATCCTTTTGTTATCTTTAATAAGTAGTGAGCTGAAAGACAAAAGTGCTCCTCAGCCGGGGATTTGAACCCAGGACCCTCTGCTTACAAGGCAGGCGCTCCCATTTGAGCTACCGAGGGGCTTGTGAACTGAGTTCGCAAACCACTACGGGTAGAAGCCGGTCATCGGAAAAGTGATCCCGCCCGAGGGCAAATTCATCTAACCAGTTCACATCCCCGTGTAACGGGAATTAATAATAATACACAAATCTATGTATTATTACGTGTGTTATCTGTTATCAAACTTCTACAGTGTACCTACTGTTTGGTTTGGCGTGAGGGTTAGTGGAATTTCCCTGTAATACAATCCAAAATCCACCCACTTCAAAATGGGTATTTAGATAAAGCTAGAGGAAAGCGTTGGAGGATCGCCACCTATTGCACTTCCGACCGAGGGAAGTGAATAAGGAGATCGGCACCTGCACGCGAACCTTCTAGGTTTTCATGAGAGTTTGCTTTTCGCTTACGTCCTAGCATGTTGGCTGCGAATAGTCGCTTCGTGAGGCAATGACCTCGTTCCGGTGCTGCCTTTCCCCGCTACGCTAGTTAGCTCCACCCACGTTAATACCCGCCTCTTCCACTCTCCTCCTTGGTGCCACTACTCAGGCCCCGCCCACTTTCCGACGAATCTTCGAGAAGGGCAAATCGGGTCGCTTTGCCGTCTGAGCCCGTCTACTTCGCCTGGAAACTGGGCGGGGACGGACTACATAGGGGAGGAGTCAAACCCGAGTATTGTTTCCCGTGGACGGAGCTTGCAGCTGAGTTTGCTGACTAGCGGAGCCTGCCCCTAAAAACTGTGGTAAGCCATGAATCCGCTTATCACGGTGCTAAGTATTCCTGAACCCCCCAGAAGACCCTCTCCGAAAAACTGTTTGAGAAAAAAATCATTTTTCATTGTCTCCAAATTTCACATTTACAAAGATGGTTAAACCAAGTGCAAGACACCAGCCTGGAATGTGACCACTCTACTACACCTACTATACTTTTTTAGCCTACTTGTACTTCTGCATGACAAATTTCTAATATATGGCCTTTTTATTACATCTTAACACTCATCATACCTCCAGCTAATGCTTCATATGAATCCATCCTCCTTTCTTCCATGGCCAAGGCAAGAAAAGATGTAGGTACTGAACATTACCATCCTAAATAGCAACTACTTCCGAACAGGAAAGGTGATAAAAATGAAAGAAGGCACTCAAAATGTTTCTAAGGAGGACGCGTTTTATTGGAGTGATCCAGCTCGATGGACGCCTCACGTTCAAACGTTCAATACCGCTCCGAGGGCAGCGTTGAGCGAACGGGGATATTATGTGGACCTTCCCACTCATATGCTCCCATCCAGCTGAGTGGGCATTTTCGCGTGGACGAAACCGATCTTCCTCAGCCGTTCACGCCCGATCAGTTTTCGCGCGACGGGATCACCCGTTCAGCTTTACAGCCATCCACGCGAAAACGTCCCCTATCGGATAGGTAGGTGCACCCATTGAACTTTAAAGGACCCCTCGCACTATTTACTCTTCAACTTACAGTATTTTAAAATATTTGAATACTTCAAAACTAGGCCGTGCTTTTAACAAATAACCCACGGTTTTGGCTGTTTTAAGCCTTTTTCGAGGCCCGTTGACCTGTAGCGAAAACAGGGAAACAATTTACATAACCCGTTTTTCTGATGGAAAAACTTCTCCCAGACAACCGTCAACAGCGTGATGCACATCGAGGGTAGCAAAACACGGCAAGCGAGAAAATCAGCGTGGTTCTGTTAGAGGGGTTAGAATGGAATATATAGAGTGGTTATGGAAGTAGGTTGCGTGAGTATTATAGGTAAGACAGGTCCTTTAAGGCAAAAAAGCGTAGTCATGGCAAAAGGTTTCACTCGGGGAAAGACGGTTTAGGGGTAAAGAGTTTCCAGGCGAAAGAGAAAGAGATGCAAACTGGTAGAAGTTGGTTGTCGATAGGCTCTTTCATTTTAGCTTCTGATACGGTGCCTGCACTTAAAGTTTAACTGAAAAGTCAACTTATGTTTGGGTCGTTTAATTGAATACGCTAAATTATTTGGATTTGACAAAGGGATTTTTTTATTTTCCACCATCTGCTCTACTTTCAGAATATCTGCGGCCGTCCTCCACAGCGTAAGTTCTACTATGAAGCGGGAATTTTAATTTCAACACAAACGCGGCCTTTCAGTGGGCAGTAGTTAGACTGGTGAAGAATGCTTAGCGCCTGAACAAAAAAAAATCCGTAAGGCATACAACAAAAATGCAAGCACAGAGCGGCACGACAAATCACACGGAAATTCCACTATTTGAAATCGACTATTCGTGAATAGCGGAACAACGAAGTAACACATTTTCAGCGGGTTTTCATGTCAATTTAAGTGAATAAGTGATGGGTAATTGTCCTATCCCAGCCCTTTTCGGATAAACTTTAAGCGCTGTACTGTTGGGCACCATCTATTGGAACACTGAGAGCGTGTTCCATCCTACTTACCGTAGTTACTACGCATGACGTCACGAATTCTGGCTTTTTGCCGTCAAGGCTGGAACGATTTTTCTATTTTCCAGCAGGATCTCACGCCAGGGGCGAATCCGACCAATCACGTTCCAGAGATGCGTAGTTACTACGCTTACCACGCTCCCGAGCATGGTAAGCAAATAGTAACTATTAGTTACTATTCCGACAAGGTTGGAACGGTCAGCGTAGTAACTTTTCGTGAGGATGGAACGGAAATAGTAACTAATAGTAACTATTGTTACAAGGGTGGAACACGCTCTGAGTAATTGCGCCAGTGTGTCTGAGAGTATTTGTTGTATTTGAGTGGCACGGTGCCGTGAATTTTTGCCAGCTTGCATTTGAGCACACTACGTTTCAACACCATGGAAACCTCTTTGGCTCCTAGGAAGGTTTTTACCGTGAATGGAAACCTTTGCGACTATTCAGGCCTCATTGAATTGAACTTCTTTTTGCAGTATCTATGCAGAACTCCCTTCTACGAAGCGAAAGAGTTCATACTGTTATTTTCGCTGCTTAGCTGAAGCTATCCACAGAACATCCTTGAACAAAAGTTCTAGACCAAAAGTGGCTCGACAAGCTTTCACTCGACGGTGGGTTCCAGCCTTAAAACCGTGACATAAGCACGAAAATTGGTCGAGGCATATTATAGGGTGAACCGAAAGACAAAATGTTGCCCCTGAACGCAGCTGGTGGCGTATAGGTGGCAGAACAAGTCAAGTCAGGACTATGCCGCATGAGAACCCTGGACAAGCCCCTCTAACTTGGATCTGCTAGGTTTAAATATACGATGTGTTTGCTATGGCATTGACGTAGTGACGTTCCCGATCCTGCAAAACGAGCTGTTGATAACGAAGCCTTTCTTTCATAAGGCTATTTACTGTCTTTCTCGACGGAGGCAAAAAACGACGAGCCCTCTTCACAGTTCTCCGTAAATGAGCTCACATCTGTCCTGAATTTCATCACTGTTTTGTATATCATATCCTCAGACAGAGTTTTGGCGTGAAGATGCAGCACTGCTGTCCGAATTGTCGATTGGCTTGACTGGGTCATCGTGATCCAGCTTGGCTGTAAGACAAAAATGAAGTTAATTTCAGAATGTTATTTCTGTTACCTTAAATTATCTTAAATCACAGCTTTGAGTGAAATTAGGAATTTCCATCCTGTTGATCACTCCACGTGGTGACTATGTACCTAGTTAAATTACACTCTGGGGCTAACAAAAGAGAAAACGAGATTTTTTTTTTTTTCTTGGTCAGCTAGTTATCCCTCTGAGATGATGTGTGAGGGATAAATAAAATTTCGAATATTTCGGTTGTACTTCCGGCAAATCGTGCTCGGCGAAAAACAAAACCAAATCATAAAATCCACCACAATAACAACAGGAAAACGATGCGGAACCAACCAAAAATAAAAATCCTGGATCCGGTCCGGAGTTTAAGTTGGTCGTCTGAGGCACGAGGTCTTTCCAAATATCAAGTTTCGTTAAGATACGATCACCCGTTCAAAAGTTACAAATACCTCAAGATTCCAGATTACCCCTCCTTCCACTCCCCTCACGATGCTCGGATCGGGAGAGTGACTATTTCCAACTTAATCATTTGGAGTCCCTGATATGCCTGCCAAGTTTCATCGTCGAAGTGCCCGAACTAGCAAAACCTGGACAGACCGACCGACGGACGGACAGAAATTGCGATTGCTATATGGCACTTGGTCAAAGGGCAAGTGCCATTAAAACCAGAAGAACGATGCGGATTGAACGACATGCAGATAAAAGTAAAATAACGAAAGATAAAATGTACGTGTCCAAAGCGTATATGTACAAATCTGTGATTATTTACAATTGAGTTCTGTTTTTATTTACAATTTACTGCTTGTGTGTATAATCATCCGCCTGGGAAAGCGCAGAAGCTTTCACCCAGAAATCGGACATCTCCAGAAACTCATCAGTAATTAAGAAGCACAAGTAAACAAAGTTAGCCGTTTTTCTATATATGTTTGCAATGAATGATCAGCTTGGCTTCAAACCTTATATTGGACTATAGGGCTTCCCAGTCCTACTTCCACGGCTCGACCTTTTACTTGTCATCAGTGTTGCCAGTTTTCTCTGACATAGCTGGGACCAGGGGCGTCGCTATGGGGGGGGGGGGGGGGGGGAGCCCCCTCGAATAAAGAAAAAAGCTAATCTGGGCGCTCACAGAGCGCCCAGCCAAATAAATTAAGCTCATCGGGGCGCTCGCAGAGCGCCCTACCAAATAATTTAAGCTAATCTGGGTGCTCGCAGAGCCCCCAAACACAAAAGTGCAGCTAAACGGGCGCTCACCCAGGAAAGGCCGTTCTGGGTTCTTGAGCGTTTGAGACTCCAGGAATAGGATTCTCAGCCGCATGTTTTGAGCATGCGAGACTGAGAATTTTAACACGATCTGTTATCAAGATGTACCAGTATCTCTTAATTCATGTAAAAATCAGGCCGATTTTGCTTGTGGCGTACAATTTTAGGAATTTGTTAGTTTCTAGTTAGTTAGTTACAAAAATAAATCGACTTCTTGAGAAATGAGTGACGGTGTAATGACGGGCCTGATTGTTGCAATATGTCATTTGATTTTTATTTTGTGTTTTTAACTGGAAACTCAGAACAAGTCAGCTCTCTTTCACGTTTTTTTTTTCTGGATTATCCATCGGAAAGAGTCAACTGAAGCACATTGTCAACTTCCAGCTAAAATTCTCACATTTTCTGGATTCGCCATTCGCCCTTAATTTGATTTTGGATCCGAAAAGACGTATTCTGATCATACAGGTTTCACAAAATAATTTTGCCGGAGGCGCCTTTTGTAGTAGGCTCTATTTACTGGAAGCTCGCGTCATTTCATTCATGTTTTAGGCTTGGAATTTCGGGGCATGGATCACCTTAAAATCTAGATTTTATTGGCGGAAGCAATATTTTCATAGCCTACGTACAAATTTCGCATGCGGCGCTCGTTTTCATTCTCGTCTTATATACAGTGACTAGGAACTGCTGTGGGGCGGGTTATTGCGTTAGCAAATTCCTGTTATTACAAACGACGTTCACCTTAAGATTATGTAATTTCGTAGTTTCCAGCATGCGATACTGTGTTTCTTGGCCATTTTTTTCAACTGATACGACTCTTGAGCCTTGCTGAAAATCCGTGGTATATTTTGAGGTAGTCACCTCCCACGCCCAATCCATTCAAACCACCCCTGAGGTCCTAGATACGACTAGGCTTCTTCTGACTTCAACGCTTGCCAGCTATCGCACGTTACCGGCAGGGCGCCCTGCCACCCCCCCCCCCTCAAGTTTTGTCTAGCGACGCCCCTGCCTGGGACATTTGGCCGCAAAAACCTGTAACATTCTGATGCTTACCAATCTCGGTCCTTTTTACCAATTAATGACGAGAAGTCTCGCTTTTTCATCTTCAAAACCATATAATTTTACTTTTCTACGATCTATCGGTCGCAGAATTTTGGCTTGCTTTGTCGAAGCCCTCGAAAACCTGTGACAAATCGCAGAATTCAACAAGTGACAAAACTGCTTGTTATCTGGGTGATGTTTGAAAGGTATATAGGCTCAGCTATTGTTTCTGCTTTAAGATTATTTCAGTGATCTGCCACAAGGTTAGGGAAAAAGGTACATCAGGCTCAGCCGTCTTTGAGCAAAAGTTTAGTTTTGTTGTATACTCTACCCATACCCATACTCTAAGCATAATTAGCTTAAAGTGTAACTCAGAAGCCAACTTACTTTTTATCATTTAATTTAATACACTGAACTAAGGAATTTTTATTTTTTCGCTATCTGCTCTAGTAGTGACGTTCAGCATATCTACGGCCGTCCCTACAACGCAAATTCTATTACGACGCGGACAATTTGAATCTCAACACAAACGCGGATTTTCCAGCAGCCGACGGTGAGCGTGATGAAGACGGCTTGTTTGAATCCTGTCGAGCCCTATTCACCGAAATATCCTCCCGCCCCGACATGAACCGGCTCGGGTAAGGCTAAGCAGGTCCATTGCAGAGCCTGTACTGAAACTTCAACCTGTGACTGCTTCATATGCTCGATATGAGCTTAGTTTTGTGCCCGATCGTTTGTTAAGGTGTTTAATGCTGGGTCGATTCTTTAGTCTGCAAAATAGTTGTTAATTGTTTAGAGAGATTGCACCCTACCCGATGAAAACGGATATTGCGACATCATCATCACGGGATCATAATAACAAAATTTAACATTGGGAGTTATAGGACTTTCAACTTGAAATTAAATTATCGGCGTTTTATTATCATTCTGAGCCAGGGACTTGCTGAAAATGTTAATTGGGCTATTCCTTAACCGTATAATTCTATTTTTGCAAAAGAGTTTCCATGGAAGTAAGAGCTTGAAGGCTTCAAAGTTTGAACACAAAAACGGAGTCTCGAATCCTATTGGTCGGCGATGACGCGGTTTTGAAAAAATGTGTCATAATTGACCAATAGGACGAGACTCCCTCTTTGCTTACAAACTTTGACGCGTTCAAACTCTTACTTACATGGAAACTCTTTTGCAAAAACAGAATTATACGGTTAAGGAATAGACCAATTAACATTTCCAGCAAGTCCCTGGCTCAGAATGATGATAAATGGGCGGTAATTTAATTTCAAAGTTGAAAGTCCTATACTTCCTAATGTCAATTTTTTTTCGTTACGATTCCGTCCGTTTCCATCGGGTATGGTGCAATCTCTCTATAGGCGTACTCTCGCCGTTACCCGAGGACTCCACTTGAGGAGTCCCCGCGTTTTTGTTTGTCCCGGGGACTCACTCCCCGTATTCTCGCGAGTCCCCACGGACGGGGAATGCTCCGATTATCATTACCATCATCAGAAAGGACTCCCTTTCAGACTCGGAGGGGAATCAGTTTTCGCTGGTTTTAGTGCAATATAAAATTAATTAAAAGCAAATCAGAATAAACAAAACATTAATAAAGCGGATCCAGACTAATTTCGTCAACAGCATATTTTTTTTCGAGCAAAATCCATTTTGGAAGCAGTCCCCGTGTTCTCGCTGTTTCTGTACGCGGAGTCCGCGTGGAGGGACTCCCTCTATTCTCGCTGTTCCCTTCGATTCCCCGAGGAGTCCTCGGGGAACGGCGAGAATACGCCTTATATATTGTACTTCTGTGTATGTATTTTTTGGCCAGTCGACTGACATACCTGTTTATTTTATGACAAAAAAAAAACTAATAACCTGCTCTGTCCGTCGCATGTTTTTCGAATAAAGTGAACTGAATAATTTTTTTTTAATTCTGAACACAAATTTTTCGGGAATGTTTTTCGTCAAGAATACGAATAAGCCCATAGCGGTACCACAAATCCGACAGGGAAAGTCCACTATATAAAACAAATCAGTTATTCGTGAATAGTGGAGCAACGAAGTAACGCATTTTTATTTTTTCTTCAAGCCTTTTTAATTAAAAAGGGCTGAGACAGGACAATCTAGTTACCCATCGCTTATTCACTTAAAGAGGCTTGAAGACCCGATGAAGATGCGTTACTTCGTCGATCCGCTGTTCATGGATAATCGATTTACTTATAGTGGAATTTCCCTGTCGGATTTGTTGTACCTCTATGCGCTTGTACCTTTGTTTTCTGCAGGAAAATGATTAAAAAAATACAAATTTAAATGCTTCCACGAGCAGATTGGCCATTGAAAATCAACGTTTATATTTAGATTCAAATTTTCCGCGTCATAGTAGAATTTTGCGTTGTGAGGACGGCCGTAGATATTCTGAACGTCAATAAAGAGCAAATAGTGAAAATGAAAAAATCCCTTAACACAATCGAAATAATGCAGTGTCTTCAGTTAAATGGTACAAAAGCGAGTTTTCAGTTAAACTTTAAGCTTCAAATAAACAACTTCTGGTACATACAAGGAATCACCTGGGAAGAAATCATAGTTTCCGTATGGAAATAATTCAAGTCATTGTATTATGGGAGATTTTCCGATAGTAAACAATTGAAAACAACTGGAAACGATCGTAAATAATTGCTTTTTTACGATTGGAACAGTTGTTTACGATTGTAAACAGTTGTTTCTAATTGTTTCCAATCGTTTGCGATATTAAATAGTTGTTACCGATTACATTTTTACGATTGAAACCGATTGTTTCCAATCGTAGTTTAACGATCTGAAACAACTGTTCAAGGACAATTCATAGTATACACAGTTTATATTCCAAATATCGATCTCTTTTCTCCAAAATCTTGCTCGATCTTCAAATAAAAAAGAAAATTGCATTGATTTTTTTTTAGCAAGTTTGAAATGCAAGAAACTACTTACCCTGGGCCACTATTCCGTCCGCCTTCGCTTTATCCTTTTCGTAAAAGAGGGCTGTGTACAGGAAAAACGCACCAGCAAAAACGGTAACGACGACATTTATGTACATGGCGTATTGCAGCGGGCGGAAATCCGCGGTGTCCAGCGTCGATCCGGCACATGCGGCGTTGGCGGAAAGCTGAACTTTTAGAGGCTTCTCTAGGTTACCCTTTCCATTGAGTACGGGTTTCAGCGCCTCTGAAATCTAAATGAACAAAATTTGATCGAAGCAGCTGTTATTTCCTAATGGCTTGCATTCTTTGAACGCTGCATGCTCCTCTGAACGAACAGTACAGTTTTGGGCTAAATGGTATCCAGCACATGCGGCGTTGGCGGCAAGTTGAACTTTTACAGGCTTCTCTAGGTTACCCTTTTCATTGAGTACGGGTCCTTACAGCGCCTCCGAAATCTAAATGAAAATAAATTTGTTCGAAGCAGCTGTTATTTCCTAATAGCTTGCATTCTTTGAACGCTGCATGCTCCTTCGAACGTCGAACAGTGCAGTTTTGGACCAAATAGTAAAATTAAAGACCAAAACACTCTTATCTATCTGGTCTTTATCCTATTTTAAAGAAAAAGGATATTAAAGCTACGCTATCCTTTTACTTTCGTTTTTGTAAATGTCTTCTTTTTCTCCCTCCTTGGCAAAGAAATTCTAAAATTGTTGGTAAGTACTCGCTACCGGATATCACGGAGAAACCGTCTGTTCTCCACAGAAAACTGTCCGAAAAGGCGTACGCGCACCTGTCGCCCTCTCACGGGCTTATTCGTCTGTTTGACTATTAAGTAGATTTTGTTTGTATGTGTTGTTATGTGTTTTCCTTCATTATGTCTTCATATTTTCTTTCATTCTCCACTATTTTCGTCTTGAACGATATGCGGGTTAAAAATAAATAAATAAATGAATTAATTCAGGTGTTCTTAGGAGCTCTTAATTAACCACTGGGGCTGACTTCACTGTAAAATTTTCTCCGGATAAGGATGCAGTATTTACTACTGGGATTAATCTTATCTTTATTGAGATAAGATTAATCAGGGGTAATCTTGTCTCAATAAAGATAAGATTAATCCCAGTAGCAAATACTGCCAGATTTTTTTTTTACAGTGTTGTAACGGCATGTGATGAAAATTGTAAGGCTTAAGGTTAACTAACGTTCAAAGAACAATAGGGTTAAGGAGGCATGGGGCGAAGAAATTTATTTTAAGTCGGGGTTATCTCCAGAAGAATTGAAATGTTTAATTAGTCTGAGAGGAGATTGTTTGCCTTTTGGCCAAAGAAGAAAATATATTGGGAAAATTAGAGTTTCGTCTGGTCCTTATTTCTGCCCTTTGTGCGGGATGATTGATGAAGATGTAGAGCATTTTATTTGTGATTGTGAGGGTTTAAGGTATCTAAGGGAGGAAATTTTTAGGGTGGGTTTTTTCTCGAGGGAGGAACTTGTTAGAAAATTAAAAAGTAAACATTTTGGGGATTTAAAGAGATTTGGAAGATTCCTTCGGATCACTCTGTCATATCGGGAAGGTTTTTTGTAGGTTTGTTATTGTTGTTGTTTTGTTGTTATTATTTTGTATTTGCCATGGCCCTTGTGGCTTTTTAGCGCAAATAAATCTATCTATCTATCTATACCCCTAAGCTCCTGAGCTAAGAAAAAAGCGATGATAGTGATGCCGACGAACTTTGTACCGTAAAATTTTTGTGACTATCCGCCCACTCGTTTGATCACACAATTTCTTGCCCCTCTATAACTTCCCCCATCGTGACTACATGCGATCCGGACACAAGTCACATTTTTATTTAAACTAGGATACGACCAACTAGGGTCAAACATGTGACAAAATAATTAACAAACACTGCATTAATATCAACTACAAATAAAATAAAACAATTTCAGAACATCAACCTGGAGAGAACCCACAATAAAGTAGGGTACCCCACGACAGCCAAATTGGCAAACTCAGCAGCATATGTCCTTTTTGTAATTTGAGTGATGAGGGGCTGGGCCATGTTCTCTTGAGGTGTGAGGAGCTTTCTAATATAAGGGGTACTCCCTTTCAGAATGGGGGGGGATGAGCTACTTCTAGGTATCCTTAAGTCTACAAATGCTAGGTCTATAGTGTGTTTTGGCAACATGATAGAAAAAGTTATTAGTTTAGCAGAAAGTCGGTAGGATATTAAGTTAAGAATGTGAGGTTGTTTGTTAGCTGAGGTTATTGTTTGTTTTGTTTTTCTGTATATGGCTTAATCGCTTTCAAATACAGATATATATATATATATATATATATATATATATATATATATATATATATATATATGGGAACTCGCCATCACCAGAAGGAGAGGATTCTCAGCTCGCAGAATTCGTGTCTGAAGTGATAGGGCAGATGCCCGCCTCACTTCACCAAAAGATGGAAGACCTTCACCGACAAACATACCTGAAGCACTACAATTCCAAGAGAACCCATGCAACCACCTTAGAGAATTGTTGTATAGGACCCGGAAAGCACTCCCACGCTTCACGGTAACCCTGTTCACGAGGGAAACGCAATACAGTTGTGTACTGTATGCTCTGAAAAGAAACGATTTTACAGGAGCATCACACCTACCAAATCTACGAATTAGCACATTGGCACGGGCACACAAAGACCTTGACAGGGCTGCAACATGCAATTCATCACTCAGTTTCGGAGTAAAAATTAAACCGAGATACTTGAACGAATCAACGAACATCAGCAACTGTCCCGACAGGCCAACTGGTGGAAAGTTCAGACGCGAACCAGGAGGAATAAATGCCATACATACCGTCCAGATCAACAACCAGATCATCAGCGTAGCTGAGATTGTTAATGCACACACCCATTACAAAACAACCAACACCAGCTTTCGCCAGGAGTATATTAAGTTCGTCTACATAAAGTTTGTACAAGATCGGTGAAAGAACACCCCCTTGTCTCACACTATTCAAAACCCTGAAAGGAGTTGAGCAGATACCATCCCACTTCACACGAAATCTCTGATTCTTAAACCAACAAGATAAAGTTAGTACAATTCTAGGGTCCACACCCCCCGTTAGAAGTTTAGTAAGGAGTTTATCGTGCTTAACCCTGTCGAAAGCCGCTTTCGCATCAATGAAGCATGCAAACACCGGAGACGAAAAAAGCCAGAAGTATTCAATAACAGTAAAGACAATATCATAAAGACACTTTTCGTACACTTTTGACACAACCGCTGCCAGAGCAATAGGTCTATAGTTACTCACAGCACACAGATCCGCCACCAGAGATTTAGGAACAGGAATAAGGCAGACCTCAGTTAAAGCATCAGGAACATAAGCATGCGCCAACATCCCATTAAAAAGAAGAGTTAGTAAACTGCAAGTGGAAGCTCTTGCTAATTTCAAATGGTTAGCAGTCAGGCCGTCAAGACCTGACTGCCGTCAAGACCGACTTACTACCGGACAACCCAGATATCACTTTGACAACAGTGTCAAGTGGTATCAGCTGCTTCGGGTGTTGCCAGAACAGCTTCATTTGCCAGCTGATCAATCTGCGACGTGTCCGCACTCCTTAGTGACTTCCTAAGAATCGGAGTCCCGCAAATAAATCTTTTCGCTCAAACCCCTTGCCAAGTGATCGTGAACCATTCGTTTTCAGGAGCGACTGCAAAAGTTGAAAAGAAGAACCTGGTGTGTTGCTCACTGCTGGCATAGGATCTAAACCAAGTTGCTTTAGCGGCTTCAGCTCGATACTTTCGACAAATTTGAAAGGTTCCTGCCCCTCTTCTAAATACAGTTTTTCGTTCAAAAGCCGATCTTTCTTTGACGTGGCATGAGGACCCACGGTGACGTCAGCTATCAAGCACACGTCACACAGCCACGCTCTGGATACGCTGTACTCAAGAAAACCGCGAAGATGTTTTACGTCAGGACACGATGGAAAATACAGGATCCCAGGAGAACAAGACAGATGTATACGTCACATCAGACGAGCAGACAACTCAACTCTGAAAAAGGAACCCCTCCCGACAA
The DNA here is from genome assembly GCA_023053575.1 of Branchinecta lynchi. Classification (NCBI taxonomy): domain Eukaryota; kingdom Metazoa; phylum Arthropoda; class Branchiopoda; order Anostraca; family Branchinectidae; genus Branchinecta; species Branchinecta lynchi. The sequence continues at coordinate 20,573,958 of JAKZAP010000017.1, read as the reverse complement.
AAAGAAGACCCGAAGTCGCTTCCAAAGCATCGTGGCTGACCCGTCCGTTCTATGCATTGTTTGACTATATTTTTCCCACTCGGCTTCGGCTCATGGAGTGTTGGAAACAAATTTACTTTTTTCAGACTCACCACTTCAAAAGGTTTTCAAATGATCTTTACGAAATTTCTACTCCATTAGTACCACCGTGAACTTCAAGTTCATTTTTTGAAGGCTTGAAAACAAAACCATTGATACCAATCGAAAACAACTCAAAACGATTGAAATTTTCCAAACAGTGTCTAGAAAACACACTTACTTTTAAGATTGAAGTTCTGCATACATCGAATACATCTGTTAATCCAGCAATCCCCACTGTCTTAAGACTAGCTTAAGACTGCCTTTGAATACAATTACACTACTCCTTATATACCGGATATTTCCCTTTGCTTAATGGTTTCACTTTGCCAAAATCGGGCAAAAAAGCACTGCACGTGAGGCAATGCGTATATGAGAGAAAAGGAACTTTGAGACTACGAGGCAATGCGACTGTCCGAGCAGACGGGGATTTTCACCAACAATTGCATTGGAACCGGCGTCCGCCAATGCCTCTACCTGCACTCCACACAACGTGACGTCAACAAATGGTGTATCCTTCGCGCAATTATAAGCACTAATATAAGACTGACGACCACAATTGCGGGTGCCGGATTCCTCTTTACTCGGGAACCCCGCCCCCTCGTCAGTTTAAATGGCTCGACGATTTTTTTTTCCTTTTACTACTTTAACCTTCTACTCACACGATTTAAAGGATTTTTCAGATCATTCACTTTTGATCTCGGATTTTTGGATGTGGGAACTGAAGAGAATACACCACTGAAGTAGGTACCTCAACGCTCCGCTATTACTGCGGAGCCCTCCGCTTCTCCAACTCGACTCGACTTATGTCGAGACGTTCTATTTTCAGAAGCTACCTTCTTCCAAATTCTTTCCACTTGTACACAGAAAGTGAAGTAGCAAGCGATGTTGCTTTCATCTTGTCAGCATTCTTCTTGCACAATCGCATTGACGACCTAAACTTAGAGATTTTCGGATCAGGTCAAAACTATCACCAGCACACCGACCTGCTGCTACCCAAACCAGAAAAGCACGCTTAGCCGCAAAATAATGTGACTTTACATACCTAGACCAACCTGGGACCACATCAAGACTGTACCTTTTACCATTCCCAACAAACGTGCAGTGTTTCAGACGAGCTGACTATTAGTATTGCTACTAAAGATAAGTACAGACTAGACAGACTACTACTATGGGTAATTTCCGAGCAAATGCCAGATTTACAAAGACCAGGGTTAGTTCTTTTATTTTCTTGTCAACACACTCTCTGTAAGCGGTTAGTTGCTCTTTCGACGCTTTATCCCAGTCAACCATTGGAGGCGAAAGAGATTATGGCAGGGATGGCGAGTTCCCATTTACAGCCGGTAACATGGCCAGTCTTCCAGTCTTCCAAGATACATGGAAAATTCTGGCAATTTTTCCGTCGAGCAAACTGGCATATACACATTAACCAAAAGCAGTGTTTGATCTCCCAGTTTGATATGCACTGGTTGTAACCTATCATCGCTATAAACAGGGAAAGATAGAAAAGTACTAAATGACCTTCTACACAAAATGGCTAGGCCACCTTTCGGCCTACCCCTTACCAGTCCCTCTTCCGCCCTTGTTGAACTTACAGAAAAAGCAACAAAATCACTGTGGATGCCGTCCAAAAAGCCTGAATCAAAATCTATTTGCTCCTTCTGAAGGACTCAAATTCACTAAGCGGAACGAGGTCAAAATGGTGGTCTTCAAAATACGATAAAAGATCAAAGGGTTTTCTTAACCCTTCGAATAGTCGTTACCGTCCAAGTTTCGTCACTGTCTCATTTGGTCCCTACGTGTATTACACAATTTCTGGCCCCTCTACAACTTTCCCCCACATACATATCACATCTATTTGCTCCTTCTGAAAGGCTCAAATTCATTAAGCGGAACGAGGTCAAAATAGTGGTCTTCAAAGGACGATTAAAGGGCAAAGGGTTTTCTTCAAGGACCCCTCGCACTACTTACTACTCAACTTACAGTATTTTAAAATATTTGAACACTTTGGAACTAGGCTATGCTTTCAACAAATAACCCACGGTTTTGGCTGTATTAAGCCTTTTCCGAGACCCGTTGACTTATAGCGAAAACAGGGAAAAAGTTTACGTATCCGGTTTTCTGATGGAAAAACCTCTCGTAGACGACCGTCGACAGCGTGATACATATCGAAGGTAGCAAAAGACGTCAAGTGAGAAAATCAGCCTGGTTTTGTTAGAGGGGTTAGAATGTACCGTATAAAGTTGGGGTCTCCGAATTTAGAAATATATGAAGCGATGATGGAAGTAGGTTGTGTTAGTATTATAAGTAAGACAGGTATTTTAACCCTTCGGATAATCGTTAAAGTTTAACTGAAAAGCGAACTTACTTTTGTGTCATTTAATTGAATACACTGAATTATTTGGATTCTGCAAAGGATTTTTTTATTTTGCACTATCGTGCTCTAGTTATGACGTTCAGAATATTTGTGACCATCTCCACAGTGTAAATTCTACTATGACACAGGAAATTTGAATCTCGTCACAAACGCGGCTTTTCAGTGGGAATTGGTGAGATTGGTGAAGATTGCTGAACAAAAACTACCACAAATCATATGGAAATTCCACTATCTGAAAATCGATTAGTCATGAATAGCGGAACAACGAAGTAACGCATTTTCAGTGGGTCTTCAAGCCAATTTAAGTGAAGAAGTGATGGGTAACTAGATTGTACTATCCCAGCCCTTTTCGGTTAAACTTTAAGGAGGCAAACGCCGGTCGGACGCCGCAATGTCCCTTCTTTTCGTGTACAATCCCAGAACTGCCCAACCTTGAATGAAAGAAATTCTGGCGTTCTAACTACTGTAACTAGACTCTAGAACCTTTTACACTACGTTCAACCCACAGCTTTTCCTCTGTCAAGCTAGCCTCGACTATTTCTCACCTCATAGCTCGCTCATAGCATAGCAACAGTTCACTCGGTAAATTTTAGCTAGATTCGAGACGCAACGCAACCGGACCTGGTAAAAACAAACATTTCGTTCCAGTGTATAGTGAAATTTGAACATCCGTCACGAGGACTTTAAGTCGTTTAAGCGATATTAATGTCGGAAAACGCGGCTGGAAAACGGAACGCGGCTGGATCCACCCCTGCTAGATTCATTTGGTTAAAGTCTGAGTCCAGCGCCGACTTACCAGTATAAAATCCGACTTACCAGTCCGACAAAATAAGGGCTTCCGCAGTCGCCTAAAGCGTGCGACAAGAAGATGTTGATTGCTGTTGCGGTAGCCCGTCTAGTCGGAATAACGACATTCTAGAAAAAGTAACACTTGTTAGTTAATGACCTCTATCTCATCCCTAATATACTCTTGATCACTATCTCTCCCTGCCGATGTTGAATCTCCGGGTACCCGCGGAAGAAACGAAGAAACGGTGTCAAAGCTGCGCTGACTCAGGATTTGAGTCGTTGAGTTTGAGTCGTTACGGACACGTTTACTCCTTCTTCCTGAGAATCACTGGCGTGTTTTGGAGTATTCGTGGCCCGTGTGTGACCTTTTATTTGAATTTTGCTTAGCTTTGAGTTGAGCCAGGGGTGGCCCTGCCTTTTGATAAGTCGTACCAGTCGTTTATTTTGGACTTTTGCTAAGTCGTATCAGTCGTTTATTTTGGCCTCGCCGAGGCCCCGGGCATTCATTTTAATAAAAAAGCCGAGTCGTTTAAAAAAAAAGTGTTAATTTTGTCTCTGCACAGCTTCAGCCGTAAGCCTGTCCCTAAAGACAAGTTGAGTCGTTTAAACCAGGTTTTGTAACCCCTCTAGGTCGGAGACATGATTCATGGGGGCAGCAATACGGCTACCATGTGATTTGTATCTGCCTCACCAGGTCTTTTAGAGTTTAGCCTGTCAAAATTACAATAGGTAAAATAGGTTAGTTGTTAAAGTGAAGTCTGACTGGATAACATTGATATACCTTATAGACCAAAAGCGAGAGACAAGGTTATGTGCATTGGTTGTTGGTCAAGCTTTGGCTATAAGTGAAAAAAGAAGGAATAGAATTTTTAAACAGAATGGAAAAGCCATCAGCAATCAAATGACAGGAGACTCGCGAAACAAGTGTGCCCAGGATAGATGGAAAAATGTCGATTACAAAGAGAGGTTTGAGGTGGTAACAACGCTTGAAAAGGACAAGGAAGATTATAATACCCGTAATTTGTTTCCCAGGACAGGAGCGGGTTCTGCAGACGCTAGAATAGCTCATTCTAGTCCGGAGGTAAATTTTTGGAGTCTATGCTAGCAGAGGCGTTACTATCCAAAATGTTTGGGGGGGCGGGAGGAGCAAAAATATTCCTTCAGCCCAAGCTGACTGCGAATAATATTTGTAACTGCTGACTGCAAATCACAGCATTATCAAATATGGGAGGAGCGAGGTATTTACACAATACAATTTGTACCGTCTTTTTTGCGGAAAAGACGACTGTTTGACAAATAATCGACTGATTTGAAGAAAAACCGACCGTTTAAAAGAAAAATCGGCTTACGAAAAACTAAATGTTTTGAAGAAGAACCACTGTTTCAGAAAAAAATCGACTGTTTTCTCGAATAAATCGTAGCTCAATGTAGCTTTACCCACTTTAGTTTTCGACATGAAAGTACAGTGTGTCGAATGACAAATAAAACGGTACTTTCATAATGAAACAAAGTACATCATATCACCCGGAAAAAAACTCAAGTCTCGTCGGCGGACCAGCGTCTTTTTCTATCTGTTAACTCCTGCCAGGCCGAGACCAAAAGTTTGTTACGTCCGTAAATACGATTTTTTTTTTAATGGACTGGCAAACCTGTTTTCCTCGTTTCATTTCTGAGGAAGTGCGTTTCTTTTTGAACGTGAAAATTACTTCTTTTTTTTCTACTAGTTTGGAGCAAATCTGCTTTCTTTTCTATGTGCACTATTTTGTAACTTTTTCGATGGACAGAGTCGTGATTTCGTCGTTATTATTAACTTCGCATTGGGATCGCAAAAAGACGCTCTGCTTCTCGGTGTTTACGTCCATAAATCCGGATGATTTTTTTTTCTTTCAATGCACTGGCAAACTTCCTCGTTTTGTTTCTGAATAAGCGTGTCTTTAACGGGAAAATTACTTTTTTTGCTTTAATTCGGAACACATCTACTTTATGTCTACTTTGTTTTCTAAGGCCACAATTTTGTCCCTTTTTTTTGACGGTCAGGTTTGTGATTTCATAGCTATATTTCCTTTTCAATGGGATCGCAAAAAGACGGTCTGCTCCTCGGCGTTTTACAAAATTTCGCCTGCGGCGCATTTCATAGTATTCTCTATTTAGAGAAACCGTGTGTCATTTACTTGGTGATTAGGCTTGGAACTTTTTAGATCTGAAACACATTAAAGGCTGGCTAGAATCTTTCTAGACAAAGACAGATTAAAAAAATTTCGCCTGCGGCGCTTGCTTTAATTTGTCCGCGGACAGCAAGGTATCCTCTTTAGCGAAAGCTGAAATGTAAAGCTGACGCTATGAAGGTATGTGTACAAAAATTTTAATTACAAGAATAATTTCATGTGATGCATTGCAGCTAGTTTTAACCCTGCTCTATTATTTCTTGGTGGGAATGTGCGCCATTGACGCGTAGTCTTAATTTTGTTGGTACGTGCGAGTCGTATATTACGATCCGGGAGTCGATGAAATGAGGATCTCACCCCCCTGGCCTGAGTGCTTCGGGCCACCCCTGAGTAGAGCAGATAGAGTAGGATTAATTTAAAAATGTCTTTCACAGTAATGGTGCCGAATTCACATTTCACGTCAACATAAATGTAGTTGATCAAGCGAAGGCTTAGTCAGATCAACAATAGCATAAGATTTACAGACGTTAATATCTATAAAAAAAATTAAACGCAATCAAAATATATAAAATCAAATAAAATAAGACAAATTTATTTCTGGTCTTGGGAACTTTCTGAAAGTCACGACAGATTGGACGGAGCTTCTCTTGTATCTTTCCCGAGTATACGTAACCGGTGACAGTTTGGGGACTTTCTCGGATTTTTTTCCGGTGGGAGGGTCTACTTCTGGGAGGATCATGAGTGGGTGGGAAGAGCTCATGGAACCTGAGATCAGAACGGGTGCAAATTACGTAGCCTGACTGTAGGACAGTCTCCTTTCCTCAAGCGTTGTGAACTCCCTGTGTATCCCCTATGAAAAATTTATCTCAAAAGTACTATGAAGTAGTACGAAAAGTAGCATGCAGTACTAACGATGCTACTATGTGCTTCTACTTCAAGACTATCGTGTTACTGCATACTACTATATGCTACTATTACCAAGACCGGATGCTACTATGGCAAGACAGGATGCTATTGGATACTACTACATAAGATTGGACCAGTCTGAGGCACATTAAATGATAGTATTCTGTGCTATTACATAGTATTACATGCAACATTTTCGTACTACTACCATACTACCACGCAGGCTACAAATTTTTCATCGGGTCCCTATGACGGCTGAGGTGTAGCCGACATACCTCAGATATAGCTGGTTGCCAATGGCTGGTTTATCGATGCAGTCGGTCAAGCTCGCTCATAAGAGATGGCGCTCATCAAATTCTGGGTACTGAACTACACAATGCTATATTAAGCTGCAACTTATTCCTATCCTTCGAAAACAATACTCTTCTCTCCTAAGACTATCTCTAGAGATACAAGACTATCTCTCCTTGCTGGGTATCTAGCGGAAGAAAGGCAGAAGTGGTGTCACAGCTGCTCCCAAAGATCGCGAGGGATTGATTGACACAAGATTTGAGTCGTTGAGTTTGAGTCGTACGGACACGCTTACTCCTTCTTCCTGAGGATCGCTGGCACGTATTGGACTTAGTCATAATAGAGTATTGCTCGCGAATGCAGTTAAAGTCCATGTTACGGATAGTATTAGGATATTAAATATCAAAGTTGACTCCGTAATCTGAAATAATGCGGGCTGAGAAAAGCAACTCCATATTTGGTAATAATTCAAGCCTCGGGACGATGGAAGTAGCCTTATCAGTCCCCTATTGTTGAACATCCTTTTCCTGAGTTTTCAGGCACGTTTGATCAGGACTTTGGTTTAACCTTTTACATGTAGCGAGTGCGGTTAGTTGAACTTTAAAGGTTAGGGCTTGGCAGTAAGAAAAATAGGAATCTGATGTGAAGCCAAAAACTAGCAGACGATCTTAAGTGTTTAAGATAGACAGATGTTCTTGAGTGCTGATACAGAGAAGACATTTTGTTAACTAGAAGAAGGAATTAAAGTAAGTGTCAAAGAAAAAGAACCGACCTCCCTAAACGAAAGACTACGATCCCTATACGTCTTCGAGTTGAGTATTATCCGCCGATCACACGCTACCTTGTAATGTCCTTAAGATGGGCATAGATTAAGAAGAGTAACAACCCCATCGGTTGGCAACAAACATCTCATCGGTTCATCCAGCGCTGAGACAACGCATCACATTTCTTCAGATAAGATCGAGCACCAGTTTGTTTAATATTTGCCTAAGATTCTATTCTTAAAGGACACCTGAACAGTGAAACCATACTTTAACACAGCAAGGAGAATGCTTTTACAGACATGGCCACGGAGAGCATTCTTCTCCTGAGCGTGACGTTTTCAAAATAGGGATGTTTGTTTCTGGAGGTTTGCACATGCAGACTCCAAGACAAAAAGCGCAATTCATTCAAATCTTGTACAGCGCTGGCCGTATCGTATTGGAATTTCTTCTAGATATACGTTTCGGCTTAACTGGTTAAAAAATATTCCAGAAGAAGGGTTGATTGGAGACATTTGTTCATTTCTAAAACTGTTTGGTACTGAAATAATGACAGATGCAAAATAGAGCAAAAATCATAGCTTGGAAACACTATTTCGTATTTGGATCGGGTTTTCTGCAGGCAATGTTAACGGAAGTCATACAGATAGGGATGGTACTTGGTACTCTTCATTCAGGTGTCCTTTAAAGAAAATTATGATACCGAACCACACAATGCTATCTAAAGCGCAACATCCTTTCCTTCCAAAACAATTGCTCGCGAATACAGTTAAAGTCCAGCGCTGAGAAACCGCATCACATTTCTTCAGATAAGATCGAGCATCAGTTTGTTTAATATTTGCCTAAGATTCTATTCTTAAACAAAATTATGATACTCTTATCGCATCACGTCTATTTGTTTACATCTCGGGGAATCCATTAGACTCAGAAAAAATGAGATATGAGCTCTCGTGTCAACGAATGAACCGTTCATAAAGAAAACAAGTATTTCCAGATGTCTCCGAACTGATTTTCTCTCACGGCAAAAATACAAAGAACAAGCCATCCTATATAAGCTTCTGATTCCGGCCTGAAGAGGACGCTTGCCACACTGTCAGAAGTTTCATAACAAACAACGCAAGGATGCGAGGTTTCAACAGATAACACTTAAGATATTAGCTGTTATGTTTTTCAAACGCTACGCATTAAAACGTTATGCATAAAACTCCTTGCAAGGAAGAGCCGAAAAACCGCCAAAAAAGCTTATGTTCACTTTTCCGATACCATGATCAGAAATAAAAATGTCAGAAGATATTTTTCCGGAGGAGTTTCGACTCTTTTTGTATGTTCAGGTTCAGGTGCAGGTTCATTTAATTCAAATAATGAAAACAATTACTTTTAAATAGCTTCATGGCAGAGACCAGGCTCGACGGCAAGAAGATAAAATTAAATAATACAACTTAATCATGGTCATACAGAACTGTATACAACATAACAGCCACCATCCGGTCCCAAGAAAGGGGACACCTGGCAAGTAACGTCCGTACTAATAACAACAAACAAAAGGTTTGCATAACGTTCTCGTGCGTAACGCTAACATTGTAAGTGTTATCCCTTGCCGCACATGCTTGTGTTATCTGTTATGAAACTTCCGACAGAGCAAGAAAGGATTTCACCGGATAGACAATTCGGCTGACTGTAGTCAGCCGAATTGTCTATTTGTCACTGTAAAAAGTTCCTCCGAGTAAGGATTAAAGTTAACTGCAGTATTTATTACTGGGATTAATCTTAACTGAGACAAGATTAATCCGAATTAGAGACAAGATTATCTTTTTAGAAACAAGATTAATCCCAGTAGCAAATACTGCAAGATTTTTGTTACTGTGTATACTCCGTTTAAAAACACCAAGTGTGATTTGCAGTCAGCTAGGGCTGAAGAGATGCATGCAGCATCAATGACCCGGATAGTGTTTCCTACTGTTTTAGTTGACCCTTAAGGTGCATGCACACATACTCCGATAAACATAAGTGTCAAGCAGAGCCCCCCCCCCCCTCTCCCCGCTCAAACTGCAAAATCGAAGGGTTGAATTAAACTGAACTAATAACTCAGAAGTGCAGTCCCTTCATATACGAGAGGTAACACTTTATGCAGTCATAAAAGTTGTAATGTCCTAACCACATTTAGCCTACAAACAAAAAGAATCAGCAGTTCTAAACCACAGTTATTTACCTTACTCAAATGAGTAACTAACTGAAAAGCCAACTTATTTTTGTATCATTTAACTGAATAAACTGCATTTTTTGGATTGTGTTAAGGGATTTTCTTATTTTTCACTATTTGCTCTAGAATGACGTCAGAATACATACGGCCGTCCTCACAACGCAAATTTCTACTATGACGCATACAAATTGAATCTCAATACATACGCGGCGTTTCAGTGGCCAGTGATCAGCTTACGGAAGGCAGCTCACTGCACGAACACTAATTTTTCGTAAATCGTTTCCGTCGAGCATACAACACAGATACAAGCGCATAGAGCACACAAATCAGACAAGAAAATTCTCGCTATTTCAAAATCGATTATTCGTGAATAGCTGAGCAACGAATTAACGCAATTTCGCCGGGTTTTCAAGCTTCTTTAAAGTTTAACTGAACAGGCAACTTATTTTTACATTTTAGATTCAAATACATTGAATTATTACAACACACATTGGGGATTTTCATCCTGTCCACAGTAGTCTTCAGTAGGGACGTTGGGAATGTGAACGCTTTCCCATGGTGAATCCGTCCACAATTCGCCCGCGAAAATTTAAACTGTCGACCAAATGTGATTTTTCAAGCTCATATTTTGGTCGAGGTCAGATATGGCAAACACACAATTTATTTATTCCTATGCTGCTGGTGTTGTTGCCAAATGTTCCAGGCACCATAGCGCTATCACAAAAACGGGAAGAGCAGCAAGCACAATGGGATAATCGGTTATTTGGAAATATCAGAAAAACAAACTAACGCTTTTTCATCGGGTTTTCAAGATTATTTAAGTGAACAAGTGATGGGTAACTAGATTGTCGTATCCTAGCCCTTTTCGGTTAAACTTTAACTGAATAAGTGATGGGTAATTAGATTGTCCTATCTAAGCCCTTTTCAGTTAAACTTTAACGGTTTTGTACCAATCAGGGTTCACGGACCTCTCCAATCCAGTAAGTTCAATATGCGGCTGAGTTAATGAGTGCAGGTGGAATAGTTGCAGGCCTTGATCACCACTGTTTATAAGGATGCGCACCTGGAACGGTTGGTTCGGTTGCTTGCCGTTACGATGCCACTGTTCGTGCTGCTTGGGTAGCTCGGCTGGTCACGCTATCTAACAGCTAGCGAACTCGGTTCCCTGGACACTACAGGGCGCTACAGTTTGATGTTAGATATTAAAACAAGTCCCTTACGAAAGGTCACCTTTGTTTTTCTTCGACCCCCCCCCCCACCAGCTCAAATCGAAGGGTTTAACTAAAATGAACTAATGATAGATAGATAGATAGAAAGTTTATTTTAAAAATCGACTATCGTGGTTATAAACCAAATTTGCGATTATTGTCAAACAGACAGAAAAAACTACAATATATGTGTAAAATGTCAGTACGCTTAAAAATTCAAACTTCGTTAAAATATTTCACAAACTCGGGAACAAAACTTTTGGCATATCTAGCGTGTTTTGCAGGTACGGGACAGAGCTTGGGAACCTTAGAACTTACTACTCGTTCTGGTCGACTTCTAACATTTTCATAGGGGGGAGGGAGGACTTGGGAGTGGAGAGGATAATAGCCCGGAGGTCACAAACGAGAGATAACACATCATGCAGTCACAAAAGTCGTAAGGCCTTAACCACATTTAGCCTACAAACAAAAAGGATTTCAAGTTTTAAATTACAATTATTTACCTTACTCACATAGTTACATGTTTGATGTTTGATAATCTGTTATCGAGCAACCAACGCTGCTGTGTACGATTCCCGAGATATGTGTTTTTTGAAACTTTGTAATTGGGGTGAGGATGTGTGATTCTGTATCCTGCAATATATCTGTCCTAGAGTACAAGGTCGAGATAGGACACGGAAGATTTACTTACAATCAGTCAGAAAAGAAAAGAAAATCAGAAATTTGGCAAGGTACCAGATTTTGCCTTGTCACAGGATTGCGTTTTCACTCCTGAGGCTAAAACAGCATTTTACTGAAGCTGCGGAGATAGACAGAGTGACCTACGTCAAGATGCCTGGAAATTGATAGTGATGACGAAAGCCGAAGAGATATAAAGATATACAAGCGAAAGAGGGTGGGAATAAACTAGGAGTAATTTTGTATAGCCAAGTGATATGGAACATGTCCAAAATCCAAAACATATCGTGACTTACCATACAAATATCCACCGTCAGTGACCAATTCAGGTTGACCAACAGCTCACCGATGGTTAGCATAATCCACACGATGTCCGTATTCGTCGGGGCACAATACACAACGGCAAAGAAGAACGGCCCAGATGCAAGTAGACCATAGCCACCCACCAATGCTTCAGAAGCGGGGTACCACTTTTTGAGCCACCGGCCAAGCAGCGCGCCACCAGGTACCGCCACCAACCCGCAGACCATTGTGATAACACCGAAGAGCAAGGAGAACCTGGAAATAATAGGCTTCGGTTAGATACAGTCAGCGTTGGCAGCCCCTTTTTTTTAGATTGCTATTCACATTAATTTCATAACTCCGCCATTCGAATTCTCTTAGGCATTGTCCAAATAAGTGTTGTAAGGTGTATTACGGCGTATAAGGCTTATTCATCATCATCATGATCATTTTATTTCTAACCCGTCACTGAACAAAACTGGGCGAGGCCCAGAAAAGACGGAGTAAAAAACAAGAATAACGAAAAAGAAACAACGGAAAGGAAAAACATACTTCGATAACTAAGAACTCGGAACAAACAAAAAAGACCAAGGATGGAATGACTCCTGACATTCGGTAGAAAAATCACTAATCCGCTTCTCAATAACCTAACAGACTCCTCTTTCCTCGGGGCGCGTTGTAATGAGGCGAATAAGGCGAACAGAGCCAGGCTATATTTTCCCTTATGCAGAACCAATCAGATCGCTTGTTTGGTTCCGCCAGCAGGCCGCAGAGAGAAGCAGCGTCGCCAGGATTGCCACGGAAAGCACTAAAGTTCTACTTTGTTGGAAGCTGAAGAAACAACTTTTCTTCAAAAGAACACGTTTTGTTCTGTTACGACTGCTTATTGTTAGTTCGAAGACCAATGCATGTCACTACGTTAATTTAATAGCTTTTTACAATATAAAGGGCGTCAAATTGTATTCGTGTCCTTAAGAACGCTTTTTCTGATCTTTAGAAGCTCGAAAAATTGTATTAGCGTCGCAACGCCGAACGCTGTATCGATAAAAATATATATCGAGTAGAAATACTCTTTCAAACAAATTTGGAGCTAAGATAACGTGTTGTCCCCAGATGGCCCATCTATTCCCCCCTCCCCTCCCGTCTTCCGTGCGTCGATCCGAGAGGAATACTGGCAATCAATTTTCCCCATATCCTGCTAATTCTTCTACCCAATTTTTACGTAGTTTCATCCCATCATTTATTTCTGGTAATTTCTTGTAAGTTTATTAGTTAATTTGTTTCATGTGTGTCTGTGTATTTTGTAAATTTGTATTCCTTTTCTAGCTTTTAGCTATTCGGATTAAACGTGATTGATTGATTGAAAAATAAGAGCCTTTTGAGTTCCTATTTGAACAGGCGTGTCTATTAAGACGTAAACATCACGTATAGCGCTATTCAGCTTATTACACATACTTGGACAATGCTTTAGTCGGCACACAAATCCCGTAGAGCGTGTTCCGCCCTTCTAACAATAGTAAATATTAATTACTATTTTTGTCCCAACCTCGTGAAAAGTTACTACGCTGACTTTCCAACCTTCTCGAAGTAACTAATAGCAAGAACAGATAATCTGATTGAACTTCTGTCTTTAGTCCCATGCAGCAACTGTGAATACCCCGACGAAACTGAGCGGACCTAGAGGTATTTACTCTAGCTTTGAGAAGACGTCGATACCCAGGTTCAAGGTTCAAGGTTTTTTATTCTTACTTTATACAATACATAAACATTAACAGTACTATACTCTGCACTTACAATTATTTCAGGGTTTGAACCGAAGAGAAGAAAAACATCGAATGGTTCAGACCCTTCCATAAAAGAAAAACAATAAAACGAAATCGACCCAACGCTGAGTAGAAAGATCACCGCACGACAACGCCAGCACGAAGCGAAATCATTCCAAACAAAAACAACAACAAAAATGAAGGAAGGGCGACTGAAAACCAGTATCACTAGAGGAAAACACTAAATAAACATGAAATACAACCAGTCTCTAACTGTTAATTATCCATTCTTAAACTTGTTAATGAGAATTTGAGTTTACTCATCTTCCTTTTTCGCCGTTGCCTATCGCAGACAAAATAATGAAAGAGGCTGGCAGGAGGCCTCCATGTAACCAATCAGCTTTGACTTTCTAGTTTTCCTCACCTCCGGTTTCACAGCGATTTAGCTATTTGTAGCGGTAACGAAACGTGATGTGGCGCGAAGCTACTAAGTCTACGAACCTCCACTCGTTCGTAGCGGACAGGGTATGGGGAAATATTCGGCTACGCATAGTCATATTACAGAGATAGAGAGACGGAGGTTCTGTCAAATTATTTGTTCTTGCTAATAGTAACTATTAGCTTACCAGGCTTGGAAGCGTGTTAACTACGAATGTGATCGAGGTCGTATCTAGGAGGTGGGGGTTAGGGGGTTGCCCCCCCCCCCCCCCCGAAACATACAAAAATAACCATTTTTTATAGGCTTTTCCCTGTGATCTATGTCTTTTTTGTACTTTTTTGTCCGACCCGCAGGCAAAATAAAAAACCGAACGGCGCCCCCCCCCAAAAAAAAAAAATTCCTGGAGATGGGCCTGGATGTGATATGCCGGATTAGCCCGTGGCACGATATTTTGGTGAAAATAGAAAAATGCGTTCCAGCCTTGACGCCAAAAATCCATAATTCCTGACGTCATGCGTAGTAACTACGGTAAGTAGGGCACACTCGTAGTGGCGAAGCCAAGCAACTTATGGCCCTCGATTTAGGATATACATACCTGTGATTGGCCGGATTAGCCCATGGCACGATATTTTGGTAAAAATAGAAAAATGCGTTATAGCCTTGACGCCAAAAGTCCAGAATTCATGACGTCATGCGTAGCAACTACGGTAAGTAGTACACGCTCGTAACGGCGAAGCTAAGCAACTTAGGGCCCTCGATTTAGAATATACATACCCTCCAATGGAAAGTTCTGGATCTTGTGTCTGTACGAGTTTTCCAAGGGCAAGGAACTTCGGCCCCCACCAGGCTACGGCACCGGCGAAAAAGGCCACAGCGGCAGCTGCCAACGTTATTAGAATGAAACTCCGACTGAAATCAAATAGTTTAGTACAACGGAGTGACACACAGGGACAAGAAAAGGTAACGGCTACATCCTACGCAACCCCGTAAAAAATTAACCTTCATTCGTCAACAGTGCTACTGAACAGTGTACAACTTAACCACCTCCACACTACCTGGTTGAACTAGGTGGACAGTGTACCAGGTATGTAGTGTACAGGTGTTTAAAAGCGAGATATAGTAGATAGGCCTACTCCTCTTTTTGTAGAAACTTGTTTAGTAACAGTTTCAAGTTTTCAAAGTTCTGTACTTGTCAAGTGCACTTTCCAGCTTGAGCCTGAAGAGGACCCTTGCCACGAAGGGCCGGAATATCGCTCTAGTAAAATTCAGCTGACGTTTTCGTTTGCCACTATCGGAACATAAGAATTATCTATTTCCTTAACGAACTGTTAACTGCGGATCCTCAACATAAAAACACTGACACTGGGTAAAATTATTCACAACTGAACTAACGAATAAAGTTAGCCACCAATAAAGATAAACTAGAACTATGTTGCCTGGGCAACGTGAACTGTTACAGCAACCTTTACAGCAACTTTCTAATATCACCACTTAGAAAGGAGGAAAGGTTGAGCTCTAATTTCTTTCGCAATGAGAGAACTTTTAAGACGTCTGATACCATTTGTCTACCTCAATCCCAAGTGCACAAAATGGAATGCTAAACTCAGCAGAAATCACAAACAGAAAAGGATAGAAACAATAGATGGCAGCACTTTCGGTTCCGTGGGTAAATGCCCTTTTTGCGTCTGTAACTTTTCAATTTATCACTCAAAGAAAATATTTATGCTGTGGGGACCAGTCAACCACACACCCCTGATTTTTGGATACCCTATGCCAAACGCCGGATATGTCTAGCGTTTGGCATACCCTATGCCTAACGCTGGATACACTATGACAGGTGCTGGATACTGTAACCCAGTAAAATATTGATGATTGGAGTGAAGCTAAAAAATCAACCAATCAGAACTCCTTTCTATTGAGGTAGGTCAGGGTTAGGTTACCAACAGGTATCCAGCGTTTGGCATAGGGTATCCAGCGTTAGGCATAGGCTATGCTAAATGCTAGATATACCCAGCGTTTGGCATAGGTTATCCGAAAATCAGGGATTTGTGGTAGACTGGTGGGGACGGCGAACCGCCGCACATATTTGAAAGTGGTGTGTGCCTGCTTGCCTGCTAGAACTCACTCGAAAGCAGAAACATGGTTTGATGGAACGAAAGCTTGGCTGCATAGCTTAAGATAATTGAGGACAAGCAAAAAACATCCTATTTGGCCCCAGGCACTGGAACTGATGATTTGAATGAGGATCATCCAGTTCGGGAGTGATCTACAGTCTCTAGTGTGGCGGAACTATACTTAGGGGTATCGGGGTACTAGGAAGTCTGGTCTTAAGACCAGAGCTAAATTCTTGTTCTCATTTACCAGGGCTAAAATCTTCTTCGTCTTAAGGCCGGTGCGAAAAACTTGGTCTTGTCGACACACTGCTAGTAATAAGTTGAAATGGGGGTACTAGGAAGAAAACGGACAAAACCAGAGTATTGCTCTCGCAACACAATACCTTTCAGTTTCAGTTAGGGGTCGAAAAAGTTGTAGCTTAACAAGAGTAGTCTGTCTCGGTTAAAGAAACTACCGTATTGCTGGAGAAGAACGGAAATATTTCGGGACTACCATCGTCTTAGGAACCTTGAATTGGGTTAATCAGATATCCGTTTGACGTTACGATAGTCAACATAAAACATTCTTTTCTTACTTTTTTGCCAAGTCCTTCAAATCCAACCAGTATGATGTGGTCTTCAGCTTGCTTCCTTCGGCGATGCCTCGCACAGGGTCAACTATTACGAAAGCAAGGAGGGCAGCTTCGATCCAACCTAAGAAGGGGGTTATCCTCAACCCCCACTCCCAGCTGGCTCCTAGCTCAAGGGGCAACGCACCGACAACGTAACCGAGTCCACTGGAAAACAAGTTTAGGCGGTGAGAATAAAATAATTTGGAAAGTTTTGTGCAACGCTCTGTGAAACTCCAGTGCCGTCTTTACCTTTAGGCCAGTTAGGCCGGTGCTGGGGGGCCAGGGAGAAAGAGAGGTCAAGCGGCCGGTGTAAATTGTTGAGAAATGAGGCTATGGTTGCTAGCCGTATTGCCTTGTTTCTTACGATCCAGGTTACACACCCTTGTCATTTACGTTACCGGATGTGACCATAGTGTGGCTCAACCAAGAACAGTCTGTGCTAATGGGTTGACGTTTTTACGTTTCGATTCTAGAAAAGGGGCCACAAATCCATGGATGGCCTAGGGTCCACCAAAAGTAAAAGACGGCACTGTGAAACTCGTTGTCAACGTAAATGGCTCGGCATGCGGCAAATTATTACGGGGGGGGGGGGGGGTCTTGACTTTCGGGGAGTTCTTGTCTTTCGGGGGGGGGGGGGGTTTGCCTGCTGGTCGGACAAAAAAGTACAAAAAACATAAATTAGACAGAAAAGCCTATAGAAATCATTATTTTTGTATGTTTCGAGAGGGGGGGGGGGGGCAACCCCCTACCCCCTCCCCCCCCCCCGGATACGGCCTTGCGTGCAGGTACATAGTTTATGCTATTACTTTACATAATCAATCATCAATGCACAAATCATCAACTCAAACTTTAGGGTACACACACCAGCTGTTTTCACCTTAAGTAACATTTCTTCCTGAATCAAATTTGTAAACATATTCTTACTAAGTTCTAAGACATCTTTTACAAAACAGGGAGACCGAATCACCATTCCTTAAGCTGCCAAAAAAGTTACACTGAAAGGACGATGACACTGAACTTACCTACCAACCGGAATGGCGAAGTAGAACATGGCCAACCACTTCGACCTGGAGTGGCCGACGAACAGATCAGAAATAATTGTTGGAGCTACCGTAGTGAACGACGCCTCAAATGCTCCTAGTATACAGCGTAGAACGACGAACAGTACGAAGTCCTAGAACCAGACAGATACCTTAATTACCTTAATTTTCCCTTCGAAGCAAATTAAGATCTGTAAATCTGTTGAATGCTCCTGAGTTGAATCGGTGGTACCTCATACACTGTCAGAAGTTTCATAACAGATTCCGCATAACACTTTCAAGAATAACACTTTTTCACTTAGAAATAAAGTGTTATGACCAATTAAGTTTATACTATTTCGTGCCTAGATCTCCAACAACACCTTCAATACGTAAAAATACAACACTGTCAGAAGTTACATAACGACAACAGAAGGATGCGCGGTTTCAACAGATAACACTTTGGGATGTTATCTGTTATGTTTCTTTCGTTCCCGTTGGTATTTTTACCAATTGAAGGTGTTGTTGGAGATCTAGGCACGAAATAGTGTAAACTTAATTGGTCATAACACTTTATTTCTAAGTGAAAAGGTGTTATTCTGGAAAGTGTTATACGCTATCATTATGAAACTTCTGACAGTGTAGCTGGTATCAATCAATCAATCAAGTTTAATCCGAATAGCTAAAAGCTAGAAAAGGAATACAAATTTACAAAATACACAGACACACAAGAAACAAATTAATTAATACACTTACAAGAAATTACCAGAAATAAATGATGGAATGAAACTACGTAAACATTGGGTAGAAGAATTAGCGGGATACGGGGAAAACTTATTGCCAGTATTCCTCTCGGACCGACGCACGTAAGACGGGAGGGGAGGGGGGAATGAGCAGGACGGGATGTCCCAGTCATATTTCCAATCCTTCATGGTCCACTTTTTTTTTTTTTTTTTTTTCAATCAATCAATCAAGTTTAATCGGAATAGCTAAAAGCTAGAAAAGGAATACACAAAATACACAGACACACAAGAAACAATTTAACTAATACACTTACAAGAAATTACCAGAAATAAATGATGGAATGAAACTACGTAAAAATTGAGTAGACGAATTAGCGGGATATGGGGAAAACTTATAGCCAGTATTCCTCTCGGACCGACACACGGAAGACGGGAGGGGAGGGGGGAATAGACGGGTCATCTGGGGACAACACATTATCTTAGCTCCAAATTTGTTTGAAAGAGTATTTCTACGTACAGATAATTTAGGAATGGCAAGTTTAATGAGAACCTCTTCGTATGTAATGTTATGATCACCCAGAATGATTCTCATGGCTCTCTTTTGGACATTTTCCAGGCGATCAGAGAGCTCTGCAGAAAGAGAAGAATGCCAAACCGGTGAAGCATATTCTAAATGAGGACGGATATAAGTTTTAAAATAACAGAGGAGGCATTTAGTATCCAAACAGAAAGATTTAAGGGTAGAAAGGGATTTAATTAAAAAGTTGGTTTTACGAATAATATTGTCAACATGAGAATTCCATTTCAGATCATCATCAATTATTACCCCAAGCAATTTAACAGATTCAAGCTGCCTGAATGACGATGGATATTCAGCAGTTTCTCTTCTTAGTCTGCTAAACCGCATAACCGAAGAGTTACTGTCATTAATTTGCATTTTCTTGCTTAACAGTTGAGTTTTAAGGGAAGTGATGGAGTCTTGTACCGGATTTGAATTGTTCGGAAGTGTGAAAGAAAGCTTAGAAATAACGAAACACTCTTTGTCTAGTGCCTTCTTGAATGCTTCAGGAGTGGGGGCTGAGACTGTTGCTTCGCACAGCTCATTCCAGGGGTTGACAACTCTGTTGGTGAAGAAACTTTTTCTTCCATTCGGTCACTATTCCATTCGCCCAGAGAAAGGCCAAAACTTCACCAAATATGGCTATTTGGGATGAAAACTGTGTTGGTTGATCGCAATACAACACTAACTTCGTGCCAAATTATATTCCTATTTAGCTTCAATCTTCTCAGAACTATCCGACGTCATCAGTTATTAATTAATTAAATGGGTTTATTCTGCTAAAATGGCAAGACCCGAGGGAAAGATACAAAGATTTATTCCAGTAATGTTTTCTACGGATACGTCAGCTAAGATTCTTCTTAAGCGATATTTCGGCCCTTCTTGGCAAGGGTCCTCGTCAGGCTTCCAATCCTCTTGTTCAACTTCGGGGAAAGAAACAAACCTGTAATAAGATTACAGGTTTGTTTCTTTCCCCGCTTAAGAAGAATCTTAGCTGACGTATCCGTAGAAAACATTACTGGAATAAATGTTTCAAAGTCAGCTTGGGCTCAAAGAATATTTAAAGATACAAAGACTATTCCTGTCCTTAGAACAAAAATCTACAACATCCAAATTAAAATAATAAATTACAATTACAAAATAAAGGAAATATAAACAATAATGGCGAAACAAAACTTGAAAGGTTGCGCAAGAACTTAAGAAGGCTTAGATTTGGCTGAGATGGTTTATATATGATAAAATAAACGTCCGTCTTGCATCAAAGCAAGATAAGATTGGTATCTCGTTTCTGAGCTCGCCTGCTTGGGTCCTTCAAACCTATAGGTTATATGTCATCGACCGATTTGAATGATGTCGGTTATGCTTGTTCAGCTTATAATGCTAAATCAGATGAGTTGCATCCCGAAAATATCTTGCTAAGCTGAAAAACCTTGGGATAGGCTTACTTCCTCAGCCAAAGCAAACCTAACAATTGTTCAAAGTAAATTCCTGCCAATGTGTATTCCTCTTTAAAGCACACTTTGCACTACGTATTGTTTATATTCCCATATTCATAACTATTTGAATACGGTAAAACTAGGCTCTTCTTTTAAAATTTACAAACGGCTTTGGCTGCTTATGCCTTCGCAAGCCCATTAACTTCTATCAACAACTCGGCAAAATTCAGATAACTGGTTTTACGCATCAGTAGCATGATAGGCGAACACTCGTCGAGAGCATAATGCGCACGGAAATTAGTGAACCGTGGAAAGAGCAAAGATTAGTGAGGTATCTTTAGCGGGCTAGGACTACCTATCAAATCTCTGTTCTCCGCGGTTAAGAATTAATGAATGCAGTTACGGAAGTAGGTTCCGTTGGCATGATAGGCACGACGGTTCTTTAAGCTTCAATCTTGGCAAAGCCATACCATCATGCATAACAAACGGATGAGGGTAAAAGAAACGGCGTTGCTGTTCAATACTGTATGTTACATTTATTTATTAGCCTAGTAAGTAAGTAAGTAAGTAATTTATTTATGACCCGCCATTTCGGAAAGGCGGAGTAAATGAAGAAAGTAAACAAAACACATACAAACACAGAAAAAGACACTTAATTTTTAATCTTCGGTCAGGAAACAGTGGACGACGTCGCGTACTGGTTGGGCCCTGTCCTCCATGATTTTTGAAAGCGATGAGGAAACATCCAAAAGGGTCGTATCGAATCGAAAATATATGAAAGTTCGGGTATTACTATATACATTCTAAGTCTATATAATTTTAAGTCTATTTAGTGTGTGTTTTAAACCACAAAGAATGTAGTCATATTTATTTACATTGCTTGTTTAGTGTTTTAATATGTGTATTTTACCTTGTGTATTGTACTCACACTCCGCTGTTATCCAAAAAGCGGGTCACAAATAAAAAAAATAAATAAAAAATTCCTCTGAACCCCAAAAAATCTCTACTGGGTTAGTTAAAGGACCTGTCTTAACTATAGTACTAACGCAACCTACTTCCATAGTCACACCATATATTTCTAAACCCGGAGACCCCAACTTTGTACGGTACATTCTAGCCCCTCTAACAAAACCATGCTGATTTTCTCACTTGCCGTGTCTTCCTACCTTCGATGTGTATCACGCTGTCGACGGTTGTCTGCGAGAAGTTTTTCAATCGAAAAACAGGTTATGTAAACTGTTTCCGTGTCTCCGCTACAAGTCAACGGGTCTCGGAAAAGGCTTAAAACAGCAAAAGCCGTGGGTTATTTGTTGAAAGCACAGCCTAGTTTTAAAGGATTAAAATAATTTTAAATACTGTAAGCTGAATAGTAAATAGTGCGAGGGGTCCTTTAACTCCCTTCCCTACTGGACACTCCTTATAAACCCTGGAAAAAGCTTTAAGGTTCAACTTACATTAGGTCCCATGAACGAACTAGCCATCCCTGCAGCACTCCACAGTATGATTCCTCCAGTTAGGATGAAACGTCTGTTATACCTATCCCCGAGGTAGCCAAAAAGTGGAGCGCACAGTGTATAAGATGTAATAAACAGAGTCTGGATCAGACCTCCTTCTGCATCTCCAATGTTGAAATGACATTGTATGTCAGCTAGTGTACCTGAACAAAAAAGACCGTACCTCCAAGTACAATAGGCACTAATGACGATTTATTTTAAAAAATTTGCCAATTCCTGTTCAGCGCTTCCAAGCGGACTAGTTTCTGTTAATCCCCTTATGCCTCACCGTCACCACTTGGATCAGACACGGTAAAATAGATCCACAGGTTAGTGAGTGAAAAACCTGTCATCTGTGTCCCAGGTAATGTAGGTGTTGCATATGTTTCAGAACCAGAAAGTAAAGGTGACCCACTACCCTATGGATTCAACTTTTTACTATGTCTACACAGGTGTTGGTTATGAGGCAATGGGGGACCAACAGAAACTAGTCCACTTAGAGTGGTCAACTGTAATAAGGCCAATTGCTTTACAAATAAAAATGCCTAACTTGCCCTTGATGGCGCAGTTTTCTTGTTGTCGTGTCATTACCTCTTCGGAGTCTCGGCGGAGACGATTTCGGAAAATGCACTTGCAAGGCGCGGAAAATTCAAAAACACGAAAATCAATCAGTTTATAGAGCTGATTGATAAACATTGTCACGATTGCTGAGATAAACTGTCTTTGCAGCTGGCAGATTGCCCAATTGCTATCTGATGAAACTTCTACTGTCTGTGAATACCAAACCAAAGTTTTGATTTCTGGATGTGAATTTAACAGACTAGCTTGAAGCTGAACCCAGAGTTTACAAAGATTTCTCAATTAATGCTATCAATAGAATTATTGACCAATAATACAGTTAATTTGTATTGTATAATAACAACGCAGCACAAAAAAAATGCTGTAAGGATATCCTGACGAAAATAAGTTGTCTAGGAATCGGCTAATCTGATTTGACATTGGTTTCTAGGGGTTGGTAATATGGCATCAGCATAGTTTGATCCGCCCATTGTGATTTCAGCATTTTCGGCATCAAACGTCCCTCTCCTCAATGGGAGCACACTTCAATCAGGAGAGAAAAAAATAAGAATAGATACAAAATATTCACAAGGATTAAAAGACCCCTCTTGCTTATTCTCCTTTCTATATTATCCCTAGCTGCGTTATGGAATTGTAAGCTGAAATCCCCACCTTCTGTGATTGTTTCGTTTCGGCACTTTTGGCCTAGCCGAGTTTTGCAAGTCACGGAACGCAACTTTATCGAAAGCAAAAGGTCCGCCTACAGCTCTTTCACACATGAGGATATGAGAAGCTTCAAAGTATTGTTTTTCATTTTAGAAGGCATGGTAGACCATCAGGTCTATCTTCTGTTTTGGACTTCTTTGGTGTCTATGGTTTTCCCACTTTTTAACCACGGTGCGTCCAGTTTTCAAATATTTTGCGTCCAGCCGCCGTCTCTAAGAGCAAGAAGAGTCGATAAGCGCTAACAATAAAATCGCTAATTTCATGCGGAAACGTAATAGTATTTTCGAAAACGATATTTCGAGCAATTTCATCGTGAAAGATCAATTCTAGTAAGAGTTATGCTTTAACTTTTCACAAGCTTGCGTCTAAAACTCACTAATGTGCAATTGATAAGTATTCAGATGATTCATTCTGCTCATGAGAGGAATTTAGGAATCCTACCATAGACAACAGTGAAAACCCTCATGAGTAGGCAATGTGTATGTTCTGCAACAGAAATAAGTTTTCTCACACTACCTGATGTGTCTGTTGGGCCAAATCCTTTCATAGCAAAAGGAATTGTCTGAGAGAAACTAGTAAAAACGCGAGGGGTCTGACCGACGGACGGAAAGACGTTATGCCTACCATCTCCACCGTTCCATAAAAAAAAAACAGCCTGTTCAGGCGGAACGCTGCCCGCAGTCTACAGATGTTTTGGAAGAGAAGGTGAAACAGCGACTGACAAGGTCAAAAGCAGTCTCCGTCTGAACGAAATGTGAAATAAATATATAAGGTTTTCTCAGAAAAAAATCAGCTGAAATTTAGGTTGTTGGAGATTCGGTCGCACTTTTCTTCTGACCAAAACCTGATAGAAATCTGCCCAGTGACCAAACCTTATTTCACGGGGTGTAAGACAGGAATAAATTATTATTATTATTATCATGTTTTATTTTTATTTTATTTTATTTTTTTTAAATCCCACACTCCTCTCAGTGACGCAACTTTCTTTATCATCACAACTCAAATTTCTTATCTCTATACGTCACCTACACTTTACTCTTACACTAAATTCTAATTATAATTTATTTCCTACTTTAAATAATTATCATTCTTTTAATTTTATTTGAGCAGTTAAAACAATTACACTCAAAATAGCCGTATCCTACAATCAAAACTATAACATTCAAATTAAAATAATGGCTCAGCCGGTATCACAGGGTGCCCTTAATGTTTGCCCTTAATGTTTTATTGATCCATCAAACTTGATGATAACAAAATAAATGATTATATAAATACGCAAAAACAAAACAACACTAAAGCAAACTCCAATCCATCGGAAAGACTAAAAAAAACACAAGAAAAACACATGAAAATGGCGAAGGCAGATCAAACACCGCAAACAATGACAAAAACTTTTAAAACAAAAACTTTAACTTTAGTAAATGAACCAAATGAAGTAATTTCTATGATAATAATTTATTTCTTACCTACAAATTCCAAAGGAAAAACAAGTGGAGTACAATAAAGAAAAGAAAGGAAGAAAACACTAAAATAACTATACAAAACAAACACTAGCACATAAACAGGGGAGTAAGGGGGTGGTGTGGTGAAAACCGAGAGTAGGCTATGAACTACTGACCTGCTGTAGTATACCTGTCCATAAAGTTGATGAGATTCCCAACACATAAGATCGCTGCTGTGAAGTATTCCAGTCTGCTATTTTTTCTCACACTACTCTCTTCACCTTTTCCTTTGTCCATTTCGAGCTCTTTCTCACTTCCCATTTTCAGGGTATCCTTATTGCTTTGTACTCCTCAACGAAAACAAACGTCTTCCTGACTGAACAACGACCGAATTTTCGGTCAGTCTTTCAAGACAAGTGTAGACATCAGATTCGAAAGGATCACTCCCGAGGTACTTCTACAACGTGAAGTATTCCAGTCTGCTATTTTTTCTCACACTACTCTCTTCACCTTTTCCTTTGTCCATTTCGAGCTCTTTCTCACTTCCCATTTTCAGGGTATCCTTATTGCTTTGTACTCCTCAACGAAAACAAACGTCTTCCTGACTGAACAACGACCGAATTTTCGGTCAGTCTTTCAAGACAAGTGTAGACATCAGATTCGAAAGGATCACTCCCGAGGTACTTCTTTCCTAAGACTATTGTTATTTGCTTACGCTCAAGGCTGCATTATTCTTATCACTAATTGGGATGGTTGGCAGCTATCTTTAATCGAAAAAACGTCCAGAACAGATTACATTTTAGTTGAGGTTTTTATCGCCATTTCTCGTCATAACCATACGCTGACGGAGAGGCTGAGGAGAGCTGACGGATCGGCTATTGTAGATGTAACGACTGTTATGCTAAGCACAATCTAGAAAATCTCTGTCTCTCTTTGAAAAAAGACCATAGGCTCTGAATCTAATTTTACCAGCATTATAAGATATAAGCTGTCAGTTATCAGTTGCTGTCAGTTGTGATTGAGATTGCTTGCAACGCTTGTCAGAGTGACGGTGTACACTATCAGAAGTTTGACTGCCAGAGCAGATAATGCTTCACAGATAAAACTTCGGATGTTATCTGTTGTGTTTGAAAACGTTATGCATGAAATGTTATGCATCACAAGCTTTATTAGGAAGAGCCAAAAAATCAGCTACTGACTTTATTCCTTATCGTCATGATGTTGAAACTCAGCAGATACTTGTTGCCGGTTTTTCGGTTCTTCCTGATGGTAACGCTTATTATGCATAACATTTTGAAACACAACAGATAACATCCGAAGTGTTACCTGTTACGCATTATCTGCTGAAACCGCGCATCCTCGTGTTATCTGTTATGAAACTTCTGACAGTGTAGATGCTGAGCTGTGTCGTACTTTATAAGGTATGTTCAGGTCACTTCAGGTCGGTTGGTTAAATTCCTGGCTTCAGGTGTGTTTGTTCAAGTTAGTCGGTTGGGGTCAGCCTGTTCTCACAAAGCTAACATCTTTATGCTGGGTTGTCAGATCCCTTCTGGGGCTGGACAGTTATTTTAGCTTAATCTTATTACTTACCTTTTTCAAAGTAAATTATTTATATTTCATACTCAAGCGTTCTAAGGTTTTCTCTGGGTGGTCCGCGTAAAGGGTTTACGGCGCACTATCGAAACCCATCGGACCCAGAAACCCATCTCGGCTACCATGCTATCAGTAAGTGGAAATACTCGGTTTTCCAGTTAAGCGGGGCGTACATAGATATTCAGTCTTTGTCAACCGTCGACAGCGTGATACACATCGAAGGTAGCAAAATACGACAAGTGAGAAAATCAGCGGGGTTTGTTAGAGGGGTTAGAATGTAACGTACGAAATTGGGTTTTCCGGGTTTACAAATAAATGGAGTGATTATGAAGTAGGTTGCGTTAGTATTATAGGTAAGACAGGTCCTTTAAGACTGGCCCAGTCTGAGGTACATTAACTGATAGTATTCTTTACTATTACATATAAATACATGCAGCTTTTTCGTATAACTATCATACAACTAAGCAGGCTACAAATATTTCATCCGGCAGGCTACCCCGACGATATCGCAACGAGTGTGGGTGCTTTTGGATGGGTTCCTTTTACCGGGCGAATGTAGATTACTCGATTATACCATCGTCCATCAGTGAGAGAAGGGTGCTCAAGGGTAGTTGGCTGGTCTGAGCGTTACAAAATGTAAGCGGTACCGTAATAGTTTTATCCCTAAATTTGTGCATATTTTCAACAAAGAGGTTTAATCATTTTTGTGTGTGTCTCACTTCTATGTTTTTGTGTTAGGCCATATTCGGTTTGAATTATTTATCTTGATATTATGAAAGAACATTATTGATTTGCCTTCATGTATATTGACGTATTCAACAGGCCATTCGGCCCCAAGCCACGACATGTGTTGATATTTGAAATAAACTGAAACTGAAAACTAAAATGTAGCAAGTATATAAATATAAATATAAATTGTTTTGTGTGTGGTTGGTTTTGTGCTGTAAGCATTCTCGCTTACTAATGTCAATGGTCTGTCATTTTTGTTTATTTTTCACAAGAGGTTAGTTTTTATTTATTTATTTGGTAGATTGCAAGTCATTTTATACAGGTCAGATAAATTAAGTTATATTATTTTTGTTAGATTTATAGGGTAAGTAGTAGTTGTTATTGTAGTAAAAATCTGAACAAGCACTGCATGTTCGAATTTTGTCCTCCACAGTGCTTTTATAATCTATTTGTATTTTTATGTAAAATTAAAAAACTTGAACTTGAAATTATAACCAACAATGAACAGATATAAATGTTAAGGTGCCCTCCTGCTCGTTTGGTTCTCACTGGATGGTGATCACAAGATAGTGTTCCTTTGTTCTCTGCAGGTAACACACTGAATACTTACAACAAGTGAAACATGTTTATATTAAACACTCAATGACACTTTTTACGAAAACACGTTTCCACGGATGGGTTAGGCCTTCACTTTCACCACTTGTTCTTTTCTGGGCCACCGGGCTCATTGCTGCGGTAAATAAACAATTAGATGACGCAACATAGGCTGAGAAATCTGAGTTCTTTATATCTCGCTAACAACCCTCCCGGCTGCGGTGAAAGGTTCGGCGTTACCATAGTTTCTGATCAGCTCCAACAAAATTAACACTTTTAAAACTTCTGGTGAGCACCCGTTTGCCACTTCTTCCGGCGAGTCTTTGGTCGGCACATGAGGGCATCACTGCTCACTTACAACATAGTTACACTAAAATTATATTTACGTCTTATGTTGGGGCTGTTCGGAAGCTGCATCTTTGGATGGTGTTCTAAGGTTGTCTAATTGGGCAGCATTTGGGAGGCTTGGTGGTATGGCTGGTGTTCGTTGAGAGGAGAGGAAAGTGGCGCGGTTGGATGGCTGAGAGTGACAGGCGGCTGGACTAACGGTTCATTCTCCTTTGCTGTAAGTAAAATTTCCCGGAAAAGCTTGATTCTTTTGTAATAGAAGAACACGACATACGCAATTCTAGCAGTTATGAATAGAGAGAAAGCGGCAGTACCGAGACCAGAATAACTAAAGTAAGTTGCATGGGAGTATTTTTCAAACTCAGCTCCCTCCCCTCTAGGAAAAAGACGGAATCGCCAGTTCTAATAGCATTGTCTAATTGGTTCAGAGATACTTCTAGACGGGACTCGGATAGTTTCGGATGAAAATCTTTAAATTTATCCAGTTCCGAGCTCCATTTAGCTTTCTGTTCGTCTGTGTAACCAAGTTGTATGTTGATGATTTCGTCTTCAACGCGGGAGATTTCAGGGAGTACACTTTCAAGTGGGAAGGTGGAATCAGTTTCTCTGTGGAGTTTGCCTTTTATCTGAAAATCTTTCGAAAAAATGTCGCAGTGGGGGAAAAATAAATTATAAAAGTTCCAATATCAAAGTTTCTGATGGTTGATCTGAACTTTTGGTTGGAGACGCCATTAGGAGGTGGGCAAGAAATAGTAAAGGTGCCCTCCTGCTCGTTTGGTTCTCACTGGATGGTGATCACAAGACAGTGTTCCTTTATTCTCTGCAGGTAACACACTGAATACTTACAACAAGTGAAACATATTTATATTAAACACTCAATGACACTTTTTACGAAAACACGTTTCCACGGATGGGTTAGGCCTTCACTTTCACCACTTGTTCTTTTCTGGGCCACCGGGCTCATTGCTGCGGTAAATAAACAATTAGATGACGCAACATAGGCTAAGAAATCTGAGTTCTTTATATCTCGCTAACATAAACCTATACCTTACGACAGCTTCCGCTTGGATTTACAAAGTGAGGCAATATATATAAATAGATTAATTTATTTCAAAATGTATCAAGTGTATAAATATAAATTACAACCAACAATGAAAAGATATAAACCTATACCTACGGCAGCTTCCGCTCGAATTTACAAAATGAGGCAATATATGTAAATCAATCAATTTGTATCAAAACGTAGCAAGTGTATAAATATAAAATTATAACCAACAATGAACAGATATAAACCTAAACCTATACCTCACGACAGCTTCCGCTCGAATTTACAAAATGAGGCAATACATATAAATAAATCAATTTGTATCAAAACGTAGCAAGTGTATAAATATAAATTATAACCAATAATGAACGGATATAAACCTATACCTTACGACAGCTTCCGCTCGAATTCACAAAACGAGGCAATATATACAAATAAATCAATTTGTATCAAAATCTCGATCAAAATAAATATAAATTATAACCAACAATGAACAGATATAACCCTATACCTCACGACAGATTCAGCTGGAATTTACAAAATGAGGCAATATATATAAATAAATCAATTTGGATCAAAGTGTAGCAAGTGTATAAATATATATTATAACCAACAATGAACAGATATAAACCTATACCTTACGACAGCATCCGCTCGAATTCTCAAAATGAGGCAATATATATAAATAAATCAATTTGTATCAAAATCTCGATCAAAATAAATATAAATTATAACCAACAATGAACAGATATAACCCTATACCTCACGATAGCTTCAGCTCGAATTTACAAAATGAGGCAATATATATAAATAAATCAATTTTTATCAAAGTGTAGCAAGTGTATAAATATAAATTGTAACCAACAATGAACAGATATAAACCTATACCTTACGACAGCATCCGCTCGAATTCTCAAAATGAGGTAATATATATAAATAAATCAAACTCTTATATGCAAAGAAAGAGGTAAATTTTTACCTTATAAAGGCCTCTGCAAGAGATTACACCCCGTGCCTTGAATCGCGATACTACCGCCACGCCTCGATTTCGATTTGTAACTAGGGATACCGGAATCCCCACACATAACTGGCCAAAGAGTGTTGTCCCGTTGGGACCAGAACAAAATAACACTAGAGAGTACAGTAGCGCCAATAACTATGCTACGCTAGCGGCATTTAAAGCGAGCCCGATGAAAAATTTGTAGCCTGCGTAGTAGTATGGTAGTAGTACGAAAACGTTGCATGTAATACTATGTAATAGCAAAGAATACTATCATTTAATCTTCCGCAGACTGGTCCAATCTTATGTAGTAGTATCCAGTAGCACCCTTTCTTGCCATAGTAGCATCCGGTCTTGCTAATAGTAGCATATAGTAGTATGCAGTAACACGGTAGCCTTGAAGTAGAAGCATGTAGTAGTATCGTTAGTACTACATGCTACTTTTTCGTACTACTTCATAGTACTATTTTGAGGTAAATTTTTCACCGGGAGATAAACTTTCGGGTCCAGAAATTTCTAGTAAAGCAAAGGTGCGGTCTGCACACACCAACGTAGCAATGGAGGCTGTATCATTTTTTGGCTATGTTCAGGATATGGAGTAATCCAGCGCTGGTGCACGACTGATTAAGTTTCAGTAGGACGTTCACTATCATTAGTGGTGCGAGAGTCGCTGCTATTCGAGTGTGTCAATTTTGTCAAGTCTTGGCGCTACGCCCTAGTGTTATTTTGCTCTTGGGACAGCTGGGCGAAATAACACTAGGGAGTAGCACCATGACTTCAAAAAAAGGGAGCCACACTCGAATAGCAGCGACACTAGCACCACTAGCGATAGACAAAGACCCCACTCGAAGTCATCTAGTCGTGCACCAACGCAGGCTCCGGTAACTTCTTGTTCTGAACACAGCAAAGAAAAAGATACAACCTCCCCTGTTTCCTCGATGTGTGCGACCGCACCTTAACTAGAAATTTCTAAACCCGAAAGTTTGTCTTGTTTTTAAACGCCGCAAGCATAATGAGCGGCGCTACGAGTATAGCCATTTCCGAAGCATGGAAAGCGTCGGTCTTGGCGTTGCTTCCCAGTGTTATTTTGCTATGTAGGTGCTACGTAGTAATGCTCCTACATCGTTTGTTCGTCCTCCACTGCGACAGGGTTGTCATGCCCAACTTCTGCAGGAATTTGAGTAAAATCAGTGTTTCCAACATGGGAGATCGAGGCTAGAATTAAGAGAGAGAAGTCACATTTCTGCGGAGATCGAATGCTCAGGATTGCTTACCAACAGAGGGAAGGGCGAGCCTTTTGGAAGTCACTTCCGGTGACCCGCGGCACGGCGAACTGTTCATATCACAGGGGTTTTGCCATTTTCCACCGGCAGTTGCAACACTGAAGCAAGGAATTTCTGGGGATTCTGCCGTTGTATTCCTTGCAGTTTCCAACGTAATGTGTTATGTATAAGGCCTCTTCGGCTTTTCTATCAGATCAACGATTCAATTCAGTCCTAACAGCAAATTAGAAACATACGACTAGTGAATGCAGCAATTTGTATACGACTAGTGAATGCAGCACTTTGTATACGACTAGTGAATGTAGAACTTTGTAAAGGTGTCGTTTCTACTGACTTGGACAGTTGGACAGATTCAGGTGAAGAAGAACTACAATACGTCATCCCTTTTAAAGTTGTTCTTTTTTACTTTGTAGTAATTTTGAAGGATCTGGATGGAGAAAGCAACAACCAGAGGCGTTACTAGCCAAAATGTTGGGGGGGGGGAGGAGGAGGGCAAGGTATTTACCGACTAGCTGGTCATTTTTACCGACAGTTTTTGCAGATAAAAACAACTATTACTAAGAAAAAATTACTGAGTTGACGAAAAATCGGCTGATTTTAAGAAAAAATTACTATTTTAGGAAAAAATCGACTATTTTCAGGAGAAACAGACTGTTTCCAAGAAAAATCGCCTGTTTCCAAGAAAAGAATCGACTTTTTTTACGAAAAATCGCGGCACTTCACGCCGGCTCGCTTATTTTTTACCGACTTGCCGACAACATTCGGAGGGGGGGCGCTCCCCCCCCCCCTTGCCGTGACGCCCCTTAACAACCCTCAAGAATAAAATAAATAAATAATCAAGATAGTCTCCAAATTCAAAGTCTTTTATTTCTACGGTAGGTATGATAAATATTGGTATAAATACCAAAGAATAGCAGCAAGCGTGTAGAAAATTCATAGTGGCTTTTCCAAGAAGAATCCTTTTTTAAACATGACGAGTTCCTAGTCCGCAACGATGCACTGGTTTCTTTCATAACTGATTCTGCTTTCACTGTCTTAGTCTCTAAATTTCTAGTAATATTACGCCACTGCACGTGAAGCGGTAGTTCAATTCAAATCAGTTCAATGTAATCTAAAAAACAGATAACGGACAAGCCGACGGGTTGTTTTTACGTCAAAACATAACGTCATAACAGAACAATCTACAAATATATACAACTTTGCGACATTTATACCGACGTCTTATGATAAATATGGTCAATAACATGCTAGACTACGATTAATAAAATACAAATAACATAAAAATTAACGTTCAAAGGCGCTCCGAGTTATAACGAACAAACGAGGGGACAAAACTCTGAGCATACCTTGTTCGCAAAGCTACCACCGTCTCTAAACGAGGCACAGGGTCGGCAGCTTGACGAGGAAGTCGAATTCGGGAGGGGAGAAAATCAGGGGGTGTACATCACGGGAAATGGGTTTTGGACTACAGATGCACCGAACTTCATACAAAGTTGAAGTCGGCGGCATGAAAGGGTATCTAATTTAAATTGCTTTAGGAGCTGAATGTTTGGGACTTTTGGAGCTTTAGATGTAAAATTCGCATGTATAACAGTAAAGGTTCGCACCGTCAAGATAGGATGCTCTTCCGAGACCCCTTCGAATTCCTTCCCAGAGGGCGGACAAGATGCTAATTCTTAAATTGCAGGTCTATGTGGGCAATAAGTGGGCATCCCCGCTTACCAAATTGACGCCCCTGTCGCCGGATCCGGAAAAATCTCCCGTGACCTCCCCATCAATTCAATTCAATTTATTTTCAAACCATTCACGGACTAGCCAAATTTTCGTTTTTTGTCAACAAAAATAACTGTATCCAGATAAAACTAGACCTATGTTGCCTGGGCAACGTGAAGTGTTGCAGCAACCTTTGTTCAGCTCCGCCGACAAAAGTGGTGCGAGAGCAACACTTTGGCTTGCTAACGGTTAAATACTGCATTTTCAACCCATCGAGGTCTGCAAAATGTATGTTCCAATCCATGAAGAATATGTTTCTGAACTGATGGCACAATCTGTAATCACATGGTTATAGAATATCGGAAGTAGGGACTAAATTGACTTTGCAGCTAGTTGACCTTTATCCTTTTCAATCGTAGACATCGTGACTTGTGGAAACTTGGAACATTATCTTATTGCACTGTCTAGGGAACCGTGAGCCGTACTTTATGTCCTACGTGCTACGGAACTGGTAGTTCTCACGGAAATCAAACCATATGGGCTGCGATTCCGGGATCTGACGTCATTAACTAACGAAAACTTGTATGTGATGGCTCCCGTTTCGGTAGTAAGTGGAAATAAAACTCCCGGAAACTTCATTGCACCAGCTTCTCGTCCGGTAGCCTCACTGAATTGTGTACTCAGAAGCTAGGGAGCCGGTAGTTGATACCGAACACTGTATAATTGGAGCTTCTGTTCCGGTAGTGTGTAAGTGAATATAGAGCTCACGGAATAGTTTGGATGAGAGCTAGGATGTCGAGATTCTCACTGACTTAGAGAAAATAACATGGGAAAAAATCCACTACCGGAACCCATATATTGAAAGCTAAGGTACCGGTAGCAACTATTATTTGGTTGAAAAATGACCAGCTCACGCACACAGATGGCTATGGGCTAGGGTTCCGATGGTGAAAAAAAAAAAAAAAAACTGAGCTCACGGACCCATGCCAGGGTAGACTAGAAAACCGGATGTGAATATTTTTACCTCACGGAACCCAACTCGTGCGGGCTGGGGTTCCGGTAGTGCCAAAGATTAAAATTACAAACTCACGGACGCGTGTCAATATTGACTGCGAGTCCGGTACAGCTCACAGAAACCCCAACCCGCAGAAGTTCGGTTCCGTGAGTTAAAAATATTCACTTCCGGTTTCCTAGTCTGTACTGACATGGGTCCGTGACTTCAACTTTTTTTTTATTTTTGTCACTACCGGAACCCTAGCCCATAGCCATCTGTGTCCGTGAGCTGGTCATTTTCAACCAAATAGTAGTTGCTACCGGTACCGTAGCTCTCAATACATGGGTTCCGCTAGTGGATTTTTCCCATGTTATTTTCTCTAGGTCAGTGAAAATTCTGGCATCCTAGCTCTCATCCAAACTATTCCGTGAGTTCTATATTCCACGTAGACGCTACCGGAACAGAACCTCCAGTTATACAGTTTCCGGTATCAGCTACCGGCTCCCTACCTTCTGAGTACACAATTCCGTGAGGCTACCGGACGAGAAGCTGGTGCGATCAACCTTCCATGAGCTATTACCACTTACTACCGGAACGGGAGCCAGCACATACAAGTTTCCGTTAGTTAGTGACGTCAGATCCCGGAATCGCAGCTCATATGGTTTGGTTTCCGTGAGAACTACCGGTTCCGTAGCCCGTAGGACATAAAGTACGGCTCCAAACCATATAAAAAAAAAACACAACAGAATATCGGAAATATCTAAATTGATCTTGCAGCCAGATGAACTTTATCCTTTTCAATCGCTGACATCGTGACTGGTGAAAAGTTAAAACATTATCTTACACAATTTAGTTGGTATTATAAAGCCATCCATAACTTTTCAGGATCAAAATGCCATAGATGCCACTCTGCTAATTATTTCGAAACTATCTCGTTGTTTTATATTATCATTTGGATCCGTTGCGCTAACACGGTCGGAAACCTCTCACCGCCGAAGATGATTATGGTATAACAGCCAATTGTTACTTACAAGAGTTACAAGTCCCTGACATGTCTCACAATTGGGTTCCACCTATTCTTTGTTTGAGTTTGTACCCTACCACTAAAGTTGTCAACCCCTCAAAGACTTAACTCCATGTTACACTGGTAAACCAAGAAGACCTTTACCCTTAGACCCTTACCCTCTGATTCATAGAGATAAAAAACATGTGCACCGATTTTCACAAGTTTCTAGCCCGTCATGAACCCCTTCTAGCAACCGATTCATACTTACAAGTCCATCTCCCCTTGATAGACATGGTACCAAAATGTTCTGACGATCAAATACACAGGAAAGAAACGATAGGATTAATAGGTACACCAACTACCAACATTGCAAACCCCTCATCGCCGAAGATGATTATGGTCTAACAGCCGACTGTTGCTTACAAGTACCCTACATGTCTCACGATTGGGATCGGTCTATTTTTGGTTCCAGTGTGTACCTCACTACTCAAGTTGTCAACCCCTCCAAACTTTCAAACTGTAATATCTCATGACAGAATTTGTGTACCAAAAAACAGACACTGATCAGCTCATCGAGGCCCGTTGAAAAAAACAACTATCTGTATTAGTTCAAAAGTTGACCTTTTTCCCGTAGGCCAACTTTCTAATTTCACCACTTAGAAAGGAGCAAAGGACAAGCACTAATTTCTTCAGCAGTGAGAGAACTTTTAAAGTTTAAGAGGCCCATCTGATTTGATTTATCTTCCTCACTCCCAAGTGTAAGAGACGGAATGATAAACTCAGCTGAAATTACAAACAGAAACGGGTAGAAACAGTAGATGGCAGCACTTTCGGGCCCGTGGGAAAATGACATTTTTTTGATTCTGTAAATTTGTCTGTTTATCACTCAAAGAAGATGTATTGGCTGTGGGGCCAGGGAACTGCCGCACATTTCGCACTTATAGATTTTAGTCCATCTTCAGTTTCAAACTGGTGCTTGTCTCCTTGCCTGCTAGAACGGAGCTTTCCACTCGAAAGCAGAAACATGGTTTGATGAAACGAAAGCTTGGCTGCATTACTTCAGATATTCCTCTCTGACATAGGCTATACAGCTCGACTTTAGTTCGCACACTGTAGGCTGTGGCTCAATTACAAGCAAAAACCATCCTTTTTGGCCCCAGGCAAGAGTTCTACGGAGCTTTCCTAAATGTAATGTCATATTCATCAATCCGGCCTAAGGTCCACACTTTCCGTAAAAACCACACAGGTTAGACCCTTACCACTTTCTGAGAAGAAGGGCAAATCTGGGTACTAGGAAAAAAGAACAAAACAAGAAAAAAACACGACAAAACCAAAGTGTTGCGCTCGCAACGCAATGACGTCAAACGTAAAGTGAATAAATACAAGAACAATAACAAAACAAGACCAAAGGTTTCGAAGGGATCCCAAAAATTCAATATCTGATCCAGACAACTGGGTCTTGTCTTTGCCAGATCCAGTCTTCGCCAGACTCCTTGAACATTTTTACAATTAAAATTCAGAAACAGATTAAGGCCAAAGACCTAATCACCTGAGAAAACCAAGTTCAGATTTGGATTCAGCATGTGTGTTTACCCCTATAAGTCATATCTGTTTTGACGAAAACTTCCTGCCACTTCTGCCAATTTCCCGGTTCCGGCCGAACTCCAGAACTACTTGTCCGGCGAAAAAAGAAAGCTCAAAGACGAAATCAGGGTATCTTCTTTCCCCAGTAATGAACATCTAATCAACTTCAAATAGAAATTTAGGTTATAACAAATTTTCCGATTCCAGCCGGATTCCGGTCGAACTATATGTCCGGGTAAATTTCGATTGTCACACAGGGAACAGCATCTCTTCTAACCCCTAAATCGCTATCTAATCAACTCCAAATAAAACTTTTAATTTTGACAAACTTTCCGGTTTGGGCCGGATTCCGGTCGAAATACTTGTCCGTCGAGAAAATAGTTTTCACCATCGTCTTCAGCATGTCTCCCTACCTCTAAATCGAACATTTAATCAACTTCAAATAAAACTTTTACTTTCAACAAACTTTCCGGTTTGGGCCGGATTCCGGGCGAAATACTTGTCCATCGACAAAATAGTTTTCACCATCGTCTTCAGCATGTCTTCCTACCCCTACTTCGAACATCTAATCAATTTCAAATAAATATTCTTTGAGCCCAAGCTGACTTTGAAACATTTATTCAAACAATGTTTACAACGGATACGTCAGCTATGATTTTTCATCAGCTGATGAAAAATCATAGCTGACGTATCCGTTGTAAACATTGTTTGAATAAATTTCAAATAAAACTTTTACTTTCAACAAACTTTCCGGTTTGGGCCGGATTCCGGGCGAAATAATTGTCCGTCGAGAAAATAATTTTCACCTTCGTCTTCATCATGTCTTCCTACCCCTAAATCGAACATCTAATCAACTTCAAATAAAACGTTTACTTTCAACAAACTTTCCGGTTTTGGCCGGATTCCGGGCGAAATACTTGTTCGATGACAAAATGGTTTTCACCATCGTGTTCAGCATGTCTTCTTACCCCATAATCGACTATTACATTAGCTGTTTCAAAATATTTTGTTTGTCCCTTAATTTGAATCCCCTCCCCCACCCCTAAATGTAGAGCTACAAAGCCCATCTACGAACTTGACTGGTCCGACGACCCAAAGAACCCTCACACCAAGTTTCATCAAAATATCTCATTCCCTTCGAGAGTTATCGTGCTTACAGACGCACGGACGGACGGACGGACGGACGGACGGACGGACGGACAGACGGACAACTTTTGCGATATCATAGGTATCCCTCCACTTACGTTTTGGGATCCCAACAAGATACTCAGACCGCAATATAGGTTAATTAAATTCTAACAAAGAACATTTAAGACATATATTTACATACCGGCATCACGAAAGAAATAGAAAACCGTGATTTTCAGGGTTTTTTCTTGATCAGCTAATTATCCCTCTAGGATGATGTGCGAGGGATAAATAAAAATTCGGATATTTCGGTTGCACTTCCGGCAAACCGTCCTCAGCGAAAAACAAAACAAAACTAAATCATAAAATCCACCACAATCACAACAGGAGAACGATGCGGAACCAACAGACAATAAGACGAGATGTAACTAAAAACCAGAAGAAAACG
Organism: Branchinecta lynchi; assembly: GCA_023053575.1. Lineage (NCBI taxonomy): Eukaryota > Metazoa > Arthropoda > Branchiopoda > Anostraca > Branchinectidae > Branchinecta > Branchinecta lynchi. Next base: position 20,535,816 of record JAKZAP010000017.1, on the reverse strand, counting down.
GTGGGGATGCAGATAAAAATAAAATAACGAAAGATAAAATGTGCGTGTTAAAAATGTATATGTACAAATCTGTGATTATTTACAATTCTGAGCTCTGTTTATATTTACAATTTACCATCCGTCTAACGTATCCGTTCAACGTATAATGGATTTTTCGAGTGGGCCGTTTTCTGAGTGAAAGCTTCTGCGTTTTCCCAGACGGATGGTAAATTGTAAATATAAACAGAGCTCAGAATTGTAAATAATCACAGATTTGTACATATACATTTTTAACACGCACATTTTATCTTTCGTTATTTTATTTTTATCTGCATCCCCACCGTTTTCTTCTGGTTTTTAGTTACATCTCGTCTTATTGTCTGTTGGTTCCGCATCGTTCTCCTGTTGTGATTGTGGTGGATTTTATGATTTAGTTTTGTTTTGTTTTTCGCTGAGGACGGTTTGCCGGAAGTGCAACCGAAATATCCGAATTTATATTTATCCCTCGCACATCATCCTAGAGGGATAATTAGCTGATCAAGAAAAAACCCCGAAAATCACGGTTTTCTATTTCTTTCGTAATGAATGGTCAGCTTGGCTTCAAACCTTATATTCATACTGGCATCAGTTGACCAAACTGCTTCCTAATTGAGCCGGCTCACGAATGAGGGCACGAAGCCACGCTGATACCGAGCATGAGAGCATGTGGCCGGTTTTATTGCCGGAATTGGTTGCGAAGCTCCTGTGCCAGGCCTGACTCAAATTAAAGCGAAATCAGGGGGCAGGATGGGGCGTGGGGTTGGGTCTTGTAGGATTTGTTTCCAAAGGTTAAATGACAGGGTTTCGCGGCGTTGGTAAAGGGTTTTTAGATGAAACATATTAAGAAGAGTTTAAAAGGGTTCAATACTGAATCCTCTCCAACGAGTCAAACTGCTCATGCGTCAGCCCAAAATGTCAGACGGGACGACAGAACTGCAGTACCGGTCGGATGGACATCTAACCGTTCAGTCTTGAAAATTTTGTCCTACCACCAATTGTACCGGATGCTATATTACGTTTATTTCTTACCGGCATTTAGCCTAAGTTGACTAGGTGTAGCGGATGCTATGTTACATCGTTTGCCCCCGGGGTGTGCGATGACTCTGGAGTGGAATGAATAATGTTTGATTGTTTGTTAGTATGCTGGGGAGGCGCTCAGACTCAGAGAGAAGTGTCCATGTTTTTGTTGACATAACATTTAATTAACTGGAATAATCCAATAGTTTTGGTAGCAATCCAGCGCACCAATCAAGTTGCATTCGAAGTGGAGCACTTCCAGAAAATGTTAGGCCACCCTCCAACTTCCCCCACGACGTCGGATACATAATTACTACAGCTAGCGCATTTGTTCCTGTCACATATCAAGTTTCACTCGAAAGATTTCTCCACAGAAATATCCGTCCCACCCCCTCATTCCCCACTGAGGTCGGATCCGTTCGGACATGTGTACGGCAGTGGCATTTACTCCTACCAGTTCACTCGAACGTTAGAACTTCTGGATTCTCCCAGTCCCCCGCAGAGGTTTTCAAAATTAAGATAACTAGGACCCATGACCTTCGTAACGTCCAAGTTTCATCCCAATTCATCCATCCGTTTTATTATACAGTTTCGAAAATCCACGCCCCCCCCCCCCCGCCCCTCCCTTAAAACTTTCTCCACCGGTAGCGGGTGCACGATCGGGCGCATACATGGAAAATCTCGGGCATCTGCTCCTACCAAACTAACCATCAAGTTCCCATCGAATCAGAGCAATCTTCTCGCAACTTATGCAGGTCAAAATCCCGGATTCCCCCTGCTTCCATCCTATAGACGACCGGATCCGGGAAGGGAAAGTTTCTCTAAGTCGGGTCCTTCAAATGCGTGCCAATGTAACGAGCGGCCCGCGCACTCTGGGAAAATTCTACGTCTCCTTGAAATATTGCCATGGGCTCCGAATCTAATTTCACACAGCCATATAGGAGACGCACGGCCTAGCTAAACCGTCAGTTGTAGTTGGGACATAGCAAAACAAATCTAGAGAGTAATGCGAAGACCTATCCTTCCCATGCACCAAAAATGGGCCTCCGTGGCAGCGCCGCCCAGCTCGCTTTGTTCGTGCGCGAAGTGGCGGACGTAGAAAATTCTAGCAAGGCTAAGATGCGGTGCTGGTTGAGTTTCAGTAGGGATGCTCGTGTCCTCTAGAGGAGCTAGTGTTGCTGCAATTTGACTGTATTTCACTTTTTCGAAGTTCGCGCATTATCTAGAGTTATTTTACTCTGGGTTGGGATTGCTTGCAAACTGGTCAGAGTGACGGTATTAGTGTTGGGTCGAATCGTGGTTTATAAGGTATGGTTCAGGTCTTTACTCCAGTTTCACAAGGAGTTTTTAATACCTTCGGGTTAGTCATTTTGGGCAGCCAAGTCTGGTCCGGGTTTCTTTTCGTTTAGGACAAAACACAAATCTCTTTAAGTTCTATTAAATTAATTTTTCACATTTTCTATAGTAAAATACACATCTTTTGTATTCGAGCGTTCTGAGGCTTCCTTTGGATAGTCTGAGTAAAGGGTTTACCACGGACCGTCGGTCACTCTACATGCCCAAGAAACCCATCTTAGCTACCATGCTATCAGTTACCGGCAAAACTCAGTTCTACTCAAGAGGGCGTTACACCAGTTTCAGCGTCCTGTTCTTGGTTCTAGCTCATATCAAGAGCAAATAAGCCAATAGAACTTCCGATCATGCACCGACCATGGATAACCCGACAAACTGAGCAGAGCTAGAGGTACTCGCCGAGCTCTGTGTTGATCCCCGTCTACTCCCCACTTCGCCGCTGTGCATATTAAAGGAAAATAACGTAGCATGCGTGCACGACCCGCTCTGCAGCGTGTTACGTATGAAGAGACAACCATTAACCAATCCGCTGTTATCTCGACATTCCTTCTCCTTGGCTCTACTGCGATATAGCGGTTAGTAGATAATTCCGCGCCTAGTGACAAGACCGGTTTCACGTCTCGAACGTTATGTGTTCTCCTCCCCCCAGCACACGACAGCACGCGGAAATTATTCCGAGCGATGTTGCTCCCAGTTCAACTTCTGTATTCCGCAAGGCCTAACCTGGACAAGACTTATAAACAAATGCTTGGAAGCATATACAAACTTTTTAATTTCTCACCAAGTTCGATCATACCACAACTACAAACTAAAAGATCTTAGAACAGATCAAGGTAACACAGAAATGAGGACGAAAAGGAATCACATCACAATCTTCAACTTTAACCTAAAATTCACAAAGGGTCCAATCTAGTCCCTAACGTGTGACGTATTCTACAGGTTCCTGAGAGCAGTCCTTTGCCGAATATACCTATAATGCTTTAATCACCTTTTCGCATACCGATTTACTGCAGGTTGCCTTTGAGGGAACGGAGAGGTAGCAGAACCTCCCAGTTCGCAGCAAAACCAACAATGAGCGTGCTCCACCCTTCTAACAATAGTAAGTATTAGTTACTACTGTCGCTCCAACCTCATACAAATTACTATGCTGACCGTACCAACCTTCTTAAAATAGTAACTATTTGCTTACCACGCTCGGGAGCGTTAGTAAGCGTGGTAACTACGGTATATGTGACGTGATTGGCCCTATTAGCCCGGGTCACGACATTTTACCGAAAATAGAAAAATGCCTCCTTACAGCCTTGAAAAGAAGCCAGGAGCCGTGACGCCGTGCGTAGTAACTACAGTAAGTAGGGTGGAATACCGACTAGATCTGTATATTAGATTTATATACTGACCAATCAATTTGGCAACGAGCCTCCAATGACGACCGATCATAGGACTCAATATTAGACTTATGAGTGATCAGGAAAATCTAATATTTCAATTCTAGTAAATCAGCGAGGTCTCATTTAAATTAGTGCGGAATCTATACAAGCGTGACGCCGCAGCGAGGCGCCGGTCGCGTTTACATTTAATCAAATCCTATGTTGGGTCCTCAATCACGTGACGAAACAATTTCGTCACGACTGTATAGTATTCCGCATTAATAGTTGCGTTTTTACAGATATGGTAACTGATGGTAACCGTAGTAACTAATCGTGGTATCTGAAAAAGTCTACTCGCTTTCATCATCCCCAACGATAGAGCCTAGGATTTTGTCAAATTGGTGGGAAAGAAGTTTGGCACTTAGTGATGTGACTGGATATCAGTTTTTCCTTTGGGATGACTTCGAAAAGCGCAATTTCGGCAATTTCTGTTTTTTGCGAGCAACCGTGGCATCAGATACGACGGTAACTGCTTAAAGGACTAATTACAGATCCAGTTACCATGGTAACAGATACCATGGTATCTTTCCTTTCAAAACCTCACTAATTCATAATTCTGAACTACTCCACGAAAACTTCTATCAATAAATTACTAAGCAACTTCACACAGATCAAAACCGATTTGAAATTTACAATTAATTCGAAGGTACTTCACAAGATCATTGCACATCCAACAGATACAACAAACAAAATGTTATAAAGACACTGTTCTCTATAGTGGAGGAGATGTACATATCTTTGGCTCAAAGCTAGGTTCAGGAACACTAGATGGGATTAGTTGTGTATGTTTACGCATAGTTCTTGCTCTGTCTGCTTACCTCATGCCTTTTTGCATATTCCCACAGATCTAACACTTGATCTACTGATGATACTTATACAGCATCACTGTCGCAACCAGAGGCGTTACTAGCCAAAATGTCTGGGGGGGGGGGGGGGGCAAGGTATTTACCGACTGGCTGGTCATTTTTACCGACTCTCTTTGCAGATAAAAACGATTGTTATTGAGACGAAACGACTCTGTTGGCGAAAAATCGTACTGTTTCTAAGAAGAAATCGACTATTTTTACGAGAAACCGCTTTTTTTTTTAAATTGACTGTTTCCAAGAAAAAAATCGACTGTTTTTACGAAATTTCGTGGTGGTTATTTATTACCGACTGGCCAACAAGTCCGGGGGGGGGGGGGGGGTACCACCCTGCTAGTCGTAACGCCCCTGGTGGCAAACGGTCGCTATTTGATAAGTCAACATTCAACCTCCTCCACTTTTACTAATGTAGCTTAGTGCGAAATTGTTTCTGTATTTGAATGTTAAGGGAGAAAGTCAGACTGGGATATTCTAAACCAATTGCAGAACTTGTCTTTTCCGAAATTCGTCGTCGCATCCGCAAACGAAATTCACACCATATTTGTGTGACCTTTGGCACTGGTCACCGAATGGGGGTATGGCAGGGTAGTGAAAAATACCAATCGATTCTAGAACTTTCCAAAATTCCTTATACAATCAGCAAGCAACTTGACAACTTTCTAGCTGGGACGCACATGAGTTTACGCTCACATTATGAGCGTGTTCCACACTACTTACCAGAGTTACTACGCATGACGTCACGAATTCTGGTTTATCCCGTGTGGAAATAATTCAAGTCATTGTATTATAGGACATTTTTCCAATCGTAAACAGTTGAAAACAATTGTAAACGATCGTAAACAATTATTTTGTTTACGATTGGAAACGGTTGTTTACGACTGGAAACAGTTGTTTACTATTGTAAACAGTTTTTTCCAATCGTTTGCGATTGCAAAGTTAACGATTGTATTTTTACGATCGCAAACAGTTGGAAACAACTGTTTACAATCGTAAACAACTGTTTCCAATTGTTTACGATCGTTTCCAATTGTTTACGATGGAAATCCCATAATACGATGACTTGAATTATTTCCATACGGGATTGGCATTAAGGCTGGAACTTATGTTTCTATTTTCACCAAAATATCGTGTCACGGGCTAATCCGGCCAATCACATCACAGATATTCGTAGTTCGCTTACTACGCTCCCCAGCGTGGTAAGCTAATTCTGACTATTTTGACAAGGGTGGAACGATCAGCGTAGTAACTTTCCACGAGGTTGGAGCGAAAATAGTAACTAATAGTTACTATTGTTAGAAGGGTGGAACACGCTCATTGGTGGTCGTGGAGGAAGCTCGATTTTCGCCCGGGGTTTAGTGTTTATCATTGTGTTGCTGTTTATTTTTTGCCTTAATCTTTTTGCTTAAAGATTAAGGATGAGCTTCTCTCTTTTCTGTTGTTTTGTTTTGTGGGTTTTCTTCTAGTATGTGATACTTTTTTTGTGATTTTTTGTTGCCATGGCCCTCGGGCAGCTTAGCAATTAATAAATCTATCTATGTATCTATGGTCCTTGCTGGCCGTTGGATTGACAAATAAACAAGCAGCTCATCAATGAAGGAGTTCATATCACACTGACACTAGTCTCAGAAATTCTTCCAATGAGCGACAAGGATTGTGGTGACGCTCTAACACTGTCAATTATGGGTTAACAGTAAAGAGCGGTTCATAACTTCCATTAAAGCACAATGTTACCTATAATTCATCGAATAGCCAATCACAGTGTCGAAAACAGCGCGCCCGGCGACTGACTAGGAAACTATTCCGAACATCAACAACTCTGATTCTATCGTGGGTAGAACGTATTTCAATTGCTACGTCATTTGAACGAGCAATGCACGTTCCGATTTCTTTTAACAAAATAATTTCAGGAACAGCGAGCTCTGTGAAAGCAGGCGCCCTTTGTTCAATAATATTCGCTGTTCATATTTAATGACAGCCTCCTTAATTCTCTTTTATCGCTTACTTTGTGCCGAAATAAACCGGTAACACTAAAAACACAATACTAACCAACGGAATCACGAATAGCATGAAATTTCACATTTCCTCATTTTATAAGGAATAACTGTCACGACATTTTCATTATTCCAACTATCTTCCCCACCAGACACTGGGTGACTCTAGATTCTTTGCTCGCGGTGCCGTTTGGCATCTGTATTCACTCTTAATCTATACTCTCCACTATAACGCAATCACACATCCACACTGGTGGTACGAGACCACTGGTCCCATCGCGTAGGGATGCTTAGGCAATCATGGTAATTCCACCATCTTCTTCCGAAGGTGGTGTCCTCTGGCCAGTTAGGGCTTCGCTCTCCTCGGTCATTTGCTCAGAACCTGACAGAAATACGAAATGTTAGGCTTGAGGGAGACGACCCTTTAACTGGCGTCTACAGTGGTTAAAGGGCTTGGAATTCCAGGAATTTGAAAGGGGCTTGATGGGAAGACGTTCCTTGGGTTGTCGTAATTGACACACAGGCTTATAGTAGCCAAGCAGGACAGAAAAGGGCTTGATCGGAAGGCGTTCCTTCGGAATTGACACACAAGCTTATAGTAGCCAAGCAGGACAGAGTGGAGATGATCACGGGGCACTGCAAGCAGCAGGAGTAGGCTGCATGGGGGTAGTTGCTTCAGCACCGATGCGTGAGGCGTACAAGGAAAGCTCGACAGAGCAGGCAAGTAACGTAAACAAGGTCAAACAAGCAACAACACAACAGCTTTAAAGTTTGGCTCCGAAGTACAATTACTACCACTTTAAGACCATCCTGGTTTATCAAGGGTCATTCAACCTCCAACAATCCAGTCTGTCACAATTATTATTTTTAGGCAAACTGACTTTCTTTCTTTTTTGTAAATCGATAAGACTGCAATTCTTCCACGAAAACCGACGGACATGTCGCCACAGAAATAGAATAACACTCAAAAGCTCTAAGAATATTCGTGGGTCGCTTACTGCATATCTTAGTGCATCCATAGTTTGTTAAAAAATCATTCGCTTTTATGCGAATATCAGTCTTAGAGGCCTTCAGCTATTTATATAGCGAACATTAATGAACGTAAGTATGTTTTTTCTATTTAAAATCCGGAAGATTGGTCAATACTTGATAGTGAGCCAAAAATACAATTAAGACTCAGTTTAAAACACACCAAATTTGTCAACAAATCAAACATGCTCTAAAACAAATCAGAACCAGCAAACAGAAAACAAAACAAGAATAAAAATACACGAACTAAGTCAAATAATTACTGAAAAGTAATTAGAACAGCAAACAACAAACACTAAAGCTAGAATTTCGAGTAAACCGATTATCCACCAGCTGAATCTCCGCATCAGCTGAACAATACAGTGAGTTTGGAAGTTTGGCTCCTCGGTGCAGTAGTACCGTATGAAGAGCTCTTATATCCAGGGAACGCCCAAAAGTTACCATTCTGCTTCTATTCGCACGTACTGTATAGGAGTTAGCTCTGATCAGTCGAGAGTTGTTGCATGTCGCGAACTAGAGACAGAAGTTCTCCTACAAGGTTACGGTTCCGAGTCCTACTTCAGGCCGCATCTCAGGAAAAGTCAAAAGTTATTTAAACTTTTCCGCATGTAAAGTTACGAAATTGCATAAATCAGTTAAACAAGTTCCCGGTCTTTCTTTAACGGATCTGTGGGATCTAGAGGCCTACTACTGATTCACTCTAATTGAGTAAGTAAGTATATTTATGACCCACTAAATGTTTTACAACCGAGGAAAGTGTAGTAAAGATAATGAAAAAAACGAAAAGAACAACGACAACAGAAGAATAACTTACGAAACATACAACAGCCCTACAACTATCAATACAAATGTTCTGACGGAAATCAGTGTACAATTTTTGCACCGACAGAATGTCGGTAGCTCCGTGAGATTTAATGATCTTAGAATTACTATGGGAGACCAACCGAGAAAAGCACAGCCGGGTCGCAAAAAGAAGCGTGATGATTTACTAAAGCTGTTCTTCTGTACTTGCCTCGGTTTGCTATAATTTTTGCGTATCCTATTTGTGGCTTAATGTTTAATGTCGATAAGTGCAGTATCGCGGAATGACCAATCCGAATGACTATTCATTCCATTCATTCTCCTTTCTGAGATTTGCCCCTTCCTATCTCATTTCATCCACCCTAACGACACTAAACCGTTTTTTTCTTTTTCATCTCCCATGTCTGGCTCTTTCCAAAGCGAACCCACTCTCGCTTATTGGTACCGAGGAGCTTACTGGTCAGAGAGACCGACTATACAACTTTCTCCCTGTTTCTCGTCAAAGTTACAGGGTTCGCACGCGGCTTAAAAAGCCGGGATTGGTCTAAGCTAGGCTTTTTGAAAACGAGCCAGAAGCTCATATGGAACGATGGAAGTGGAAATTCGTAAATTCGTGGGTTTACTGTTATTATTTTGTGTGCAAAATACTTGAGGCAAAAATTACCAGGGGCCCTTGGCCTTCGGGGATGAACACTTTACGGAATTAATTTTTAAGCAAAAAAAAAATCACAAGCATGTCCGGATCCAGTCCAGTTCTGCAATGATTAATCTAGAGGATTTACTTGATCTTCCCTACAAGTTCCACCCCGATCCCGCCAATCTAAAGTGTCCCCCCCCCCGAACTCCACTCGCACTAGTCAGATCTGGTCCACACTTGAAACGGAACATCAAAGACACGTGCTCTTGTCAATTATCAAGTTTCATTCGGAGCCTACCACCCATTCGAAAGTTATGCTTGACAGAATATTCCAAATTCCCTTTCCCCAGAATGATCGAACCGAGACAGTGACTATTTACAGGTCAATCTGGTCCAGTTCTCGAAAAGAAAAACAAAGTTTTACTGTCCTAGCACATATGGAAGTACCTTAACTCGGGATCACCGGAGTTCCACCCTCTCCTCCCCCCGTCCAACTCCCCCAAAGTGTACGAATCCGGCCTCGTTCTATGGATAATATATCTAGGACTTGTGCTTGTTCTTCCCCGTGAGTTTCGTCTTATCCCCCCCCCCCCCCTCCCCCAAACTCTCCCTACAGTTATCGGACCCGTTCCGGACCTAAAATGGAAAATCTGAGACACTTGACCTTTCCAAATTTCAATTTTCATTCAGATCCGATCCCTCGATCCAAAGATGCAACAAGATTCAGGATCCCCCCCCCCCCCCAGATGGTCAGGTCAGGGTAGTGACTTTTTCCAATTCAATCTGGTTGTGTCCCTGATACGTCCACCAAGTTTCATAGTCTTGGCAAATCTGGAAGTACATGAAGTTGGGTCACCGGCATGGTCCGGTCCGGTTCTGTCACTAATGTATCTAGAGCTTGAGCTTGTTCTTCCCACCAAATTTCACCCCGATCCCTCTAATCTCCCCGTGTCACAAGATTTTCGATACCCCTTCCAAATCCCCCCGCAGTCATCGAATCCTGTTCGGACTTAAATTACGAAATCTTACACGAGATACACGAGATCTTACACCAATTATCAAGTTCCATCAAGATCCGATCACCCGTTCGAAAGTTATACATACCTTGAGATTCCGGATTTCCCACTCCTCCCACGATACTCAAACCGGGTAAAAGTGACTATTTCCAAAATAGTTTGGTCGGGTCCCTGATATGCATGCCAAGTTTATCGTCCTAGCGCATCTGCACTCTGGAAGTTCCCTAGCTCGAGAACAGTGGACCGCCCGACCGACAGACCGAAAAGTGACCGGTATATTGCACCTGAGTGGAGCTGTAACTGCCATAAAAACACAGCAGTTTCAAAGATGTCGTGTACGTTAGAATGTTGAAATAGAAAGTCTATCGACTGCGACTTGTGCTTTCAGGCCTAAAGCTACTCTATCAAGTACTCGACTAAACATGCACAAAAACAACATAAATCCAAACACACTACGACAGCAAACGAGCAAAACCGAAAGCCAAGAAATTCGTCAGCAAGACTAGCTATAGCTAGACATGTCAGGATCAGACGAGAGGAAGCCCCCCCCCCCCGCCCCCCACAAACAAAAGGTCATGCACCTCCCCAGTCACCCAACACCGTCCACCTCAAAATCACCCTATACCCAGAGATCCACAGATTTCGGAACTGACCTAAGCCCGACTCACTCGTAGGAGTTATTGGGGTTTCATTCAAGGGGATTTTTTCGAAGAGCCAGTCGCGGTCGACCGTTGGGTCTGTAAGTCAAAATTTCGTTAAGTCACGTCACACTATTGGCTAAGATTCCATGATTCTCATCTTGATTCGCTCGTAATACCACTTGTAGCTTTCTCATTTTACTTTGCTCCCGGGGTGTAGAATTCAATACCTGAGGAGGTAAGGGTTGCGTCTACCCTTTCAGCTTTCAAATCACAGGCCAAGTCTTTTTTCCTATCGAAAACATAATGTTCCAAAACATAATTTCCTTTCTTCTTTTTTCCTTCCTTTTTTTTTTGGGGGGGGGGGGGGGGCAAGGACGCTTTGTTAATGGAAGATCGTTCTTTAGTGGATATTTCTTGTCAGTTTGTTGTGTCTTCATTCTTCTTTTCTTCTTCTTTTATTCTCGCCTTCTTTTTCTTTCTTTTTTGATTTCTTTGGTTTGTTTCCCTTAAGAATAAATGAACAAAGAATAAGCCCCGCCCATTGCCAGGCCTTCTGGTAGGGTCATTAACAGTTAATGGTGTTTTCTATTTTTATGAATAAACTGAAACTGAAACTTAGTTGCTTGTGGTCCTCGCTAATTTCATTTGAAAGGGTTATTATGGCCTGAACAGACCTAATCCAAGAAGACAAAAGTTTCCGTGGGATACCATACAGTCGTGTCTTGACTTTCTTGAGTCAGGCATTATCGATTTTGATGCGAAAAAAGAAAGGAAATTTAAAAAGAAAAGAAAGAAAACTAGGAATATTTTTTCATATCGGATTACCGTGGGCAAGCTGCATCTGCCGCCAATCCCTTTACGATAATAATAATAATAAGTGTATTTAAAAGCCCAGGGGCCATTTACTATCACACACAGTTTGAATAATAAGATAAGAAAACAAACCAAGAAAAGATTTAGCATCTCTTCTCTATTCTACATCCGCAAATCCAATGACTTCGATACAGATATGTGTAGCTGAGACCAATGGCTTTCAATCCGAAAACTAGTAGAATATCCCCCGTAATCAGCTGGGTTCGGTCTAAATATTTTGTTACGTCCGGATTCCGACCAATTTATCCATCCAATCCGAACACCAGCAGCAATGACGATGCAGCCGGTTGGTTTGCGCTAATTCAATTCAATTAAATTCAGGACTTTTATTCCGTCCAGAAGCCATAATGCGTTCCCCCCTTATCATACACATTCCAGGGGGGGGGGGGGCTCACTCTAGATTTTTACAAATAATAGTAAGACGACCAGTTTTTTTTTCGTAAATTTTTATAGAAACAAAACTACTGCTGACTTCTTTATTCTACCCAAAGAGATAGCAGAGATGGACCTCTACTCCCACTAGAACCACATGATCATGTAGGAATATACCGTAACGTAGACTCAAGACGGAGCAAAGATTTCTGATTCCCCTCAACACCTGTCTGATCGCCTCCCTCGCCGCCAGAGACCAACCCGGCTGTAGAAAAAGGTCTCTCCACATCGTTTCCATGCTGAGTAGAAGCGATAATAGTTTTGCTACCGATTTTCGATGAGGTTCGTGATCGACTATTTTAACATGATTACAATTAGTACCTGGGTTTATTAGTTGCATGTTTGCAGATACCATGGTATCGTTACCACGGTAACTGGATCTGCAATTAGTCGTTTCTGCAGTTACCGTGGTATCTGATATACGGTTGCTCTGCAGAAACGACAATTGCCGAAATTGCGCTTTTCGAAGTCATCCCAAAAGAAAATATTATATCCAGTCACATCACTAAGTGCCTAGCTTCTTTCCCACCACTTTGAGAAAAACTGATGAAAGTGAGATGACTTTTTCAGATACCACGATCCGTTACCACGGTCGGACCGTGGTATCTGAATATCAGATACCACGATAACTGCAAAAACGCCTTTTGACCGTGGTATGAGATACCATGGTATGTGCAAAAACGCAACTATTGTCTGACGAAAAACGGCAAAAGGCGGTAGCCCTGTTCTCAATTGCACCTGTTCTTCTTCCTTAAAAGTTGAGGGACTGCAGAAAGAATTTCGGAAAGAACACCAATATACCTCTGACAAAATTATATTGTCTTCATTTATTTTTGACCCCCTTGCTAGGTAGAGCGTAGTATATCAGCATATTAGGTAACTTATCGGTTTAGCACTCCGCAGCCAGTCCGGTTGAAGAGATACGGTAGAGGTATGCTTATTTGAACGTTTGTTGACTTCGGACTTTTCATGCACTTGCTGTGACCGAGGCTGTGACAAAAGTCAACTAAGAGTTAGCCAAAGTAGGTAATTAAGGGCCTAAAACACCCAAATAGGTTTCGGATCTTCATTCTACCATTTAGTCAAAAACTGCAGTGTTCACATTTAAGAAACTGTTCAAATAAACATCACTCATTGTAATTTATCGTCTGAGCAGCCTACTCTACTACGGCATGATCAAACAGTGCAGTATCTAAGTTGGCAAGATAGCAAGATCACACAGTGCAGTACCAAACAAAATGTGAGACATAATAAGGACAATGCAAGAAAATGAATCGGCAAACAGCATGAGCAAGGAACACAGAAAAGCATATTATATATGTGAGATCGGGGGGGGGGGGGGGGGCGTAAATTACACAGCAATATCAGTTAAAGGCATCCGCACTTGCATCTTAGGAAGACCAGAAGAGGTTATGAAAACATGCCCAGCAAATTGCTAACAACTTGGCCTCTGCAAGAATACATAACCGAAGGTGCTTTCCCAAAAGTTTATAAGCGAATTTTTTCTCCTATTAAGTTACTGGCAGTATCCTATCCACAGTTGTGACCTGTATTTCTGGTAAAATTTTAGTCAAATCGGAGTAACCGTACAGAGACCCATAGTTTTATTTCTGGGACTTTTTGGCATTTCGATGTTCCTGTAAAGTTTGAAAATGTCACGTAACCTTTTGGAAAAACACCGCCATTATGGTGGCGTCGTTAAAGTTTAACTGAAAAGGGCTGGGATAGGACAATTTAGTTACCCATCACTTATTCACTTAAATTGGCTTAAATCGATTTTCAAATAGTGGAACTTCCGTGTGATTTTTGGTACCTCTATGCACTTGTGTCTGTGTTGTATGCCTTAGCAGAAAGATTTATTATTATTTTTTTTTGTTCAGGCACTAAGCAGCCTTCGTCAAGCTCACCGCTGCCCACTGAAAAGCCGCTTCTGTGTTGAGATAAAAATTTCCCGCGTCGTAGTAGAATTTACGTTGTGCGGACGGTCGCAGATATTCTGAACGTCATAACTAGAGCAGATAGTGCAAAATAAACAAAAAGTCCCTTGGCAGAATCCAAAATTATTCAGTGTATTCAATTAAATGACACAAAAATAAGTTGGCTTTTCAGTTAAACTTTAAGGTAATTTCTCACTGAGCGGACATTCGTGGAATTCGGACGGAGAGAAAATTCGGCCTAAACTTGTCATGTTGGTGCGAACAGGGAATAACAGCTTACTCCTACCTATCTTGTTCAAAGTTATTTGGTCACAGAGCTGAATGGCCCTGGGAACTCAGAAGGCCTCATCCACACCGGTGACCCCCTGCAATGTCAGAAGTTTCATAACAGATGATGGGATGCGCGATTTCAACAGATAACACTTAGGATGTTAGCTTTTATATTTTTCAAACTTTACGCATTACAACGTTATGCATCCAAAAAGAACCGAAACACTACCGAAAAATTTCTGCTGACTTTTTTATTTTGATGTCGGAAAAGTTAGCAGATGCTTTTTCGGCTCTTTCTGACAATGCTTGTTATGCATAACGTTTAAAAAATATAATAGCTAAGATAGTAAGTGCTATCTCTTGAAACCGCGTACCCTCTTGTGTTAAACTTCTGACAGTGTGGTCAGTAAATTGTAGGATTTCAGTCCAAAAAGACCCTACTCATGGTAAGTATAGTTATCCTACTGACAAGAGTTTTAAGATTTTAAAATTCGACTTACCAGTCGCCACCACTCTGTCCACCTTCTCCTTATCTTTCACTAAAAACATGGCAGTTACCACAAACAGAATACCACCCATTACTTCCACCCCAACGCACATCCACAGCGAATACTGTAGTGGCATAAAGTCCGCTGGGTTTAATGTCGAATCACTACAGTTGGCTACGGGTGGTATTATTGTTGTGGCTGCAGACCATACGGTGGTCCCATTGGTTGATATGGTAGAGGGAATCACCTCGGATGTTGAGTTAGGGAGGGGCTTCAGGTACTCAGACATCTGAAAAATGAAGGATAGTTAGCTCTATGGCACACTCATATGCAAAGCACCTGCTCCACTTGTCGAAATTTTGCCATAGCCACACTTTGACGGAGAAGTTCAAAATTCAAGATGCAAGTGTTACCCTTTTGGATGTTTCTTCGTCGCTATCAAAAATCATTGACAACAGAACCCAACCAGCGCACGACCTTCTACACTGCTTCCTGGCCGACGATTGAAATTAAGTGTCTTTTTGTGTATGTTTATGTGTTTTATTTACTTTATTCATTTACTCCGCTTTCTGAAAACGGCGGGCTATAAATAAATTACTTACTTATTACTTACTGTGATGGTTTATACATTTCTCATTGCAAGTAAATGCATATAGTAAGCTGATTACTCCTCGCACTGATAAGATACTCTGTGGATCCTACACGTCACTTGTTCCGTCGCAAGTGAATATGTCTAAAAAGCTCTTTGCAAAGCTTTACAAGGCAGTGGCTCTGACTCATTTTCTGTTTGTGGTTCCATTCTGGGATCTTCTAAACGTCACGGATAAGAAAGAGTAAAATACGCTCATACTCGAGATATTACTTACAATTCCGATGAAATACGGACTTCCGGCATCGCCTAGGGCGTGTGAAATTAGGATCTGGAAAGCTGCGGCGGTTGCTCTTCTGGTCGGAACTACGACGTACTACGAAAGAGTATGAAATTAGCACGAGGGTCGGTAAATAGGCACCATCTAACAGTAAGTTTTGGCCACAAATG
This sequence comes from Branchinecta lynchi, assembly GCA_023053575.1. Taxonomy (NCBI): domain Eukaryota; kingdom Metazoa; phylum Arthropoda; class Branchiopoda; order Anostraca; family Branchinectidae; genus Branchinecta; species Branchinecta lynchi. Next base: position 20,519,984 of record JAKZAP010000017.1, on the reverse strand, counting down.
TCTAAATTCTGAACTTCACAGATCAATGTTGCCTGAGTATGTTGAATAAAATAAAAACAGGCCCAACACGCGTACTCAAACCCACTCTAACAAAGCTAAATTAACAAATTATCCAGCGGATGCAACTGAAAGATATGTTAACTCGTTTGTGCCGTACTTTGTTCGTTCTTGTAATAGTTCTTAGGCGTGTTTATCTGGTAGTATTTGTCATTTGTCATTGGCCATTTTATATCCAGTTGAAAGTGCTATGTTGACTTACCTTTGCTAGCTATCTTTGCTATTTTGGTGAATAAATGATATATATATATATAACATTAAACAAATGGGTGTGCATCGTTATGTTATGCATAACTGTTATGCATATCAAGCGTTGCCATCACGAAGAGCCCAAAAATAGCCAAAAGGCATCTGTTGAATTTTCAGGCATCATGACGACACACACAAACAAGACGAAAGGTTTCGATGGGATCCCAAAAATTCAATATTTGATCAAGGAAATTGGGTCTTGTCTTCGCCAGACTCCTTGAACATTTCTACTATTAAAATTCACAAACAGATTAAGGCCAAATAGCTAATCATCTTAGAAAACCAAGTTCAGATATGGATACAGCATGTGTATTTACCCCTATAAGTCATATCTGTTTTCACGAAAACTGCCTTGCTACTGCCAATTTCCCGGTTTCGGCCGAATTCCGGAACTACTTGTCCGACCAAAAAAAGAAAGCTAAAAAACGAACACAGCGTATCTTCTTTCCCGTATATCGAACATCTAATCAGTTTCAAATAAAAATATAACTTATAACAAATTTTCCGGTTCGAGCCGGATTCTGGGCGAACTCTGTCCGGGTAAACAATGATTGTCATAAACGGATTCAGCATCTCTTCTTACCCCTAAATCGGATATCTAATCAAATAAAAACAATTTTCAAAATCGGTCTTGAAGTTAACCTCTCAAAATGTGAGTACCTGCATTTCAACCCTTCGTCAAATCGTTTACATGCTAAAGCTTCTATCTCTCTTGGATCGTTCGTCGTCAGATCAACAGAATCTCTACGATGGCTTGGCATAACATTCAAATCCTCGTTGTCAAAATTTTGCTCTTCGGTTGTTCAAGAAGTTTCTAGATCAATCCGTACCGCCTATGGGCGCATCGTCCCCAACCGGGGGCGTTATAATCGTAAAGCTTTGGGAAAATTGTACAGCACCTTCTGCGCTCCTTCTATACTATTTCGTTCTGGTGTCACTCATGTTCTGCGAAAGAAGGAGATAAAAAAGATGAGATCATGTTATTTTAAATATGCAAAGCACCTGCTCCACTTGTCGAAATTATGCCATAACCATACTTTGACAGAGAAGTTCAAAATTCAAGATGCAAGTGTTACCCTTTCGGATGTTTCTTCTTCGCTATCAAAAATCATTGACAACAGAACCCAACCAGCGCACGACCTTCTACACTGCTTCCTGGCCGACGATTGAAATTAAGTGTCTTTTTGTGTATGTTTATGTGTTTTATTTACTTTCTTCATTTACTCCGCTTTCTGAAAACGGCGGGTTATAAATAAATTACTTACTTACTTACTTTTTCCGGGTTTGGCCGGATATCGGGCGAACTATTTGTCCGGGGAGAAAATGGTTTTCACATAAGTGTTCAGCATGTTTTCTTACCTTTAAATCAAACATCTAAGCAACTTCAAATAAAACTTTCACTTTTAACAAACTTTCCGGTTTTGGCCGAATTCTTTCTGGATTCGTCGTGAACAAAGACAGATGGGCGGAATCTGCTAAGTGGCTCTTACCTTCATGTGGGATCCGAGAAGGCGTTCTGATCATACAGGATTCCACAGAATTTGACCGCGGTGTCTTTCGTAGTAGGTTCTGTTTATTAGAAAGTCAGTCATTTCACTCGGATTTTAGGCTCGGGATTTCGGGGCTTGGGCAGCATTAAAAGCTATATAGATTTTTTTTGCTGGGGAGTAACGTTTTGCCCGAAAAGTCACTACTTAAAAATTTCGCCTGCGGCACTCATTTCATTATGTCTGATATACAGTTTGGCGGATATAGTCCTGTGTTTCTTGGCTATTGTTTCTAACTGATATGACTCTTGGGCATTCCGGAGTCGTATATTTTAAGATACTCACCTTCCACGCCCATGCCCTTCGAACCGCATCTGAGCTCGGAGACATAACTAGACTTCTAATCCGTCTTCAACGCTTGTAGTTATAGCGAGTTTTATTATGAAATATGAGAAAAAAAGATGAAACGGGCGGCAGGGAGCCCTGCCCCCCCCCCCCTCGAGTTTTGGCTAGCGACGCCCCTGCATAGGTCTCCCTCCACTCACGTTTTGGGATCCCAAAAGGCAGTAGATGCTTTTTTTTTGCTGTTTTGGGGTCTTCCTGACAATGCTTGTTATGCATAATATTTCATGTATAACGTTTTCCAGCATAACAGGTAACATCCCAAGTGTTGATGTTACGGTTCTATTTAAATTTCATCGGGTAACTCCTTTGATATTCTTCTCCCAGCACACACATATCGCAAAATCTTACAATAAACAAGGACCAATTACTAAACGTATTTCAGCCACACTGTCAGAAGTTTCATATCAGATAACACAAGGATGCGCAATTCCAACAGACAACACATGGGATGTAATCTATTGTGATTTTGAAGACATGCATAACATGGATTTCCAGGAAGACCTGAAAAACCGCCGAAAATGCATCTGCTGACTTTTTATTTGTCGTTATGACTCCGGAAAAGTCAGCAGATGATTTTTCGGCTCTTCACGGCAATGCCTGTTATGGAAAACACTTAATGCACATCATTTTCAAAATCACAACAGATCATCAGTGTTGCCACATCTCGCACGATAGTGTGAATTGTCACCCTATTTTGTTTTTGTCACTTTTGTCCTACGACGTAGGACATAAAATTCACTCTATTTTATAAAACGTCTAAATGTGTCGTTTTGCAGCAGGGATTCGGACTAGAAGTGACTATTTCAAGTTTTTTCTGTGGAAATAAATTAGGATGAGTAATTTTGGCACAGGCGATTCTGACCAAAAAGGACCATTTCACGTTCTTTTTCATGAATACAAATTTCACTCCCATTTCACTCTCTGTTTTGGGCCAAAAGTCACTCTCTAAATGTTTTCCGAAGATCATCCGAAGAGCTTGACTATTAAAACTGCGCATTCTTGTGTTCTATGTTATGAAACTTCTGACAGTGCACAATCAAACAATTCAAATTAAAAAGTTGTTTTTCAGTTCATTATTGCTGCCATGCAGAAAGATCTTGAAATCAAATAAAATAGTAAACATTACGATCTAGATCGGAAATCTTCAAACATTTCCGACTTCCTTTAGAAGGCGCTACGAAAATCGGCCGCTTTCTTGTTATCCCTTGTCTTTACCTCTCTGACATTTCGGCGATCCAAATCTTAGGAGCTGGGATATCGTGGCAGGAAATTCAAAAACTCCCAGCAATGCTTGATAGAAAAGGATATATTTGAGATGTCACCAAAGTCAAGCCGCAGATGCAGTTTACCTGATTGTTCTAGTGTTTCATCAGACGTTTCATGGCTTAAAGTGACTGTTAAAAGTTTTTCTTTGTGGAATAGTGTTGTGAAGCTTGATTAGCTTGCTTTATAAAATGTACCAGAATATGCAATAAGCTTATAAAAATAACATAGCTACAAAATCATTCAAAAACAAATAACCTATTCAATCTGAATTATACAAGCTGATTTATGCATAAAATAAAGATCTACTAAGTATTATAAGAAACATCACTTTTATTTTTTGTCCAAGCTAGTAAATTGAGCATGTACTAGCCCAAAAAATTAAGCTTTGAAATATCACACAGAGGAAACTGTTGAAAAAGCTGCTGATCTAGGGGGTAAGCGCTGTTCCTAGGTTGTTACAGAGTGGCAATGGGGTAGTTTGATGTGCCCATTGAACTTTAAGATTTATGGTTAACTGAGTGGAATTTGAAGAGGGAACGAGATTCTGATTCTTCCCCCTCAATAAAAAATCGCAGAATCTTAAGCAGCTTTCACACTGACGCGATGAGCCTTTCACACTGAGCTAGGCAACCTCTGCGTCGCGTTTGCGCCAACGGAACACAGAGCTTATGCAGACAAATAAACGCAACGCAAGAATAGAACCGCGTTGCGTCGGCGCGTACGCATCGGATTTTTCTGTGAAAAAGTTTTTGAAGAAAAACTGGAGAAAAACCTTCTATACATTTAGAAAACATATTAATGATGAAAGAAACGAAAATTCAGCAGAAGAAACTGAGACAGGAATACGTAAATACACATCCAGCGTGAAAACTTCTCGCGCAGGTGTGGAAGATAGGCTCCGCAACTTGTACGCAACGGAAGATAAACGCATACGCAACGCCATATTTTTCGATCACGGGTTCATGGCGTCTTTACCTACCATGTATTGATTGCAGCAAATCTCTTCCAAATATAAACAAAACCAAAGGTTTCGATGAGATCCCAAAAATCTAAGATTTGATCCAGACAATCGGGTCTTGTCTTCGCCAGATCCAGTCTTTGCCAGGCTAATCATCAAAGAAAACCGAGTTCAGATATTCCATCATCTATCAATCTATACCTCTATAGGCCATATCTATTTTGACGATACTGACCGAAACTTGCTGCTTTACTTCTGCCAAATTTGCCGTTTCGCCCGAATTCCGATCGAACTACTAGTCCAGCAAAAAAAAGAAAATTCAGAAACGAATCCAGCGTATCTCCTTATCCCTATATATAGAAAACTTTGACTTAAAAAAAATGTAGGTACAACCGGATTCCGGACTAATTATATGTCCGGGTAAATAGTGATTGTCATATACAGACTCAACGTGTTTTCTTACCCCTAAATCCAACATCTAATCAACTTCAGATAAAACTTTTGCTTTTGACATATTTTCCGGTTTTAGCCGGATTCCAGGCGAACTAGTTGTCCGGCGAGAAAATGATTTTCACCATCGTGTTCAGCATGTCTTCTTACCCCTAAATCAAACATTTAATCAACTTCAAATGAAACTTTTACTTCTAACCAACTTTCTGTGTTTTGCCGGATTCCGGACGAACTACCTGTCCAGCGAGAAAATGGTTTTCACCATCGTGTTCAGCATGTCTTCTTACCCCTAAATCAAACATTTAATCAACTTTAAGTGAAACTTTTACTTTTAACAAATTTTTTCGTTTTTTGCCGGATTCCGGACTAACAACTTGTCTGGCGAGAAAATGATTTTCACCATCGTGCTCAGCGTGTCGTCTTACCCCATAATAGCACATAAGCTGTTTAAAAATATTTTGTTTGTCCCTTAATTTGACCCCCCTCCCCCACCCCCGAATATAGGGCTACAGAGCCCATTTACGAACTCGACCTTACCCTTGAGCCAAATAATCCTCACACCAAGTTTCATCAAAATATCTCATTCCCTTCCTGAGTTATCGTGCTTACAGACGGACGGACGGAAGGACGGACAACTTTTGCGATGTATAGATATCCCTCCACTTACGTTTTGGGATCCCAAAAAGCAACTTAATTCTATACTTATAAATAAATTCATGAATCAAAGATAAATAAAAAATTTAAAGTAAATTGTTATTTTTTTTATGTAGTTATGTTGGTTATAAATTTTGGTTGGGGTCCACATGAGTTGCCGGCCATCGGTTACCCTCGCTTGCGCAATGGGTATTCTTTTTTAGTGGGATTTCGGGTTGATCTTGCCGAGAATCGGTGGGTTTGTGGGGCGGGTTCCCGTCTAGTGGTGAGTCATGGAATTGTCAACATTTATTTATTTAATTAGTTATATGTAAAATAGGTTAGTTCCTACATGGCAACGGGTTTTTGTCAATCGACCTTGTGTCCCCGACTTAACCCTCTATTTATTATGATTTTATACAGCAGTGTAATTAAAACCTTGAACGACGCTTTTGTTTGAAAGCGGCTTTACAATAAACAGGAAGCACTTACCAAAAGTATATCAGCTACGATCGCCCAATTCAGATTTAAAAACACCTGACCGAAAAACGCAAGAACAAACGCAACATCAGTATTCACTCCTGCTATCAGGAGAACCCCCAACATAAGTGGCGCGCTGGCAAACAGGCCGAAGGCACAGACAAGGGGATCCGCTCGTGGATATTTAATCCTCAGTTTTTGGCTGGCGTAGGAGCCAAAGGGCACTCCGATAATACCCGCAAGCATGGCGAGTACTCCAAATATGAAGGAGACCCTAGAAAAAAAGTTGGTTTTGTTATGCTTGAGTTTATAAGGTAACGTTTATTTGCTGTATTTTATCTTTACAGATAGATGCACAGCTATAAATAAATATATATACAACTTTTATCACATAGTCATATTAATTGGTGATTTCATTGCGATTTGTCACTCTCTGTTTACGTCTTTAATTTAATGTTTATGTCTTTAATAACTAAGTTTAATTTCACTGTAAAAAAAATCGTACTTGCTACTGGGATCTTGTCTCTAAAAGATAATATCATCTCTAATCCGGATTAATCTTATCTCAGCAGAGATAAGGTTAATCCCAGTAGCAAATATTGCAGTTAACTTTAATCCTTACTCGGAGAAACTTTTTACAGTGTTATAACAAGCCCGCGTTTCGCACCAGGAAAACTAGGTCGTCGGACTGATCGGAATAGGGTTTAAATATTTCAGCAGACCAGAAGGTCGGTTTTTGAATTTCCTGGATGGAGTGGGGACGCTGTGGGAGTACACGCGAGCAAATGACATGCAACCGCAATCGGGGACTGTTCATAAATGAGCACTCCCCTACAAAGGCGCGAACAATAATGTCACTGAATAATACTCACTGAACAATTCGTACCAGATCTGCGCGATCTCCCCTACCAAGTGAGATTAGCCAAGTTGTGCCTTCCCTCCATTGCATACAGATTTTTTAGAGGAGACCTGATTGAAACATTCAAATTAATCAATGGAAGTTATGACAATTTTGAAGTGACTGATTTAGTAAGATTCAGCATTAACCGTCAGCATCGGGGGCACGCGTACAAGCTTACAAAGTCATGATTCAACAAGGACGTTTGTAAGTGGGGTTTTGGCAACAGAACTGTTGATCCTTGGAACAGCCTTACCGAAGATGCGGTTAATGCTGAATCGATCGATAGTTTTAAGTGTATTGTTGATGAGATTTTTAACTCTGATCAGTTCGACTACTCAAAATTTCTTAGAGTTATTTAGAGGCGAAAGCCTTTTCTATTGCTTTGTATTATTATTATTAACGTAATTCAGTAAATTTAATTTTCTTAATTTGCCTTTAGCGGATGCCCGAACGAGAATTTCCTACACGACGTGACAGTAGGAGCCTGTTTCACACTATTTACTGTAGTTACTATGCATGACGTCACGAATTCTGGCTTTTTGTCGTCAAAGCTGGAGCGATTTTTGCAGAATATCTTGACACGGGAGAATCGGGAGAATCCGATCACGTTACAGAGATCCGTGGCTACCACGATTACTGCAACCCCGAGCATGGTAAGCAAGTAGTTACTATTTCGAAAAGGTCGGAGCGGTCAGCGTAGTAACTTCTCGTGAGGTTGGAACGGAAATAATAACTAATATTTACTATTATTAGTAGGGTGGAACACGCTCTCGAAAGGTCAGTGTAGTAACTTTTCGTGAGGTTGGAACGGAAATAGTAACTAATTGTTACTAATGTTGGAAGGGTGGAACACGCTCTGATGTGTTCCGAAGTGTCCTTTAAGAACCGTGTACTTACTGCCCCATGTCCACCGAAGAATCTCCAGTATGCACAGCTTTACCAAGGGCGATATACTTAGGCGCCCACCAGGAAAGGGCGCCAGCAACGAAGGCCACAGCAGTGAATGCGGCAGTAGACAGAATATAACTTGGACTGAAAAACAGAAATAAACGGTTACAGCAGTATTCCATTATCTCCCTCTGCAACCCCGACCCGAATGACCGTTAGGACTGCGCCCGAACTTTTGCGTTTTCACATTCATTATCAGTTATTTTCGTATCCTGCTAATTCTTCTGCCCAATTTTTACGTAGTTTTGTCCAATCATTTATTTCTGGTCATACCTTGTAAGTGTATTAGTTACCTTGTTTCGGGTCTGTGTATTTTGTAAATACTGTATTCCACTTCTAGCTGTAAGCTACTCTGATGATAGACTTGATTGATTGATATCAGCAACTTTCGATACTCTAGCGCTACGGGAAACCGACAGTATCAACATTGGATTGTCACCTTAACCCTGAGAAGTGTGGTATCTATGCTTTAATCCGCCTATATCTTCACTTTTCTCTTAAAGTTATGGTTATTTCAACAGTTTTAGTAAACTTTAGTAGCAACAACCGCTCATTATACCTCCTTGCATCTATTCGCTGTTCTTTCGTTATAAATCTCAAATTTTTGCTAAAATTGCCACTATGGACGAGGAACACCTATTTCATAAATAAATTAGGAATTAAATATTCTTTGAGCCCAAGCTGACTTTGAAACATTTATTCAAACAATGTTTACAACGGATACGTCAGCTATGATTCTTCATCAGCGATATTTCGGCCCTTCTTGGCAAGGGTCCTCGTCAGGCTGTCAAACCTCTGGTTCAACTTCGGAAAAGGAAACAAACCTGTAATCGAAAAAGGAATTTCTGAGCCTATATGGTTATTTCAAAAGTTTTAGAAAACTTTAGTAACAAAAACCCCTCATTATACCTCCTTTCGAAACTAAACACATATATTCGCTGTTCAATCGTTATCTCAAATTTTTGCTAAAATTGCCGCTATGGACGAGGAACACCTATTTCGTAAATAGATTTAAATCCTTATTATTTCAATTATATTATTATTATTATTTCGTCAATAGATCAGGAGTTTCCGAGCCTATCACCCCAGTGGAAGATCTTCATGCCCGTATCCTTTGGTCTCGCAACCACCCCTGGATCACCCCTCTGTGCGGCCAGGAATAATCAGTCCCCGATTAGTTACCGTTTATGTTTAAAGTTTAACCGAAAAGGGCTACGATTGGACAATCTAGTTACCCATCACTTGTTCATTTAAATTGGCTGGAGGACGAGCTGAAAATGCTCTACTTCGTTGTACCTCTATTAACGAATAACCGATTTTCAAATAGTGGAATTTCCGTGTGATTTGTGGTACCTTGATGCGATTGCATATTTGTACTGTGTTCTTCAAAACTGTGCTAACTACATTTTCAGAGGTTTTGGGCCCAGTTTTCTGTATGCCATCTGCATGAAGAAAGTAGGAACTCAGAAAGTTAAAACTAATTTACCTGCTAGATGATCATGTAGTCATCTAACGCTTAGCACAATTTAACAGAATACCAAACCAGGTATTTCCAATGCAGTTAGCCCAGTTTTCAAAAAAAAATATCAGTTAGCACAGTTTTGAAGAATATGGTACATTTGTTGTATGCCTTATGAGAAAGATTTATGATTTTTTTTTTTTTCAGGCACTAAGTCATCTTCACTAATCTCACCACTGCTACTGAAAAGCCGCGTTTGTGTTGAGATTAAAATTTACCGCGGCATAGTAGAATTTATGCTGTGGGGACGGCAGCAGATATTCTGAAATTGTGGAAAATAACACAATCCCTCTGCAGAGTTCAAATAACTCAGTATCTTCAATTAAATGACACAAAAATAAGCTTGCTTTTCAGTTAAACTTTAAGTGTTACCAATTTCACCAATTCATTCTGCACTATGCCCTCCGGTAGTGCGTCATAAATTATTTTATTCGTCCCTTCACTAGAAATACCAAGAGGATGGGCTCTAGTAAAATCGTCTTCGGTCTAATCTACGCAAGATTTCTCTCAAGGACCGCCAGCTGAAGAAAGGGACCTCAATCTCTAGCAGAAAAAGACCCAGTATAACCGGTTTCCTTACAGCGCATTCCCATTCGCTTACAGGAAGCGAGGGTCAGATTACGGTCAGCTCGGTCAGATTACGGTAGTTGCGTTTTTGCAGATACCATGGTATCTGTCACCGCGGTAACTAGATCTACAATTAGTCGTGTTCACAGTTACCGTGCTTTACGGTTGCTCTGCAAAAACAACAATTGCCGAAATTGTGCTTTTCGAAGTCATCCCAAAACAAGACCAAAGGTTTCAGTGGGATCCCAAAAGTTCAATATTTGATCCAGACATTTGGGTTTGTCTTCGCCGGACCTAGTCTCAAACAGACTCCTTGAACATTTTTACTATTAAAATTTAGAAACAGATAAAGGCCAAATAGCTAATCATCTGAGAAAACCAAGTTCAAGAATGGATTCAGTATGTGCGTTTACCCCTGTAAGTCACATCTGTTTTGACGAAACCGATCGAAACTTCCTGCTTACTTCTGCCAATTTTCCAGTTACGGTGAAATTCCGGAACTACTTGTCGGGCGAAAAATTAAATCTCAAAAAAAAATTCAGCATATCTCCTTAGCCCTATACACAACATCTAATCAAGTTTGAATACAGATTTAACTTATAATAAATTTCCGGTTTAAGCCGGATTCCGGGCGAACTATATGTCCTAGTAAAAACTAAGTGTCATATACGGATTTAGCATCTCTTCTTACCCTTTACAAATAAACTTCAGCTTTTAACAAATTTTCCGGGTTTTGGCAGATACCGGGCGAACTACTTGTCTGGGTAGAAAATGGTTTTCATATTCGTGTTCAGCATGTCTTGTTACCGCTAGGTCGAACATCTGATCAACTTCAAATAAAACAAGCCAGTCGGTAAATGCCTTGCCCCCCCCCCCACCCAAACATTTTAGCTAGTCACACCTCTGCCTCCACTTACGTTTTGGGATCCCAAAAACTAAACCTAAACCAGTCACTTTTCACTATAAAATGGTTGCCAAAAACGTTTTTTCCACTCACGGGTTTTGGAACTTTTTGAATATTTTGCTGTTACTAGCAGTGTATGACTCAACCGCCACCTGGTTTTCCTTTCACAATTTGAATACTTTGCCAGGAGGAACGCGTCTTCAGGTAGGAAGATGGCGGTTCGAACTAACAGATGCCTCAAAATAGATGAAGAAATATGTTCGAAAATTCGAGGTAAAATGATATCCAACTGAATTTGTACAAAAAAGTCTATGCCAGGATAATCCTCAAATAGTTGGCTATTAGCTGACATCAAGTTTGTTATTTTCCTCTCCATCTGACTGTTCATAAGCAAGTGACAAAGCCACAGGGCAGGGAAATAGTTAAAGAAGTGTTCAAATATGAATACCTCTACTCAGAGGCGTACTAGCTAAAATATTTGGGGGGGGGGGGGGGGATTTACCGACTGGCTGGTCATTTTCACGGACTGTTTTTGCAGATAAAAACGACTGTGTTGACAACAATCGGCTGTTTTTAATAAAAACTACTATTTTTAAGAAAAACATCTGTTTAAAAAAATCGACTTGTTTCCAAGGAAAAGATCGACTGCTTTTACTTTTACTGCCTCGGCTATATTTTACCGACTGGCCGACAACATTGGGGGGGGGCGTCCCCCCCCCCTCCCCCCTAGTCGTGACGCCCCTGCCAGTAGCTCAGGAAAATGAACTTACTTCCTAGCAAGAGACTTGATATCCTCCCAGTAAGATGTCGCTTCCATCTTGTTTCCTTCTGCTTGACCTCTAGGTGGATCCACCAACACAAAAATAATTAGCAGGGTTGCGATGGTGCCGACAACTGGTGTAATCCGGAGACCCCATTGCCACTCGGCGCCGAAGGCGGATTTGGGGAGGGAGCCAACGACGTAGCCGAGTCCGCTAGTAAACAATAATAAACGATTATAACCATGATAAGACAAGCACAGTACACAAGTATACGATTCTTCGTTCTCATTCCTGGATACCCGATGAAAAATTCTTTGGCTGTGTAGTTGAATGGTAGTCTTCGAAAAAGTTGCATGTATTCAAAGTGGCTTCTGAGCATGACTTCTGAGTTGGATGTTATTTTCAACACGAAGAAAACGTTGCTATGGCACTATTTCCGACCGGATGCTCGCTCCCGCGACATCAGGTTCTGTTATCCGGACGGGTCCTTGAATATGTTACTGAATTTCGTTACCTGGGTTTTTGTGTTAAAGTTTAACTGAAAAGGGCAGAGAAGGGACAGTCTTGTTACCCCTCACTTATTCACTTAGAGAGGCTTGAAGACCCGATGAAAATGTGTTACTTGGTTGCTCCACTATTCACGAATAACCAATTTTCAAATAGTGGAATTTCCCCGTCAGATTTGTGGTACTACCTGTGTCGCATGCTTGACGAAAAAGATTTATGAACATTTTTTTGTTCAGGCACTAAGCAGTCTTCGCCAAGCTTATCACCGCCCACTGAAAAGCCGCGTCTGTGTGCCGATTCAAATATTCCGCGTCATAGTAGAATTTACGCTGTGGGGACAGCGGTAGATACTCTGAACCTCACTACGAGAGCAGATAGTGGAAAATCAAAAAATCTCTTAGCAGAATCCAAATAAATCAGTGTATTCAACTGAATGATCCAAAAATAAGTGTGCTTTTCAGTTAAACTTTAATGATAAGTTGAGGGATGACTCCCATCTCCGTGAGCTGACTAACAGCTTATGCAAGCGTGGTAGTATGCTTATTTGGAAGTTTGGTGACGTTAATCCTGTCATCAAAGTCCGATTGTTTAAGACTTTTTGCTACCAGTATTTTGCGATTTCTTTGTCATACAGTAGTACAGCGAAATCAATGAAGGTGCTTGAAGCGAGCTACAAACGGACCTTCCGTCGTCTGATCCGCCTCCCACCCCGAGAGAGCATTAGTCAGGCGTTTGTGCTCAACCATTGTCAAACGTTCGACGAGATAGTGAGGAATTCTCGAGCATCGCTTGTTTTGAGGCTACGGTAGTCGAAGAATTGCCTTGTGGCCATGGCTTCACACCCGCTATTCTACTGTCTACCTATTTGGCGACATCTGTCAAGTCATGATTAATTAGTGTTTTTGTGTTTGTAGTGTAGTTTATGGCGAAAGCTGAAATAAAGTTGAATAAATAAATATCAAGATAGAGCTTAGTCGCGTGCAGTGACTATGAAAACCCCGACAGAATTAAGCGGACATAGAGGTGATTACTCTAGCTTTGAGCTGATGCTGATATCCGTTTACCCCTCTTCCGTCTTCACCGTTGCTTATCGCACAAGAAATATTGAAGGAGGCTAGCAGGAGGCCTACTCAGCACGCCGACCCGCTCTGGAGCGCGTCCATGGAACCATGTGATATAGTGACGTACTGAGGGATCCCATACGCATCGTCAGCTAAAGCATTGTCCTAATAGGTGTAATAAGCTGAATAACGCTATACGCGATGTTTATGTCTTAATACACACGCCCGTTGAAATACGAACCCGAGAGGCTCTTATCAATGCAGCGAGCGGTGTTGCCAAGGTCATACAGTGTTTCGAGTTTCTGAAGATCAGAAAAGTGTTCTTAGCGCTACTTGAAGTACACCAGTACAATTTGACACCCAGTAGATTGTAAAAAGCAGTTAAATCTACGGGTGGGCAACATTGGTCTTCGAAGTAGCATTAAGCAGTCGCAATTGAACAAAACATGTTATTTTGAAGAAAAGTTGTTTCTTTAGCTTCTAACAAAGTAGAACTTTACTGCTTCCCCTGGCAACTCTGACGGCGCTGCTCCTTCCTCGGCCCGCTGGCGGAACCAACCAAGCGATCTGATTGGCCCTGCATAAGCCAGAAAAGAACGCTAGTCTATTCTCCTTATTCACCCTATTACAGCGCGCTCCGAGGAAAAGAGGAATCTGTAATAAGTCTTATACGCGGTAATACACCTTATTACACCTATTAGGACAATGCTTAAGGTTTGTCAGTCTATAACTGTCAATCATATACAAGAAAGAATTCGCAAGGCATTTGGCCTCTTAATTCGCTATCTTGGGCGATACAGGAAAGACATCCTCGGGTCATTGTTCACCGCTGTTGCTTTACCTCATGTTCTTTTTGCTGCAACAATCGTAGAAATTTTTCGAATTTGCGACATATCTGCCATTAAAATTTCATATTTCAAATTTCTCCTTGGGTTCCCCATTTCTTTCAGTAATTCGCAGTTGGTTTCCAATTTTAAAGTAAAAGACCCAGTTTTAATTTTGAGGAAAAGATGACCAACTTTTATAAAAAAAAAAAAAAAAAAGCTTCGGTAGCCCTTCAAATCCCCAACCTGTACCCTTTTTTTAACACGTGAATAATATATTGCGTAAATAATTGTAACTTAGTTGTCGAAATGGTGTGTATTTTGTATTTATGTGTCAATGAATGGATCAGATGGTTTAGGCATAATTCTGTTTTATACATTATTTTTTACTCCTCAGTTCTGAGGCAAATAAATGAATAAATAAATAAATAAAAATCAGCTTTTGACCGCTCGATTTTTTCTTCAGCGACTTAACAGCGATATAGCTAACTGTAGAGCGTAGAGGTAACGAAACATGATGTGGCACGAAGCTAGTAACCTCCACTCGTTTTCGTCGGGAGTCGGCCGTATTTTACTCGACTCGGCATGTTTGTAAGACCGAGATAGGGAGACAGCAGTTCTATCTCTTTATTTGCTCTTGTTCATATGCAATACTTTGATTTAATGGAATACTTTGATTTAACATGCCTCGGACTGGGTTAATCTTAAGCAGTAGTATCCGATAGCATCCACTCTTGCTGTAGTAGCATTCAGTTTGCTATTACTAGTATGCAGTGGGAACAGTTACTACTACATACTACTTTTCGTACAACTCCATACGACTATTTCTAGAAAATTTCCATCGCGTACAAACGCAGATACTCAATAGGCTACTGTTACTTTCACCTATGGACTACGTGCTGGGTACTTTTGGGACTAGGGAGACTTTGTCTATTACCATGAGTTATATGCACATGAATGAATGAATCTATTCCCAAAAAGGTTCATCGGACATAGTGCGAAAAATTACAAAGAAATACAGAACACTCGAACATAAAAATAAAAAAAAGAAACCAAACCAGAAATAACGCGAATCGACCCCGTTACACACTAACCAATCAAATATACCACATTTTGCCCTTCAGTAGCCTACCAAACATTGGGCAAAAGTAAGCCAAGTACACTTAGGCTATGTGGTTATGTGCGATATTTAGGCTAGAATGTGTGTTTTTCCTCTATGTGTATATGGCTACGGTTGAATTAAATAAATAAATAAAACACACTGATACCTGGCGGCAGGGATGGAAATTAATGCGAGTTCCAATCCAACACGTTCCCCGTTATGTTCCGTCGTTTTAAGCGAGTCCTTGTTCTACACTAATTTCTAACAATAATAATTTATTTATTACCCAATGCCAATACACACAATGTGATGATTGAGGAGGCTTTTATGATTTAACTCAGCTATGACTAAAGATAAAATTCGTATCAGTTGGTAGCTGCTCCGGGAAGACTATTTCATCCATAAAAATATACATGTTAACGAATTTTTTTTGTTTGCCTGATCTTCCGGCTCGGAACCTATATGTTAATTTCAAACCCTACCTCTACGGTATCCGCATATACTAGGCTGTATAGGTATACTTCAGGCACATACTGTTAAAGGACCTCTCGCACTATTTACTGTTCAACTTACTGCATTTTAAAATTTTTGAATATTTTAAAACTATCTATGCTTTCAATAAATAACCCACGTTTTTCGCTTTTTTAAGCTATTTCCGAGACCCGTTGACTTGTAACGAAAAAAGGGAAAAATTTTACATAACCGAAAAACTTCTCGCAGACAACCGTCGACAGCGGCAAGTGAGAAAATCAGCGTGGCTTTGTTAGACGGATTAGAATGTACCGTACGAAATTGGGGTCTCCGGGTTTAGAAATATTATGGAGTGATTATGGAAGTAGGTTGCTTTAGTATTATAGGTAAGACAGGTCCTTTAAAGGACACCTGAACAATGAAACCATACTTGAACACACCATAGAGAATGCACTTACAGACATGGACACGGAGAGCACTCTTCTCCTGAGCGTGACGTTTTCAAAATAAGGATGATTGTTTCCGGAGGTTTGCACATGCAGACTCCAAGACAAAAAGCGCAATTCATTCAAATCTTGTACAGCGCTGGCCGGATCGTATTGGAATTTCTTCTAGATATACGTTTGGGCTTATCTGGTTAAACAAATATTCCAGAAGAAGGGTTGATTGGAGACATTTGTTCTTTTCTAAAATTGCTCGGTACTTAAATAAGGACAGATGCAAAATGGAGCAAAAATCATAGCTTGGAAACGGTATTTCGTATTTAGATCGGATTTTCTGCAGGCAATGTTAACGGACGTCATACAGATAGGGATGATACTTGGTACTCTTCATTCAGGTGTCCTTTAAAGTTCAGGTATACTTTAAAACTTAGAGCAAAGTCTTACCTTCCTACTGGGATAGCGAAGTAGAACAGGGCTAGCATCTTGGACCGGAGATCACTTACGAACAGATCAGAGATGATCGTCGGGGCAATGGTGGAGTAACTGGCTTCACCTATGCCGATGAGACATCTCATAATTAGGAACCACATGAAATGCTAAAATATAAATAAAACATATAGTGCGTGCTCCACCCTTCTAACAATAGTAACTATTAGTTACTTATTTCGTTCCAACCTCGTGAAAAGTTACTACGCTGACCCTTCCCTTCTCGAAATAGTAGCTATTTGCTTACCCCGATGAAAAATTTGTAGCCTGCGTAGTAGTACGAAAACGTTGCATGCAATACTATGTAATAGCAAAGAATACTATCATTTAATGTGCCTCAGACTGGTCCAATCTTATGTAGTAGTATCCAGTGGCATCCTGTCTTGCCATAGTAGCATCCAGTCTTGCTAATAGTAGCATATAGTAGTATGCAGTAACACGGTAGCCTTGAAATAGAAGCATGTAGTAGCATCGTAAGTACTGCATGCTACTTTTTCGTACTACTTAATAGTACTTTTTTTAGACAAATTTTTCATCGGGACCATGCCCGGGAGCGTAGTAACTACGGATCTCTGTGATGTGATCGACCGGATTGGACCGTGGCACGATATTCGGTGAAAATAGAAAGATACGTTCCAGCCCTGACGCCAAGAAGCAGAATTCCTGATGTCATATGTTCCCGAACTACAACATTCTCGAGAATTTTCCGCGATGTATCTGTCAAGGCATCATATTTACAAACAAACAAAAATTCTAGATTCCCCAATTTCTTCTGAAAAATAGTTATTCAGTTAGTTTGTGATTCAAACGCGAAGGCACACTTTTTATTATAAAACCCCTCTGACGCCCCCCAAACCCAGCTTTTACCCACTACCTCAGAAACGATCAATTTAGGCACTGTCTAGGTAACCGGGAGCCGTACTTTATGTCCTACGGGCTACGGAACCGGTAGTTCTCACGGAAACCAAACCATAGCTACGATTCCGGGATCTGACGTCATTAACTAACGGGAGCTTGTATGCGCTGGCTCCCTTCCGGTAGTAAGTGGAAATAGCTCACGGAAACTTCATAGCACCAGCTTCTGGTCCGGTAGCCTCACGGAATTCTGTACTCAGAAGCTAGCGAGCCGGTAGTTCATACCGGAAACTGTATAATTGCAGCTTCTGTTCCGGTAGTGTCTACGTGGAATATAGAACTCATGGAATAGTTTGGATGAGAGCTAGGATGCCGGGATTCTCACTGACTTAGAGAAAATAACATGGACAAAAATACACTACAGGAACCCATATATTGAGAGCTAAGGTACCGGTAGCAGCTACTATTTGCTTGAGAATGACCAGCTCACGGACACAGATGGCTATGGGCTAGGGTTCCGGTAGTGACGAAAATAAAAAAAAATTGAACTCACGGACCCATGTCAGTGCAGACTAGGAAACCGGAAGCGAATATTTTTAACTCATGGAACCCAACTCTTGCGGGCTGGGGTTCCGGTAGTGCCAAAAATTAAAAATACAAACTCATGGTCACCTGTCAATATGGACTTTGAGTTCGGTACAGCTCACGGAATTCAGTTCAAAAATTTTAATTTTTTGGCCCTACCGGAACCCCATCCCGCAGAAGTTGAGTTCCGTTAGTTAAACATATTTGCTTCCGGTTTCCTAGTCTGCACTGACATGGGTCCGTGAGTACAATTTTTTGTTTTGTTTTCTTCACTACCGGAACCCTAGCCCATAGCCATCTGTGTCCGTGAGCTGGTCATTTTCAAGCAAATAGTAGTTGCTACCGGTACCTTAGCTCTCAATATATGAGTTCCGGTAGTGGATTTTTTCCCATGTTATTTTCTCTAAGTCAGTGAAAATCCCGGCATCCTAGCTCTCATCCAAACTATTCCGTGAGTTCTATATTCCACGTAGACACAACCGGAAAAGAAGCTCCAATTATATAGTTTCCGGTATCAACTACCGGCCCCCTAGCTTCTGAGTACACAATTCCGTGAGGCTACCGGACGAGAAGCTGGTGCGATGAAGTTTCCATGAGCTATTTCCACTAACTACCGGAACGGGAGCCAGCACATGCAAGTTTCCGTTAGTTAATGACGTCAGATCCCGGAATCGCAGCTCATACGGTTTGGTTTCCGTGAGAACTACCGGTTCCGTAGCCCGTAGGACATAAAGTACGACTCCCGGTTCCCTAGACAGTACCATCAATTTAAGACGGCGGTCATTTTATTCGAGGCTCGCGGCGATATCTAGAACACCTAGAGATTTCCCAGAACGTACGTGGCACTAAACGTACAAACTGATTGAGGAAGGTAGATAGATAGATATTTTTATTGATCTAACTCGTAGCGCCGGGATGGCACTAAATACGTCGACCATTACATTAACGTGTTAGAATACTTGAATATATACGCAATTATTACATAAAAGAAAATAAATCACTTGGAATTCACTCTTTTTTTGTTAATTTTTCTCAATAAAAAATGGCAAAAATGAATTCGAATACTGGTTAGTGCGGCATCTAACTGGCACAAGGAGATTTTGGTGCCGCGTCTGCCCTGTCGCCGGTGCTAGATCGGGTAGAATATCTCTATGTTTTTCACTGGCAACGATTGATCGGCCAAAATGTAAAATTAAGTTTTCCCGGCGGACATGGAGTGGCTCAAGTCTTAATAGGAGGAGGGAAGCTTCGTAAATCGTAACCATTGTAATGGTAATTTGCTTTATTTATTTACGGCAGAAAGAGTACACTGTCAGAAGTTTCATAACAGACAGCGTATAACACTTTCAAGAATAACACCTTTTCACTTAGAAATAAAGTGTTATGACCAATTAAGTTTACGCTATTTCGTGCCTAAACACCTTCAATTGGTAAAAATACTAACGGGAACGAAAGAAACATAACAGATAACATCCCAAAGTATTATCTGTTGAAACCGCGCATCCTTCTGTTGTCGTTATGCAACTTCCGACAGTGTAGTTTTTGTTACCTATTGAAGGTGTTGTTGAAGATGTAGGCACGAAATAGTATAAACTTAATTGGTCATAACACTTTATTTCTAAGAAAAGGTGTTATTCTTGAAAGTGTTACGGGCAATCTGGTATGAAATTTCTGACAGTATAAGAGTAAGAAATTCGTTTCTCGTGTCATAGTCCTTTAACGCAAACATTCCTATTAAAGTTGCCCATAACATCTGTTATGTTATCTGTTCAAACTTCGCCTCCTGTGTCAGATGGTTATCAAACTTTCAACACTACTGACCCAAAAGTTGCATATGATGTACTATTCACATGTGCGATGTCTATCAGAAAGATCCAACAGCTGACGCAGAGTGAAGGTGGTTAAATATTCTTTGAGCCCAAGCTGACTTTGAAACATTTATTCAAACAATGTTTGCAACGGATACGTCAGCTATGATTTTTTCATCAGCGATATTTCGGCCCTTCTTGGCAAGGGTCCTCGTCAGGCTGTCAATCTTCTTGTTCAACTTCGGGGAAGGAAACAAACCTGTAATCACAGGTTTACAGGTTTGTTTCCTTCCCCGAAGGTGGTTGCTGTGTTGTCAAATACAAGTAACTGCAAACTACGCGAAGCATAAACATGTGGTTCAGAACGGTAATATCGTTCCAATTATCAATTTATTATCAAGCAGTTGGACAACTTATACAGAATTACAACAATAAGATTAAACATCAATGGGAGAGCATTCTTCTACAATAGGATAGTGTTATAGATAGTATAATGCTGTCGTAGTATCTATGTTCTGTTTTGGCTTCCTCTTCTTATAGTGTTTCTTTGTTATAGTGTTTCCTTCTTCTTTTCTTTCTTTATTCATACTCCGTCTATGCCATGTGCTTTTTGATGGGTGAAAAATAAAATTATTATTATTATTATTAGCTTCTTGCTGCCCTCTGTATAGCAAGGAAATATTTTAAAGCACCCAGTACGTTATTTTTTATCTTTCCGCTGATTTATACTTTTCCTTTAGCTTATCTTCACATGAGAGTCGCTGACTAACACACAACATACGTTTCCATAAGTAAACCAAGTCGAGAGCTTACCAGTCGGTCTGATAAATGTTGTAGACTCGTTGGAGGGAAATTCGAACATGTGTGATCAGGGTGCTAATGGGGTAAACCCTGGAAGAGATACGCCCAACAAAAGCTGCGTTCTTTGTCACGGGAGTTCTCACCGGTGGTCTCCGGTGTTTCTTATAAGCCGTTTTTGCATCCACCGGTGACTTCTCACCAGTCTTATAACCCGTTTTTGAACTAACCAGTGTCCGGTTTTATCTCACCGGTGCGGACTAACCAGAACCTGCTCGTGGGCCGTGCTGCAGCGAGGAGTTAGCCGGTTTTCATCAACTCACAAGTGAACAAAAAAACGCGTTTCAAGGGAAGAACCGGACACTGGTGACTAAACACCAAAGACAGCCCGGAGTGCAACGAACGCACCTAAAGAAAGAAGATGCAGACGACTCAGGCCTCTGAGCCACGAAGAGGGGTTGAAAGCGAACGACGCAGCGTCGCTCCCAATGGCTCGACCTTGTGGATTGTGATGAATTTTTTTGCACTACATTTGTGTGGCACAATGAGTGCTGACAAGGAATTATCCGTTTCTGTTTACCTGGCTAAGAATTTGGTAGGTCAAGTTTGTGCTGGCGTGCATTGTGTTGCGAGAGCAACACTTAGATATTGTCTTAGTTTGTTTTTTTGGGATCCCAGAACGTAAGTGGAGGGATACCTATGACATCGCAAAAGTTGTCCGTCTGTCCGCACGACAACTCTCGAGGGGATTGAGATATTTTGATGAAACTTGGTGGGAGGATCCTTTGGGTCAAAGTAAAGGTCAAGTGGAAAGATGGGTTCTGTGGCCCTACATTTGAGGGTTTGGGAGGGGTTTCATATTAAAGGGGAAAACAATATTTTTTCAAAGATATTGAGATATCTGATTTAGGTGTAAGGATACATGCTGAATTCGAATATGAAATTTATTTTCTCGCCGGACAAATAGCTCACCCGGCAACCGGAAAACCGGAAAATTTGTCAAAAGTAAAAGCACGTCTTTTAAAGTTTAAGAGGCATATCTAATACCATTTTTCTACCGCAATCCCAAGTGCAAAAAATGGAATGGTGAACTTACCTGAAATCACGAACAGAAATGAGTATAAACAATAGATGGCAGCACTGTTTCGTTTCTACAAATTTTTCTGTTAATCATCCAAAGAATATATATTGGCTGTGGGTCGGGGCAACTGCCTCAGATATTAATCACTATAGAGTTTAGTCCGTATTTAATCTATAACTGGTGCCTGCCTGCTTGCCTTCTAGAACGGAGCTTTCCACTCGAAAGCAGAAACATGGTTTGATGAAATGAAAGCTTGGCTGCACATCTTCAGATAGTCCTATCTGACATAGGCTATTCAACTCCGCTCCACTTCACGCACCGTAGGCTCTGGCTCGAGGACATGCAAAAACCATTCTTTTTTGCCCTCGGCAAAGGTTGTTGCAACCCTTCACGTTGCCCAGGCAACGTAAATCTAGTTTGCACTTCTTTCTTCTTATCTTTTAATTCGAAAAGGAATACAATCAAAATTGTCAATTTACGCGTAGGCCTATATGGCTTTCATAATAGACTTATCTTAATATCGACGTCACTTTTGACCTCATCACGAGCTTTCAACCGTGACCCAAACATTTTGCTCCAAAATGTATACGGCAATAAGAAAGACTGATGCGATCCCGGACAGGAAACAAATCATGTAAAAATAACAGTCACGTGACTGAAAGTACACAACCGGAGTGGAGGCAAAGAATGAATTGGTATAATGAATGTCGTGGATTCTTTAAAGTTAACCGAAAAGGGCTGGGATACAACAATCTAGGTACCCATCACTTATTCACTAAAATTGGCTTGAAGACCCGCTGAAAATGCGTTACTTCGTTTTTCTCCTGTACACGAATAATCGATTTTCAAATAGCGGAATTTCCGTGTGACTTGTGGTACCTCTATGCGGTTGTATTTGTGTTGTATGCCTTCCGAGAAAGATTTATGACTTTTTTTTGTTCAGGCACTAAGCAATCTTCACCAATCTCACCACTGCCCCCGGAAAAGCATCGTTTGTGTTGAGATCAAAATTTCCAGGATCATAGTAGAATTTTCGTTGTGGGGACAGCTATAGATGAACGTCATAACTAGAGGAGATAGTGGAAAATAAAAAAAAATCTTTTGCAGATTCCAAATGATTTAGTGTATTAAATTAAATGACACACAAATTAAGTTGGCTTTTCAGTTAAACTTTAACGTCAGAAGACAGAAATACTTACATGAGGACCCCCGTCGTACCTATTATATCCCTAATCGTTTCATCCATTTCCGTTCCTGAGATGAACTTCCTACGTAATGTTCGTAGACCGTGACGGAAGCTAGACGGATTCTATCCAAATAATTTAGTGTATAAAATTAAATGACACAAAAATAAGTTGGATTTTCAGTTAAACTTTAACGTCAGAAGAGCGAAATACTTACGAGGGCCCCCGTCGTACCTATTATGTCCCTAATCGTTTCATCCATTTCCGTTCCTGAGACGAACTTCCTACGTAACGTTCGTAGGCCGTGACGGAAGCTAGACGGACTCTATCCAAATAATTTAGTGTATTAAATTAAGTGACACAAAAATAAATTGGTTTTTCAGTTAAGCTTTAACGGCAGAGGAGCGAAATACTTACGAGGTACCTATTATGTCCCTAATCGTTTCAGCCATTTCCGTTCCTGAGATGAACTTCCTACGTAATGTTCGTAGACCGTGACGGAGGCTAGACGGATTCTATCCCTTTCCTTGATTTGCACTTTTTTAGCTCCGTCAAGTTCCCTGCGTATCGCTTCCGAGGAGCTGATTGGTCAGAAAAACACGGGTACCTATACAATTTTCTCCGTTTTTATATCAAAACAAAGGGGGCTACGCGAGGCTGAAAACAACCGGCACGCGTTTATGATATTTGAGAAACCTAACAGAAGGTGCGTTTTTTACAGTTACGCTTAGTAGCTGGCAAACATCTCTGCACTGTAAAAAGTTTCTCCGAATAAGGATGGAGTATTTGCTACTGGGATTAATCTTATCTCAATTGGGATAAAATTAATCCGAATTAGGGATAATCTTATCTCAATAAAGACAAGATTAACCCCAGTAGCAAATACTGCCAGATTTTTTTTTACCGTGTGTAACTCTTTTTGTCGTTTTTGCTACCTATTTTACCACCTACGGCATAACTGGAGCGAAAACAACAATTCTCATCTTGGTCAACAAAAACCTACAACATAGCTCTTTATAATCTAACCAAGAGAAAAATCTATATTTTTTCAATCCCAGACTTCCCCACAAGTAAAATGACTGCTTGTTCGTTGTCTTTACGCTAACTGTGGCCAGGGACTCATACATTTCCTGTAATGACTCGCCATTCAGGGGGCTTGTCATTTCCTCTGCTTCTATGTTGCCATGTTGCCCGAGTCTCACCTAGTTTCCAAAAATTCCGCTTGGATCGAATCGACGTTCTTGCTCAGATAGACAGAATTTGTTGGCACAAGTCAGGACTATTCAGCATACCACCAGGCACCTAAGCCCAGGGTTGGTCACCAAAAGTAACTTCGTACACCCTGGAAAGTAACCCAAAAGTATCTCAAAGTAACCCAATGTAGCCTTATGTAACCCAAAGTAACCAAATGCAATGTAACCCAAAGTAACCCATTGTAAACAAAAGTAACCCAAAGTAACCCAAAGTATCCTGAAGTAACTCGTACACCCTGGTTCTTGGTGACCAACCCTGGACCTAAGCTAAGACAAAAGATAGGATAGGATACTCAGAATACTCTTCCATGGCAGAGAAATATTCCTAGTTCAGCAAACCAGCTGCGAAATTTTGTGTCTATCTGGATAGTCCGGTATGTTATCCCCGTGGGTATTTCTCGAACTATCTGACGCTCATCAGAAATCTCTTATTGACAAGCCCCTTGAATGGCGAGTCATTACAGGAAATGTATGGGTCCTGGTGTGATGCTGTTACAGAACTTGCTACAGAGCCAGCGGCTACATAGGCAGCGGCAACAGAGGCAGCGGCTACAGAGGCAGCGGCTACAGAGGCAGCGGCTACAGAGGCAGCGGCTACAGAGGAGCACCGATTGAGCGTAAAGCGCTTTCACACGGACGCGTTTAGGCTTTCACACAGAGCTACACAACCTCTGCGTCGCGCTTGCCGTGACGCAACGCAGAGCTTACGCAGACAAATAAAACGCAACGCAAGAATAGAACCAAGTTCTATTCTTGCATTGCTATTATTGCATTGCGTCGACGCATACGCATCAGATCTTTCAGTGACAAATGAAGTTTCTGAAGATAACTGGAGAAAACCTAGTAACGACGAAGAAAAACTTAGTAATGATGAGAATCGAGAAGGCAGCATAAGAACCAAGAAAAGAAAACGTTAATACACATCCAGCGTGAAAGCTTGTCGCGCGGGTGGGAAAGATACAGGAGTGCTGCGTGAAGCCGCCACCCTAAACTCCTATTTTTGGGAAATGACTTAGGGAAAAAGAGTAAAGGTTGAGATAAAATCCAGTGGAGTATCCTGAAAGGAAGCTTAGAACCTTCACTTTCTGCTGGTACCATAGTTTACTTGTAATTGTTCAAGGCTAAGCTGGAGAACACGAAAGAATATAGGCACCCAAGTGATCATGAAGTCGCCCACTTTGCTAAAAAATAGTATTTTGCTACATGATGAAGTTAGAGGCCAGCTGTTTGGTCAGAGAGGTTCCTTGACCTTTTGCAAATAACAAAATTTGCTGTTTTCTTGGAATTTGCATGATTTTTCTGGGGGTGGCAGCTTCATGATCCAAGGTGGCAGGATCATGTACCATGGCCAATTGGGGGGTGGGCGGTGCCATAGTAAGGGCAGCTTCATGCAACACTCCTGTACGCTACGCAACCTGTCCGCAGCGCGAGATAAACGCGTGCGCAGCGCAACGCAAAAACGCGTCAATGTAAAAGCGGCTGAACTCATAGCTGGCGAAAACAACATTTTCACTTACAGAGTTACAGACCGCGAAAGCGAAAACGATTTCATCAGTTATTACCGACAGACACCTTGACGTTCAAAACTTTATCATTTGGTCAAATATTGGAATGTAAACTGTGAACGTGTTCCACCCTTCTAACAATAGTCAGTATCAGTTACTATCTTCGTTTCAACCTTTTGGAAAGTTAATGCGCTGACCGTTCTAACCTTCTCAAAATAGTTACTAACAGTAACCATCTACGACGCTCGGTAGCGAAGTAAGCGTGGTAACTACGATATCTGTCATTTGACTGGCCGAAAAAAGAAAAATCGGTTCCACCTTGCCAGAACCCGTGACATCATGCGTAGTAACTACGGTAAGTAGGGTGGAACACGCCCCATATCTACTGCAACTTGGGCTTTAACAAGCTTCGGAGATATACCGGCGATTCTGGCGGTCTGGAAGAGAAAACTAATACAAAATATTAGAAACATGATTGGTATTTACATAAATATATATCTAATGTGTATTATAAACCGTTTTCCAGCAAGACGCAGGACGTGTTTCCGTTTTTAACCGTTGTAGGAACTGTCTATAGCTCCTGAATCTAGACCCCGAAGAAGCTTGCGACTGGTGGGGGGGGGGGGGTCGTACCTCGTGCTATAACTATAGTTTCAGGTAGCGCCGGCTATTTTTGCGACTTCGGCTAAAACTCGCGTCGCTTTTCAGAGCTGTTCTCGCGCTCACTAGATTCCGCCAGCACTTGGAAAGCGAATCCACGTCGAGAGTGGAAAGTGATTTCGGCAAGTCAGCGAGAAGTTGTAAAGGTGCAACTGAGGCGCAACGACTTTCCGTTTGTTCTTGCGCTCGGCGGATTCCCCCCTTGCTTTTCCGAAAGCGAAGCCCAGAGATCGCCCTATCGGCAGAAAGTCTCCCCAAAACCACATGGGGGATGTATTGCTATCTCGGTATGTTCAAAGCTACTTACATTCTCGGGAACGAAAGAGCTGACTAGCGCCGCCAGCGTCCAAAACGCCACTCCCACAGCCATAATCAGTTTCCTGGAGTATCTATCCCCTAAGTATCCAAAGATCGGGGCAAAAACCATATAGGCCAAGATAAAGACAGTTTGGATTAAGCCACCTTGTGAATCATCGATTTGGTAGTAGCATTGGACATCCGACAGAATTCCTGAAACAAAAACAGCATCAGCTTAAAGCACACCGTGCACTCTTTACTGTTTAAATGGTCCAGTATTCAAAACTATCTGAATATTGTAAAAGTAGACTCTCCTGGAGTCCTCGTCACAAATTATCCACGGGTTTGGCTCTGTTTTAATCCTTTTCCCATGCCCATTGACTTCTACCAAAAACTAGGCAAAATTCAGGCAACCGGTTTTACGCATTAACAGCATGTCAGGAGCATAACGCGCATGGAAAGTAGTGAATCGTGGCAAGTGCGAAGGTTAGTAAGGTATCGTTAGCGGGTTCAGAATGTAATATAAAAAAAAATTGGGAACTCAGCTAGGCTCGTGGATTCTTGAAATTCGCTGCCACCATTTGTTAGGATTGTGAGCCAGTTGTTAGGTAGCGCGGGTAACCAGGTAAGTAGAACGACCTTTAATCTTAGAATCCAAGCATAAAAACACTGAAAGAGGAACACAAACATAATATTTATTTGACTTACTTTGACTTAAGTCCCATCCGGCCTTAGTGGCCGTCTCGGGGCCTCTCTCCTCGCGAGCGAATGTATACGCCGCCTATACTGCTCTCTGCTGTGTGACAATCTGATAAGACTAGGGAGGTTGTACTCGGAGAAATTTTCCTTCCAGCGCTTCGGAGGGCGACCTCGAGGGCGAGAACCGTGGATGTGACCTTCGAAAGCAATCTTCGGCAGTTGGTCGTTGGCCATGCGCTGGACGTGGCCGAGCCATCTGAGCTGTTGGAGGCGGACTCTTTCCAGGATGGTAGTCTTGTACTGGAGTCTTTCGAGTAGGTCAGCATTTGAGACTCGATCTACGTGTGTTATGCCGGCGATTCGACGCAGCAGCTTTGTCTCAAATGCGGCGAGTCGTCTGGAATCATCTACTCTGACTGTCCACTTTTCACAGCCGTACATTGCTATAGGAATGATGATGGAGCAGAATAGTTTAAGTTTTAGCTTCAGGGAGATTCGTTTTTGCTTCCATATTGGCATTAGAGCTTTGAAGCCGGCGCTACCAAGAGCGAGTCGTCTTTTGATGTCCACTGACTGATTGTTATCGCTCGTGATCTGGCTCCCCAGATATGTGAAGCTGTCTACCCATTCTATTTCCGCTCCATTAAGCTTAATTTTTGGTGGGGGTGGATTCGTGAATCTTGACACACGCATGGCTTTCGTTTTCTCCTCGTTGATTTTCATTCCGAAGGTTCGGGTAACTAGTTCCAGGTTATCTGCTTCGGTTTGCAGTTCATCAACGGATCCGGCGAGCTTGTCGATGTCGTCTGCGTATGCCAGCTTGTCGATTACAATCCCTCCTATCATTGCCCCATTAGTTGCTTCAACATGCGACATGACACAGTGGAGGAAGAGATTAAACATGTGGGGTGAGAGGATGCATCCTTGCAAAACACCAGCAGAAGTTTGGAATCCTTCGGTCGTTCCCTCAACTGTTTGTACTTGGCTTCTGAATTGATCGTACATGTTACGAATGAGTGAGACGATGTTTGACGGGACGCCGTAGTGCAGTAATATATGCCAGAGGCCTTCTCTCCAAATTAAGTCGAAAGCTTGCTTGAAGTCGATGAAGAGTTGATATAGGTCCAAACCATATTCAAGGTATTTTTCCATTACTTGACGGATGACAAAGATCTGGTCTATCGTTGAGCGGTTAGCTCGGAAACCTGCCTGATACTCAGGGATGATGTGGCTGGTTAATGCTTTTATTCTGTCCAGTAGTATCTTAGTCAACACTTTGGCAGGTTGGCTTGTCAGGCTGATTGGAAGGTAATTGTCACATTCGGCTTTGGACCCTTTTTTATGTAGTGGAACTATGGTAGCGGAACACCATGTTTTCGGGAAATATTCCTTGTGCCAGGCAGCTGTGGCGATTCTGTGGTAGAGGTCTGTTACGACTTCTGAGTCGATTTTCAGGAGTTCTAATTGCAATCCATCTGGTCCAGGCGACTTATTTGATTTGAGTGACTTCAAGGCAGCTTCGACTTCGCTTCTGAGTGGTGGTGGGCTTGCTTCCGATGGGGAGATGGTTAAGTTCCTAAGAACAGCAGGGTCAGGATTGATTGGGGGGTTCAACTTTTCTTGGAAATGTTGTTTCCACCTTTCTCTTATTCCTGCTGCGTCGTTGATGGGAGTCCCGTCTTTATCAAGAAGTACATTGGTAAGTGTAGTTTTGCGCCTCGACAGCTCTCGTATTCTTTTGTACACAGCATGGGTATTGCCTTTTCGGAAGTCAAGCTCGCATTGGTCGCATTTGTTCTGAATGTACGCGTTTAGAGCGCGTTTGATCTTCTTTTCCGTTAGCCGCTTAAGATGCTTATAAGTGTCTCTGCTTTCTGGGTCTTGCCTATTAGCGACAGCACGCTTGTCTTTACAGAGCTGAATGATCTCATCGGTGATCCATGGCTTTTCGGAGCCATTGGTTCTTCCAAGGACTGACTCGGCTGTCTGTATGAAGATCTCGGTGCTCTTGTCGACTAGTGCGTCTATGTCTATTTCTTCTGAGCTCATTGAAGAGCTCTCCAATAGGGTTTTGAGACCCAGGTCGAGATTCATCCGGTAACGAATGCGAGTCGACTCGTCTTTCAGAAGCTCGATACGGAATCTTGGGACTTTTTTCTGGAGACTTGTTGCCGACTTCAGACGGAGGCGGAAGGATGCCATTACCAGTGTGTGATCGCTGTCAAAGTCTCCTCCTGCGAGAGCGACTGTGTCTAGCGTCAGTAGAGCTCACCTCAATCAGTTTGATCACTTCACAACGTAAATAACTTATACTATTTAAATTCACTTAAACCAGTATCAGAATTCTTACTTAATAAACAAATATAGGTTCTAACATATCCGGGTTTCTAAAAACTTATTTTTATGTATTTACTATTCTTCAGCGAATCATTCGGATACTGGTAACTGTTCCTCTAACTAAATACACATACATGGCGGGGCATACCTCAAATAACATAAACATGTGTTGCTTTACAACACCGGGTTTAAGAATTAATAAATGCAATTACGGAAGGAGGTTGCATTGGCTTCAATCAAGACTTTCTAGTGGTGCCAAAAAAAGTCTTCAATCAAGACTTTCTAGTGGTCAATCAAGACTTTCTAGTGGTGCAGAAAAAAATTGTTTATGGTTTAGTCTAATGTACTTCACCAAGGATTTAGAATCTACTACAAGGCCCATAAAGAGGCTCTACTAGAAGGACTACAGATAACTAACGTACTAGATGCAAGTGTTACCCTTTTGGATGTTTCGTCATCACTTTCAAAAATCGTGGACAACAAGGCCCAACCAGCACACGACGTCGTCCACTGCTTTCTAACCGAAGATTAAAAATTAAGTGTCTTTTCTGGGTGTATATATGTGTTTTGTTTATTTTCTTTATTTTTGTCATTTACTCCGCCTTCTCAAAATGGCGGGTCATAAATAAATTACTTACTTACTTACTTACTGCCTATTTTTAAATGTACCGACTAGTGTTGGGCGATTTTCGATATCGATAACGATATATCGGACCAAATATCGATATCGAATATCGAAACGTAAATATCGATATCGAAAACGAAATTTTTTCACTCATAATTTTTGTAAATAATCCAACATAACCTACATTTACATATCCGAAATTGAAGCAATATGTTTTCCGGAATTCAGTTCTTATTTATCCGGAGTTTGAGATGATGCAAGATGCTATTTAACGACAATTTCGTTAGTAAATTTGGGCGAAACAGACATATCCTATAGAGAAACATACTAAAGAAATATCGATATCGATATATCGATTATCGAATATCGAAATTGAAAATATCGATAGATCGATATATCGAAAAATCCAAATATCGCCCAACACTAGTACCGACTGTCTTTGCTATGGTAGGGGGTTGAACAGAAAGACGACTTAATCGAAAACGCCAAGCAGATAATAGTTGCGTTTTGGCAGATACCATGGTATCTATTACCACGGTGACTGGATCTGCAATTAGTTATTTTTGCAGTTTCCGTGGTATCTGATTTATCAAGTAAGTAAGTAAGTAAGTAATTTATTTATAACCCGCCGTTTTCAGAAAGCGGAGTAAATGAAGAAAGTAAATAAAACACTTAAACATACACAAAAAGACACTTAATTTCAATCGTCGGCCAGGAAGCAGTTTAGAAGGTCGTGCGCTGGTTGGGTTCTGTTGTCAATGATTTTTGATAGCGACGAAGAAACATCCAAAAGGGTAACACTTGCATCTTGAATTTTGAACTTCTCCGTCAAAGTATGGTTATGGCATAATTTCGACAAGTGGAGCAGGTGCTTTGCATATTTAAAATAACATGATCTCATCTTTTTTATCTCCTTCTTTCGCAGAATATGAGTGACACCAGAACAAAATAGTATAGAAGGAGCGCAGAAGGTGCTGTACAATTTTCCCAAAGCTTTACGATTATAGCGCCCCCGGTTGGGGACGATGCGCCCATGGGCGGTACGGATTGATCTAGAAACTTCTTGAACAACCGAAGAGCAAAATTTTGAAACGAACGATCCAAGAGAGATAGAAGCTTTAGCATTCAAACGATCTGACGAAGGGTTGAAAAACAACAAAAC
The DNA here is from genome assembly GCA_023053575.1 of Branchinecta lynchi. NCBI lineage: Eukaryota > Metazoa > Arthropoda > Branchiopoda > Anostraca > Branchinectidae > Branchinecta > Branchinecta lynchi. The sequence goes on along the minus strand of JAKZAP010000017.1, from coordinate 20,488,656 downwards.
AAAAAAAATGCAGGTATTATATACAGGATTTTCACTTTTTTGTTTTGTTGTTTTCTTTTTCTTGTACGTGATTTTTTTGTGGTAGTTGGCTTTTTGCAATAAATATCATATCATACCATATCATATACGGTTGCTGTGCAAAAACGACAATTGCAGAACTAGCGCTTTTCGAATTCATCCCAATAGAAAACTGATATTCAGTAACATCACAAAGTTCCAAACTTCTTTCACACCAATTTGACAAAAACTGATGAAAGTGAGATGACTTTTTCAGATACCACGGCATCTGAATATCAGATACTACGATAACTGGCCAGATACCACGATAACTGCAAAAACGCCTTTTGACCGTGAAACGCAACTAATATCTACTGCCATTTATAATTTTGGAGAAGAAGAAATGGAGGTCCCACTGGCCTCGTCAGTATTGTGGAACGGAATAATAAGAAATCATATGAATGCGGACAAGCGTCATCACTCTTACGGGAGTTCTTTCTGGAACGATATTTACTATCACTTATGATGCACCCCACCATCATAAGTAAATTGTAACGATCATAACAATCGTGGAACAAAAATTAAGAGGGATGCTAATTTACTTAATACAACGGTGTATGGAACGAAAATAATAAAAGAAAAAGTAAAGGTTGGTTGTAATAATAACTCGGCGAAACGCTACCCATAATTTCCTATCTGACGTCTTCTAGAAATCTTGTAAAATCGGACTGAAGGTTAGAAGCGGAAGGGCAGGGGCGCGCAAGGGTGGGGGGTGCACCCCCCCCCCCCCACCCACCTTTTTGAGATTCGGTAAAATTTTGGGCCGGAGGCCCAAAATCTTACTAAAATTGTTCGGTATTTTTTCGATAGCAGAAATGTTCGATATATTTACGGGGATTCGGTAATTATACAGAATCCTAAATAGGCTATATGTACAAATCTCATTGGTATAATGATCGGGATTCGGTATAATTGTCAGTATTCGGTAGTCATCAAGAATTTGGTGAGAGAATTTACTGATATCATTTGGTAATTTTTCGATGTCGGAACTATTTGGTATATTTATGGAGATTCCGTAGTTACACAGAATCCCGAATAAGCTATTGGTTCAAAATTATTCGATATCATGATCAGGATTCGGTAATTTATTCAGTATAATTTCTAGGATTAGGAAGTTAAACCACGAATCCTGACTTCGTTCCAGTACCGACGAAAGTATACCGAATAAGAATATTGTTCGGTAGTCTTTCGATACCAAAACAATTCGGTTCAATAACCGGGATACGGTAGTTATACAGAATCCCGAACAAGCTATCGGTCTAAACTTATTCGGTATAATAACTGGGATTCGGTAATTTATTCGTTATAATTGCCAGGATTGGGAAGTTCCCACGAATCTCGAAACTCAGAAGAGGTCGAGTGAAGCACTGGTCGCAGACAGAAGGGATGATCTATAATACCACCGATAGTCCTTACTTTTATTTTGGATCCCCAAAAGAATATCTAATCATAAATATTTCGAAAATTCCACCTGCAGCACTTTTCGTAATATTTTCTATTTTGTGTGGAAGGGCGCGTCATTTGACGGGGGTTTTAAGACAATTTTATGGTTGAGATTTTCAAACATTAAAAGGTAGAATTTGGTTGGAAATTAAATTTGGCAGGAAACAGCAAAACAAAATTTCGCCTGCGGCGCTCACTTTATGTGATTATGGGTAGTATATTAACTAGACTACAGTTGCTGCTGCTGCCTGAACGTCGCCCCATCCGGTTTCTGAAACTTCTTAGAGTCTCGGTATTTAATCAAAGGTAAATGATAGAATTTGTAAGAGAATTTTAAATTTTAGCCTACAGAAAAAAAAAAATTTCGGCTGCGGCGCTCGATTTAGTTTTATATTGGCTATAATAGATAGAAGCTGTTACTGCAATCATGCCCGACAATATATTCTACATGTGGGCTTTGCAGAAACGCCAGCTAATAGTTGGCTTATCGTCTTTCATGCTGCCCGTTATTGTTACTCGTCCTACGTAATCGTTTCTGTTCCATAATTTAAAGCTCGAATTCTTAGTTCTAGGATTCGGTAAAATTTTTTTAAAGATTCGGTAAAATTTTGGCTCTGCAACCCCCCCACCGAAAATGCACTTGCGACGCCCCTGCGGAAGGGGATCACATTTATCATACAAATCTCAAAGAAAACAAAGTATAGCTACCTGCCACCGTGAATCGGTCCATATAGTTGATCAGATTCACAAAGCACAAAATCGACACAGATATCAACTGCTTCTTTGTAAGCTTCTGTTCATTGTTATTTGTAGCCATTGCTGTTCTTTTAAGATCATCACTACTAGTTCCCTCAGTATAGAGAGACCGGGCAGAGGGAACTGCACTAACACTACCCAATGCTTCACTATTCAGAAGTGCCTGGTTCGACATGTTGGCTCTCAGACTTTTGGAGTCCATCTTGGAAGAGTGTACACGAAGGTCCTGAAGAGAAAGTACAAAAATTAACTAGCTAGGCTTTTGCATATTACAGCCTATGAGTAGGTCAAGGGTGTTCCTGCCTTCTGCTAGAATAACTTGGTAAAAAAAAATGATGAGATTTAGGCTACAATAATTTGAATCTGGTGTGCCTCAGGGTGCAGGGACCAAGTGTTGGTAGTATATGTTCAACTGCAACTCCTGCAAGGGCACTGCATCCCAATGAAAACAGAAGAAGAATTATGGACATAAGTCAAGAAGATATCAGGCTGACAACAGTTATTAAAAAGACCTAATCAAATAGGAAACAATCCCCGATCCCCAGTGACTAAGAGAACAGGTGGGTCTAGTCAGGCTAGCAGTCATACACAAATACTAAATTTTTGGGCATGGTGCTCTAATGTCTCAACGTAATACCCCAGCATCTGGGTATGGTGCAGTCTACCAGAAACCCCTGATTTTGGGAAAGCCAATGCCAAACGCAGGGTATATCCAGCGTTTGGTATACCCTATGCCAAACGCTGGATACACTATGCCAAATGCTGGACACTGGAACCCAATAAAATATTGATGATTTGAGTGAAGCTCACAAATCAACCAATCAGAATTCACCGACAGTGAGATAGGTCAGGGTTAGGGTGCCAACAGCTATCCAGCGTTTGGCATAGGCTAACAAAATGCTAGATATATCCAGCGTTTGGCATAGGGTATCCAAAAATCAGGTGTTTGTGGTTGACTGGCATGGTGCTCATAGTTTAAGACACCATGCCCTGCAGCAGGGGCATGGTACCCTCTCAAAAATTTGTTTGGAAAGCAATTTTTTAATTCAGATTCTGAATCCAACAGTTGACGAGAGATTTTTATATAGAGGTACGTTGGGGCAAGCCCAGACGTTGGGCACCATGCCCAACAATCTGAGGATTTGTGCATGATTCAGCTAGCAGTCCCCATTTAGTTTTCAGCTAAGTTTTGTCTGATCTTGGTACCAGGGGCGTCACGACCGGGGGGGGGGAGGGGGGACGCCTCTTTTCAGGCACCTTTTTAGGCACGGTGCTCAAACGTCTAGCACCATGCCTGGGTGCTAGACGTTCAAGCACTGTACCTTGGATTTCATGTATGCTGCATGGATTTCAGTATACAGTGCATACATCAAAAACACAGTTTCTTTCATAACAACTGGGCACCAGCTCGGACAGGGCTGAAATTACTACCATGAATTAGAGAAATCAAAGACAATCCTTTATATATTTTTCACAACAAAAACAAAAGGGCTCGGCCGATGGCAGATGTGAAAAACCTCATTTCCTTTTCTACATAGTCAAGGGTTTTGCATGCAAAGTGTCCTGTGTCTCAGCTTTTCTACCTAGCAGCCAACCAGAATATTGGCTCTTGGGGAATAGATAGGGAAAATACGTGGAAAATAGATAGGGTGCTGTTAGGTTTTTCATCTCCATCATCATTAGAGCCCTTTTGTTTTTGTTGTGAAAAGTATATAAAGGATTGTTTTTGATTTCTCTAATTCATAGTAGTAATTTCGGCCCTGTCCTAGCTGGTGCTCAGTTGTGATGACATAAACTGTGTTTTTTCTGTATGGACTGTATACTGAAATCCATGCACCATACATGAAATTCAAGGTACAGTGCTTGAACCTCTAGCACCCAGGCATGGTGCTAGACGTTTGAGCACCATGCCTGAAATGGGGCTAGTGTACTAGACTGATATAACTGTATAATGACTTGGATTATTTCCATATGGTACAATGAGGCTTACCTCAGGTTAGCGATAATACCATTGAAGCTGAACTATCTGTCTTTCTTTGACCAAGATAATCCCCAAACAGACAAAAATTTTTGGCAGGAAGTTGGTTTGTCTAAAATCTATATAACAGTTCTTCTACTCAACCTTTTCCGAAAGTTTAAGTCTGTCACAGGTCTTTCATTCTAACAAGTTCAAAACTTACAACTGCCTTTAGCTATATCATTCCAGCAAGCTGATTGCAAGTAAGACAAAAGCAGCAGGGTAAAAACTTCATCACATTTGCAAAAGGCAAAAACAGAAAATAAGATTAAGAGATTGAAGAGAAAAGTGAAATAAAACACACTTCAGATGTACATACTTGCACTTAGACTTATCTTGAATTGTTCTTCCAAGAAATTCACTAGACAGAACCAGAGCAAAATTAAAGCCTACTGAACTGTACTGAACTGACTGAATTTGCAACTCATGTCTGTGAAAAGAACTGTATCGACTATATTGTGAAAGATTGAATTTTATATCGATACACATGCGAAGTCTAGGGAGACTGCTACGCTCCTTTTCTATTTGTACGACTATCGTTTATCGTCCAATGCAGCTTATCAAAATACCGTATCGAACGTATATTGAGTATCGGACGATCGTCTGACAGCATTCGAATCGTACGACGCCTCTTAATCGATAGGCTGGGATGACGTCAGTAGGAACCCACCTTCTTTTTGATTGGTTACGGCAGTCATTCATAGAAAAATGCGAAATTTCTCATACTTCCTGTTTCTTCAAGTGATTATTTGTTACGTATTTAAAGAGGGGATGCATTGACGTATTCATGCAAATATCAGTAAAAGAAGAGAAACCAATGCTAAAATCTATAGGGAAGTGTAACCACTCATGGATGGATGACGGGATAACGGAAGGAGTCCCTCGCCGAGGGATTGCGCACGTCAGTAGGAACCCACCTTCTTTTTGGGATCCCAAAACGTAAGTGGAGGGATACCTATGACATCGCAAAAGTTGTCCGTCCGTCCGTCTGTCCGTCCGTCTGTAAGCACGATAACTCTCGAAGGGAATGAGATATTTTGATGAAACTTGGTGTGAGGGTTCGTTGGGTCGTCGGACCAGTCAAGTTCGTAGATTGGCTTTGTAGCTCTAAATTTAGGGGTGGGGAGGGGATTCAAATTAAGGGACAAACAAAATATTTTGAAACAGCTAATGTGATAGTCGATTATGGGGTAAGAAGACATGCTGAGCACGATGGTGAAAACCATTTTGTCATCGGACAAGTAGTTCGCCCGGAATCCGGCCAAAACCGGAAAGTTTGTTGAAAGTAAAAGTCTTATTTGAAGTTGATTAGATGTTCGATTTAAGGGTAGGAAGACATGCTGAAGAAGATGGTGAAAATTATTTTCTCGACGGACAAGCATTTCGCCCGGAATCCGGCCCAAACCGGAAAGTTTGTTGAAAGTAAAAGTTTTATTTGAAATTGATTAGATGTTCGATTTAGGGGTACGAAGACATGCTGAAGACGATGGTGAAAACTATTTTCTCGATGGACAAGTATTTCGCCCGGAATCCGGCCAAAACCGGAAAGTTTGTTGAAAGTAAAAGTTTTATTTGAAGTTGATTAAATGTTCGATTTAGAGGTAGGGAGACATGCTGAAGACGATGGTGAAAACTATTTTCTCGACGGACAAGTATTTCGACCGGAATCCGGCCCAAACCGGAAAGTTTGTCAAAATTCACAGTTTTATTTGGAGTTGATTAGATGTTCGATTTAGGGCAAGAAGACATGCTGAACACTTATGTGAAAACAAGTTTCTACCCGGACATGTGGTTCGTCCAGAATCCGGCCAAAACCGGAAAACTGTTGGAAGTCAAAGTTTTATTTCTAGTTGATTAGATAAGCGATTTAGGGGTAAGAAGAGATGCCGAGTCCCTGTGTGACAATCGTATTTTACCCGGACATATAGTTCGACCGGAATCCGGCTGGAATCGGAAAATTTGTTATAAGCTAAATTTCTATTTGAAGTTGATTAGATGTTCATTACTGGGGAAAGAAGATACCCTGATTTCGTCTTTGAGCTTTCTTTTTTCGCCGGACAAGTAGTTCCGGAGTTCGGCCGGAACCGTGAAATTGGCAGAAGTGGCAGGAAGTTTTCGTCAAAACAGATATGACTTATAGGGGTAAACACACATGCTGAATCCAAATCTGAACTTGGTTTTCTCAGGTGATTAGCTATTTGGCCTTAATCTGTTTCTGAATTTTAATTGTAAAAATGTTCAAGGAGTCTGGCGAAGACTGGATCTGGCTAAGACAAGACCCAGTTGTTTGGATCAGATCTTGAATTTTTGGGATCCCATCGAAACCTTTGGTCTTGTTTATATTTGGTTGTGGCAGTCATTCTTAGAAAAATGCTAAACATCTCATACTTCCTATTTCTTCATTTGTTACGCATTTAAAGAGGGGAAGCAGTGAGGAATTCATACAAATATCAGTAAAAGAAGAGTAACCAACGCTAAAAGCTACAGGGAAGTGTAACCACTCATGGATGGAAGACGGGATAACGGAAGGAGTCCCTCGCCCGAGGGATTGCACACGTCAGTAGGAGCCCAACTTCTTTTGATTGGTTGTGGCAGTCATTCTTAGAAAAATGCTAAACATCTCATACTTCCTGTTTCTTCAAGTGATCATTTGTTACGCATTTAAAGAGGGAAAGCAGTGAGGAAGTCATACAAATATCAGTAAAAGAAGAGTAACCAACGCTAAAAGCTATAGGGAAGTGTAACCACTCGTGGATGGATGACGGGATAACGGAATGAGGCTTGGTCTGTAAGTCCTCGCCCGAGGAATTGCGTACTCCAAAACTGGCTGTGCGGTAACGATAAGTGCCCACAGAGGCTCTTCAGTGGTGCGCACCAAGTGAGTAACCCCTCGTCTCGTTCTCGCCTAATTCATGTACGATAAACCACAGACCTAGGACTCCCAGGAGATACTAAGAACAATTCTCACCGGATGCCGTGGACGACTCGGGACCAGCTCAGGGACCAGTTTCTCCAGCTTTCGTGACAAGAGAGGGGGCACCCACGCCAGAGGAACACGTCGATAGGTCAGTAGGAATCACGTCGATAGGCTGAGCTGACGACAGTAGGAGCCCACCTTGTTTTCGATTGGTTGTGGCAGTCATTCATAGAAAAATGCTAAACATCTCATACTTCCTGTTTCTTCAAGTGATTATTTGTTACGCATTTAAAGAGGGGAAGCAGTGACGAAGTCATGCAAATATCAGTAAAAGAGTAACCAATGCTAACAGCTATAGGGAAGTGTAACCACTCGTGGATGGATGACGGGATAACAGAAGGAGGCTTGGTCTGTAAGTCCTCGCCCAAGGGGTTGGGAACTCCAAAACTGGCTGTACGGTAACGGTAAGTGCCCACAGAGGCTCTAGGCTCTACGATGGAGCCCACCAAGTGAGTAGCCCCTCGTCTCGTCCTTGTCTAATTCATGTACGATAGACCGAGAGATACTAAAAACTAAGAACAACTCTCACGGATGCCGTGGACGACTCGGGACCAGTTACTCCAGCTTTCGAGACTCAAGCTTGAAATCCGTATGTAGAAGATTAAATAAAGTTATAACCAGATTTTGAAAGTAATCCTTTTTCCATTGCCTTCCAACAGATTAAATAAAGTTATAACCAGATTTTGAAAGTAATCCTTTTTCCATTGCCTTCCAATAAGCCCGTATCCAGGAATTTATTTCGGGGGGGGGGGGGGGGGGTTGCCTTTCGGAGGGTTTGCCTGCGGGTCTCACAAAAAAGTACAAGAAAAAGCCTATACAAATGAGTATTTTTGTATGTTTCGGGGGGGGGGAAGGTTCAACCCCCTACCCCCCCCCCCTGGATACGGCCTTGCCTTCCAATGAACTCTTTTCTCTTTGTGCCCCTATGGCGGTGGTCGACCCCTTCAAAAGACGGACCATGTCTGCGCCAGCAGACTTTGGAAATAATGCCATGTTAGTTTTGAGTGCAAAACGTGTGTTTAAGAACAAATCGAGGAACAAATAAGCCAATAGAATCTCCGCCTTTGGTCCCATGCATCGACTATGGATACCCCGACAAAACTGAGCTGACCTATAGCTATTTGTTGAGCTTTGAATTGAGCTGCTGCCCGTCTTCTTCCTTCTTCGCCGTTGTGCATATCAGATGAATTAGTGCAGGAGGCACGCTGACCCGCCTCTACAGCGCGTCCAGACAAACAGTCGGCTTTTGGGTCATTCCAGCGAAATAAAGCCAGGCAAAAAATTGATTTCTCAGATTTTGACGAAAATTTCTCAGAATGATCTACCAGGGTCCGGGACCTTGCCCAAATTTTTTCCGGCGAAATTTTTCGGACTATTTTAGTCCGAAGTACCAGGTATAACAGTTTATTTTTGTTCTGATACTTGTGGTATATGTGCTCAACCTTGCATTGACTTTTCGCTTAGACAACAAACGTTACTGTTATTATTATTACGTCAGGATCGGACGGAACAGAAAATAGAAGATTTAGAAGACTGCCAATGAGGAATGCAATGGAAAGAATTAAGACCCGACTCATATCAACGTTCCACGAGTTGCATAAAGGGACACGACAGGAGTACAATAGAAATCCTCAGTGTAAGCTCTCCCTCCTATAACCTAAAACGTACTTTATAACAGCAAAGGCATTTTCGCTGTACGGGTCACTGGGCTAACAGAAACGACTAAAAATTAGACGGCACAAATAAAACGATGCCCTTGATATAAACTCTCAGAATCAAATTTCCGTTCAGATCTAAATGAGACTTTGGCTTAGGATTCAAACGGAACATAAATTGGCAATGTACGAACGGATGTGAGAACTCGCGACACTGAAGTTACACTTCGCATCTGTAGCATTTGCGCTTAGCTGCCAAATTTGCAATCAAGCATCGGAAACAACACAGCAAAGTCAATAAATCAAGGGTCTTTGGTTTTATTAATTGCAACCCTCTTCAGAATTGCAACAATTCTTATATGTTGTCTCTCTTGACTAACAAGACCAAAGGTTTCGATGGGATCCCAAAAATTTAATTTTTTGGTTTTCTTAATTTGCAACCCTCCAGAATTGCAACAATTTCTTCCATGTTGTCTCTCTTGACCAACACGACCAAAGATTTTGATGGGATCCCAACAACTTAGTTTTTGATCTAGGCAATTGCGTCTTTTAGATATCCGGTCTTCGCCAGACTCCTTGAACATTTGTACTATTAAAATTTAGAAACAGATGAATGAAAATGGTGAGTCCTCTGAGAAAACTATTCAGGTATGGATTCAGCATGCTTGTATACCCCTATACGTCATATCTACTTTGATGAAATTGATCGAAACTTCTTGCATTACTTCTGCCAAATATCCGGTTTCGGCCGGATTCCGGGTGAACTCCTTGTCCGGCAAAAACTAAAGAACAAAACGAATTCAGCATATCTCCTTCCTTACCCCTATATTGAACCTTAATCAACTTCAAATACACTTTAACGGATTCCGGACGAACTACATGTCCAGGTGGAAAATGATTGTCATATATGGATTCAACACGTCTTCTGACCCCTAAATCAAACATTTAATCAACTTCAAACAAAACTTTTACTTTTAACAAATGTTCCGGTTTCGGCGGGATTCCCGATGGATTCAGCATGTCTTCTTACCACTAGATCGACTATCTCGTTGGCTTTTTAAAAATATTTTTTTGTCCCTTTATTTGGAACCACAGGGCTCATCTACGAACTTAACCTGTACTTTGACCCAGTGAATACTCGTCCCAGGTTTGAAGAAAATATCTCTACCCCTTCGAGAGTTATCGTGCTGACAGACGGACAACTTTTACGAAGTCATAAGTGTCCCTCCACTTATGTTTTGGGATCCCAAAAAGGACACCTCGTATATATTCTGTCTTTAATACTGTCATTAACTCTCCTACAGATTTATAAGCTTCAGAAATCATCACTCGACTGCACTGTATCCTCTTGCACCCACAACCTTTTAGCACTTTTTTAGCCAAGCCGTGTTCGCCAACGAAGTGCGCAATCTTTGCCAAAGTGCCGACAAGATAAAATCATATTTCAGTATTAGTACGTTCATTTTGGCTGACGTGGTTTGTGTCAACACAAATATCAACAGCTCTATACTCTGGACGACTAACTCTTTGGACCGATGACTAAATTGAGCGCTCGAGACCTCGGTGAGGCAAAAATTAACGACTGATATGACTTAGCAAGAGGCAGGGGGGGGGGGTACCCCCCCCCTGGACAACAACCTCGTTACCAAGCATAAAAGTTAGTAACGGCCTACTGAATAACACCCTAATTAAACAAAAAAAAGGTCGTCCAATGATAGCCTAATCTTTAATTTTTGCATCCCTGTGAACAGTTTGTTGTAGTGGTACAGGACCTCGGACCTCGGATTTATATAAACTCAAACGTGGCCTGAAAACCTTACAATCAAATTTATGTGCAGTCCAAAACAGGTCCTCGGTCACTCAGGGTTTCCTTCTTGACAGTTAGGAACTTTTTAGGACTGGACTGAAAGTTTGTTCCAAACTTTTTAGCTCCGTCTTAGTACTCTCCTGGGATTGCGTTCCTTTCTTTCATGGATTTAATGACAGAGTCGAGTTGGGCCAACTGTCGGATTTCCGAAGTGGGCGAACTGACGGGTGGAAGTAATGACTGGTGTTCATCGTGAAGGGTGGACGTAGTGACGGGTGGTCAAACTGTCGGAAAAATGGGGCGAACTGACGGGTGGTCGAACTGTCGGAAAATGTGGACGAACTGACGGATTTTTTAAGCGAAATGACGGGTGGACGAAATGCCGGTGGGAGCAGTGAGGGGTTCCCGGAATGGCCAGCTAACAGGGGCTATCAGTCGGTGGCAAACGACACAATAATTCAACGACTTTATAAATACAAAATAATCAAACACAACACCTGAGAAACACCTGGAGACTCGCAATTCCCGGTTTGATTCGGTTATACCTAGGTGGTGGATTCACACATTGCGGTCAACTCAAGAACGTTTCACCAGCAAAATTTCTAGCGGCGAAAACGGACGTGAAACTGCTCGGATTTCAAAAATTTGATCTACGCAGCGTGTAAACGCACCACAAATCTAGGTTCCACAATTTCAATCAACGACCATAAATTTCAAACGTTGAGCTATAGAAATCTACAAATGCATTAGAACGTTAGCCAAAAACTAAAATACACAACTGTGTTAGAACGTTGTAAAAACTTATGATCTTATTTACCAATCTACAAAACTAGAAAAATATGTTAGCTTACACCTTGAAAAGTAAACACACTTGGACCTACCAGAATTTTAGGGAGGAATAGAAGATGAACTAAAATAATAATAAACCACTTTATTAAGAACGGAAATCCTTGATTGTTGATTATTAAGCGCTACATTGTTTTTGGGCCGCGTGTTCTATCTAGAATCTGAAGCTGAGAATCTCCTCTGCTGAGGTTAGGATGCCACTATTAGTCATGCTTCACTAACGTCGTTTTATTTGCGGTTCTGTCTGATTAAAGCAGAACTGAATTCTACCCTATTCAATTATTTTCCTTTCCAGTAGCCAGTGCTATCGTCAGTCCGGCTAGCTTCAATTTTCGTTTTACAGTCGCTGTCGTGCTTTTAGTCTGTAGCCAGAGATGGGCGAATCCGATCATGACTGACAGGATTCGAATCCGAATCCAGCAGTTCACGCTGAGGATTCGAATCCGACCTTAACAGAAATCAAATCATGTACACGGGTTATAGTTTAAAAATCATACATGACAAAAAGCACTGATATCTAAGGTAATCAGATAACGTGATAGATTACTAAGGATGGATAGTGGTGGAGGCCAAAAAGTGGGATTGCCCAAGCCCACTGTGTAAACATTGGGAAAACGGTAACCGGAAGGGTGTAGTCTAGAAATTTGAGCGGATTCGTAAGATCAGGGGTTGGAATCCGAGTTCGAATCCGGCCTGAAAAGCAGAAGATTCGAATCCGGATTCGAATCCGACCTTAACAGAAATCAAATCATGTACACGGGTTATAGTTTAAAAATCATACATGACAAAAAGCACTGATATCTAAGGTAATCAGATAACGTGATAGATTACTAAGGATGGCTAGTGGTGGAGACCAAAAAGTGGGATTGTCCAAGCCCACTGTGTAAACATTGGGAAAACGGTAACCGGAAGGGTGTAGTCTAGAAATTTGAGCGGATTCGTAAGATCAGGGGTTGGAATCCGAGTTCGAATCCGGCCTGAAAAGCAGAAGATTCGAATCCGGATTCGAATCCGACCTTAACAGAAATCAAATCATGTACACGGGTTATAGTTTAAAAATCATACATGACAAAAAGCACTGATATCTAAGGTATTCAGATAACGTGATAGATTACTAAGGATGGCTAGTGGTGGAGACCAAAAAGTGGGATTGTCCAAGCCCACTGTGTAAAAATTGGGAAAACGGTAACCGGAAGGATGTAGTCTAGAAATTTGAGCGGATTCGTAAGAACAAGGGTTTTGAATCCGAGTCCGAATCCGGCCTGAAAAGTCCGACCTTAACAGAAATCAAATCATGTACACGGGTTATAGTTTAAAAATCAGACATGAAGAAAAGCACTGATATCTAAGGTAATCAGATAACGTGATAGATTACTAAGGATGGCTAAAAGTGGGATTGCCAAGCCCACTGTGTAAAAATTGGGAAAATGGCAACCGGAAGGATGTAGTCTAGAAATTTGAGCGGATTCGTAAGATCACGGGTTGGAATCCGAGTCCGAATCCGGCCTGAAAAGCAGAAGATTCGAATCCGGCCAAGAGCACGAATCCCGGCTTCGAATACGAATCCGGATTCAGATTCGCCCATCTCTGTCTGAAGCCAAATTCAATCTTCCGCAATATATTCATTTCAGAGCTGAGCCCCGCCCCTCCGGTAGTTTGCGATTGGTTTAATTCAAGAACCAATCAGAGACAATGTTTTAAAGTGACGTTTATTGCGGGTAATACGTAGTGTGGTTTGACAGAGCAGAGCAGATCTATTGCCAGACTCGACACTTCCGAATTGCTCTGATTTTGGGATCCCAAAACGTTAAGTTTTGAAAGATAGAAGAAGTTGTCCGTCTGTCAGCACGATAATTCTCGAGGGAATGAGATATTTTGATGAAACTTGGTGTAAGGATTCTTCGGGTCAAGGGAAAGGTCCATTTCGTAGATGGGCTCTATAGCCCTACATTTTGGGGTGGGGGTTCAAATTAAGGGGCAACAAAATATTTTTAAACAGCTTATGAGATAGTCGATTAACGGGTAAGAAGACATGCTGAACACTAATACGGAAACCATTTTCTCACCGGACAAGTCGTTCGCCCGGAACCCGGCCCAAACCGGAAAGTTTGTCAAAGTAAAAGTTTTATTTGAAGTTGATTAGAGGTTCGATTTAGGGGTAAAAAGACATGCTGAACACTTGTGTGAAAATCATTTTCTAAACAGACAAGTAGTTCGCCCGGAATCCTGCTAAAACCGGAAAATTTGGAAAAAGCAGAAGTTTTATTTAAAGTTGATTAGATGTCCAATTTAGGGATAAGAAGGGATGCTGAATCCGTGAACGACAATCAGTTTTTACCCGAACGTATAGGTCGCCCGGAATCCGGCTGGAACCGGAAAATTTGTCCGAAGTTAAAGCTTTATTTGAAGTTGATTGGATGTTGGATATAGGGGTAGGAGATACGCTGAATTCTTTATAGAGCTTTTTCTGCCGGACAAGCAGTTCGCCCGGAATTCGGCAAAACCGGAAATTTGGCATAAGTAAGGCAGCAAGTTTCGAACGGGACTCGATGGCACGTCATCCGAAATCCTCAGGACTGGGATCTGTATTAAGAGATTGGGGCGATTCCTGCAGACATGTTTTTGGAATAGGGAAAATTACCAGAAATATGTCATTAGAGTAGAGAAAGATTACAGATTTTTTTTTTTTTTTTTACGTTTTCTTTTTGTGTTTGAGCTTTCTTTTTGTGATTAATTGTTGCATGGCCCTCGGGCTGCTCAGCAATCAATAAATATACATCCTAACCCTCCCAGAAGCTAAAAACTTGCTTTTTAAAAACCAAGGCACTTTCCTTGTACGACTTGTTGGGCTAACATACGACGAAATAAGCAGACGTCCAAAATAAAAAATAGAAAAATGAGATTTACATTTTGTTTTTCTTGATCAGCTAGTTATCGCTCTAAGATAATGTGTGAGGGATAAATGAAATTTCGGGTATTTCGGTTGCAGTTCTGGCAAACTGCCCTCGGCAAAACCCCCCACTAAATTGTAAAATCCACCCCAATGACAACAGGAAAACGATGCGGAACCTCGCACATCATCTTCTTCTTCTTCGTCTTTAAGTATGGCTCGTTGGACGACTGGGAGTTCCACTTGAGCCTTATCTTTTCTGGGGTCAAAAATAAATTACACTGAATCTTCTAGTTTCAGGTCGTAAATAAGACGGAAAATGCTATTAAATATATCTTTAACATCACTAGTCCAAATGTCGATCACCACTAAGCGAATTAACTGTTGGGTTAATTCGCAACTGGGAAAATGTATCTTTAACTTTTTAGAGGGATAACTAGCTGATCAAGAAAAAACACACGAAAATCTCGTTTTTCTATTTTTGTTTGCAATGAACGGTCAGCTTTGCTTGAAACCTTATGTAAGATACCAAAGGGTTAAAAACTGGCTATGAACGAAGGATATGACGACTTGACATTGGAACGAATCTTCACATGTGAAACATTTGAGCTTAGCTGCCAGATTTGCAATCAAGCCCAGAAACAATCCAGCAATCTCAAATAGTCAAGGATAAGTGATTTTCTAATTTTTTAACTCACTTCAGAACTACGGTTTTAGGCCTATACCAAGATTCTTAGAACATAAAAATCAGAACCTCGCACTTCAAGTACTGCAAGTTTCTCTGAGATTGCCATTATGGGTTAGAAATACTTCAGTTTGTAATCGTAATCGCATTATTGACCCCGCACTACGTCTGGGAAAAAAAATGAAAAAAGAGCTCGAAGACGAGCTGCTACAAATTTGTGCAAGTACCCATTAACCAGTATTGTCTATGGTGACTGCTTCACTATTTAGACAACACGGGCAGAGGCTTTGTTTTATTTACGTATGTGTGTTATCTTAAATATTTTTTCTCTTTTTCTTCTTCTTAATTTTGATGTACTCCGTGTTTTTCACTTTGTTGTTCGCGGGCAAACAAGTTAAATAAAATAAAAATAAGAAAAACTTTTCTGTATATGCAGTGTTATGGAGAAATTCCATAGCCCTTTAATTTTCGTTGAAATTTAACTTTGTCCCACGAGCCAGCATAAAAAATAATGTGCTTTTGCTCAGAGCGATGGTTTTCCTTATGTTTTTGGTTTGTGGAGCGACTGAGCTATCAATAGGTAAACAATAAACTGGCCTTTCAAAGAAATGAGGAAATCAAGAAAAAAAATGTCCCCAACCCATCGCAAAACTAGAAGGAATCAAATGCACCGCTATAGATGATTGTCACTAGTTCAATTTGAGCTGCAGCTGCTATCAAATCACATAGAGCGTGTTCCACCCTACTTACCGTAGTTACTGCGCATGACGTCACGAATTCTGATTCTTTGCCGTCATGGCTGGAACGATTTTTCTATTTTCCAGCAGAATCTCATGCCACGGGCGAATCCGACTAACCGACTAGAGCTGCGTAGTTATCCCGCTTACTACGCTCCCGAGCATGGTAAGCAAATAGTTAATATTTCAAGAAGGTTGGAAGCGTAGTAACTTTTTACGAGTTTGGAAGGAAAATAGTAACTAATAGTTACTATTGTTAGAAGGGTGAACACGCTCATAGAATCTAAGTGACAGAAAGGGCCCATAACAAACTGTACATAGCTTAATATTCACAAGGTTTCACTACCTGTCTGTTTCTAGAATGTTTGGAGTTTGAGTGATATTCTGGGAGGGTTAGTAGCCTAAAACTTTATGTAAAGAGGGACCTGCGCAGCGAGCTTCATTCAGAATTGTGTAAAATGTTCTCCCCTTTTAAGCACCTCACAGCCCTGACAGGTTGAATATGTATCACTTGAATCTACAAACTGAAATAATATAACAAAAAGAAAATTCCAAACTTTGCTTTGACGATGTTCCACTGCGTAGAACTCAGCGTGATATATTAGACCGCGAAGATGGAGGCCTCGCTTCAGTTCAATAAGTTGACACAAACAACGCCTTGAAGTTCGAAAAAGCGTTGTAGCGTCATAGACTAAGCGTTATGTGTCGAAGTAGCTGGGCCGCGCTCTTTGCGGTCTAATATGTCACCCTCGACTTTAAGCAATGAAACATTTGTCTCCGTCAGATTGTTTTAATTTCTAGATTCAAGTGATTACAAATGCAACCTGTTAGCTGCCGATACGTGCTTTAACTAGCGCGACTTTCGTCCACTGCCTAGTATGGCGCTAACAGGTATGTCCCGAGCCTTTTTGTATCCCATTCAATAAAGTGCACTCCGTCAAGACTGGAACACATTTTTTAATTTAGGTAAAATATCACCCCAAGGATCCAGCCAATCCCGTTACAGAGATCCGTAGTTACCGCACTTACTACGCTCCTCAGCATCCCGATGAAAAATTTGTAGCCTGCGTAGTAGTATGGAAGTAGTACGAAAACGTATGTAATAGCAAAGAATACTATCATTAATGTGTCTCAGACTGGTCAAATCTTATGTAGTAGTATCCAGTAGCATCCTGTCTTGCCATAGTGGCATCCGGTCTTGCTAATAGTAGCATACAGTAGTATGCAGAAACACGGTAGCCTTGAAGTAGAAGCATGTAGTAGCATCGTTAGTACTGCATGCTACTTTTTCGTACTACTTCATAGTACTATTTTGAGATAAATTTTTCGTCGGGATGGTAAGCAAATAGTTACTATCAGTTACTATTTCGAGAAGGTTGGAACGGTCAGCGTAGTAACTTTTCGTGAGGTTGGAACGGAACTGGTAACGATTAGTTACTATTGTTAGAAGGGTGGAACACGCTCTTACTTACTTTAGACAAGTTTCATGGCTTTTAACACAAAGATACACAATTTAAACAGATATCAGACAACCATTACGAGTGTGTTCCACCCTTCTAATAATACTAACTATTAGTTACTATTTCCGTCGCAACCTCCCGGAAAATTACTGCGCTGGCCGTTCCAACCTTCTCGAAACAGTAAGTATTTGCTTATAGCGCAATAAGCGTGGTAACTACGGATCTCTGTAAAGTGATTGGCTGGATTACGAGTTTGGAGCTAGTGTTGTCATGAAATAAATGAACCTTTGTCATACGATATTATATGACAAAATTGGTGCCGTGACCAGGATCAGGTGACGTCATGACAACACTAACTGCACTGCCACCACTCTTCCTGATTGCTGATCGATTTCCTGTGTTCGCCGGAGGTAGCGATGAATTTCTGGAGTGGAGGAAAGCCGTCGAAATGGAGTACCAGCTGCTACGTCCGTACTACAAGGAAGAGGACATAGTCACCGTCGCCACAGCAAAGCTGAAGGGAGACGCAGCCGCTACTACTGACGGGAAGCAAGTCTCCAGTTTCGAGGCCCTTATCAAGCTACTGAAGGAGCGTTTCTACAGACCTTCCGTGAACCCGCTGGTCCAAGCCTTCCAGAGCCAGCAAGGAAGCCGCTCAGTGCAATCGTATGTGCGCCATCTCAAGGAGCTCATTGCAAGTGCCTTTGGAGAAGTCGACGACCAGACACGCCCCGTTTTTGAACTTCAAGTCCTGCAAGCGTTCCTGAACGGAGTCCAACCACCACTGAAGCGTGCTATCTACGCAGCGAAGAAGCACTCAAAACTACAGGATGCCGTCGAAGCAGCCATTGCAGCCGAGGAATTAGAAGAGCTCTGCAAGCCCACGTCTTCTGCGACCGTCTCCAGCATCTTGAAGCCCTCGAAGCCACCAATTCAAGTCAGATTCGATGACGATTCATTCTCTCAGTATCGAGAACGAAGTCCCAGTGTCAGCAGCCGTTCACGAGCGTCATCCGCGTCTTCGGATGCCTCTGAAAGGAGCCGTCGGGAGCGTCAACTTGATTCGCCGGTTCGAGAGCCCAGCCGTTCGAGATCATCACAGCAACGTTCGAGATCATCTAGCGAAGGAGATAACAATCGTCGCCGTTCCAGTTTCCATCACCAACAGAAAACGTACAGTCACAAAAGAACACAGCGTTGGAGAACATTTGCGCGTATCCAGTGTTTCAACTGCCATCGTTTTGGACATCTTGCTAGAAACTGTCATTTTTCCAGCAAGCGGCTCACGTAAAAGGGGATACGTGGGTCGCCCATTTGTAAATAGTATTCAGTGTTCTACTTTGCCGTATTGTGTCGTCTGTTTTTCGCAAGTGTCTACGTTTGCCGTCCTTGACACCGGAAGTGAAGTGTCTCTGCTACGAAGCGACATCTTTCACATGATTCCTGAAGCCGATATCGTCAGTCTCAAGAAGAATGCCAATACAGAGCTACGTTCGTTCGCCGGTCATTCAGTCCAGTCTTCAGGTGAGGCAGTCATCGATTTCTTCATCGGAAAGCAGCGTTTTCGCCAACGATTCCTTCTGGTTGACCGCAAGTTCCTGAAGTTCACCGTTCTGCTCGGTTCAGATGCTATTCGTCAGCACAGCATTACGCTCAACATCGCCGAAGAAAAACTCTACATCGGGAGCAATGTCCATTCCATGTTCTTCGATACGCAGGCAACCGTCCAGTCCTTCAACTACATCAAGCCATGGACATCGAAGCCGGTCGTTTTGCAGCTCGACAGACTTTACGCCGGGAAACAAGTCACCATACAGCCTCGCCGACAAGGTTCCTGTGTCGATTGTGTCGCCGAAGTGAACTATCTTGGCCGAATCGAGATTCCAGTATTCAACACGACCAGCCGACCGATGAAACTGTATCCAAGTTTGAAGTGGGCAAGTGTTCAACTTGTGACTGAAGAACAGCTAAGCCGACCGTCAACCAACGACTCAGCTGCACAATTCCACCAGCAAGCATCAACCAGTTACGATTGGTTCTCCCCTGAACGAAAACGTCAGCTCCAGTCCCGATTCGATTTCAGCCACAGCTCGCGTGATCAAGAAGCCCAGCTGCGACAGCTCATCGAAGATTTTGCTGATATATTCGTGCTGAACGACGATGAACCACTTGGCAGATCTTCAACTTACCGTAACAAGATCGAGCTACAAGAAGGAGCAACACCATATCGAGGTCATCCATACCGCATCCCGCACGCCCTCAGGCAACAGACAGAGCAGCAACTTCGCCAGATGTTGAACCAAGGCATTATTCGCAAGTCTACTTCCGAGTGGGGAGCACCGATGCTCGCGTTGCGAAAGAAAGATGGACGCATCAGAATCGTCACCGATTTTCGCCAGCTCAATCTCCGGACCCGTTACAACAACATCCATCCTTTGCCGAGGATTTCAACAATCTTGGAAAGCTTCAGCCGTTCAAAGTTTTTCGGAAAGTGCGATCTTGGACATGGATTCTTCCAGCAAGAGCTACATCCAGACTCATGCCAGTACACTGCCTTCGTGACATGGGACAATCAGTACGAATACACCGTTACGCCCCAAGGTCTACGTACGAGTGGACAAGCGTTCCAGCGATTGATGTCACTTGTCATTGAAGGGTTAACAAATACTGATGCCTATCAGGACGACGTCAACTTTCATGGAGAGACTTTCGCCGATTTTCTGCGTTACACGAGGGATCTGTTCCAGCGCCTGCGAGATCACAACCTCCGCATCCGACCTGAGAAGACCCAACTTGCCGTTCCTGAAATCAAGCTCCTTGGACACTGCATATCTCGCGAAGGAATCGCCGTCGATGAAGAGAAAATCAGTACCATCGTCAAATTTCCTGCCCCAGCAAACGAGAAGCAGGTCCGAAGCTTTTTAGGCCTAGCCGGTTTCTACCGCCGATTCATTAAGGATTTCAGCAAGATAGCCGCAGCACTTACTCGCCTCACACATCAGGGTGTCCAGTTTTACTTCGACGAACAGTGCCAAGCAAGTTTCGATGAACTCAAGCGACTGCTAGTCAACGCTCCAGTCCTCGCTCGACCAGACTTCTCAGCCCATGCTGAATACGTCATTCATGTCGATGCCAGCAACTATGCCCTTGGTGCAGTTCTTCTACTTAAACGAAGTGGTCAACCACATCCAGTCGCCTATGCTAGCCGTCAACTAAGCAAAGCCGAATTAAACTACACCACCACGGAAAAGGAATGCCTCTGCCTAATCTACGCACTGGACCACTTCAGGGAATATGTCTACGGAAGGCAGTTCGACGTAGTTACCGATCACAAAGGACTTTCCTATCTCCAGAAGTCAGTTTCTGCAAATCAACGACTACAGCGATGGGCACTCAAGATTCAAGACTACGCCGGACTGATGACA
Source organism: Branchinecta lynchi (assembly GCA_023053575.1). Taxonomy (NCBI): domain Eukaryota; kingdom Metazoa; phylum Arthropoda; class Branchiopoda; order Anostraca; family Branchinectidae; genus Branchinecta; species Branchinecta lynchi. Next base: position 20,467,901 of record JAKZAP010000017.1, on the reverse strand, counting down.
ATTAAGCACAAATCTGGACAACTTCACAGCGACGCTGATGCTCTTAGCCGTATCCAACAAGTCAACCTTGCAGAAGTCTGTCTCGAAGAGCCAGCCATGAAGCGCCGCTGGGTCGCCGAACAGAAGCGTGATCTAGATGTCAGCCGAATCCGTCGTGCCATCATCACGAGTCAACAGGACAGCGAAGCCTGAAAATACATACTGCAAGATGATCTACTCTTCAGACGACCGAAGCATTCAACAAGGTTCCGAACAGATGAAAACCTTTCTAGAACCAGCAAGCAGCTGATAACATGCGAGGATGTTGCCAAGGTGGTGTCTTGGCTGTCTGGTAGTAAAAGTGGTGGACTGGATGGGTTGACTGCTAATCACCTGAAGCATGCAGGACCGATGCTAGTTTGCATGCTTACCGCTCTGTTTAATGGTTTTCTGGCGCATGGTTTTGTCCCGGATGGTCTAACGGAGGTCTGTCTAGTACCTATCCCCAAATCATTGGTGCTGGATCTTAGTAGTATTACTAACTATAGACCTATTGCTTTGGCGGCTGTGATATCCAAGGTTTTTGAAAAATGTCTGTATGGGATTGTCGAACCTCAAATACGGTCATCAGCTTACCAATTTGGCTTCAAGTCAAAGACCTCTACTGAATTTTGTGTATTCGTACTAAAATCGGTGGTGGAATATTTTTGGGCTTTTTCAACCCCCGTATTTGCTTGTTTTATTGACGCAAAGGCTGCTTTTGACCGTGTCAACCATGAGAAACTTCTTCGTAAGTTGCATGATAGGGGAGTAGACCCCCGTATTGTACTAACCCTTGCATGTTGGTTTAAAAACCAAAGATTTTATGTGAAATGGGATGGGCTGCTTAGCTCCCCATTTCGTGTCCTAAATGGTGTTAGGCAGGGGGGAGTACTATCCCCACTCCTTTATAACTTATATGTGGATGAATTAAACAGTGCGCTTGCTGATGCAGGGGTAGGTTGTTTTATCCAGGGTAGTTGTTTTAATAACATTAGTTATGCGGATGATTTGGTGGTGATGGCTACTACCATTCATGCCCTAAATGAGTTGATGAAAGTTTGTGATGTATTTGCTTCGGCACATGATGTGATATTCAACACGAAAAAAACCCTTTGCATGGCATTCGTCCCACGTGGCCTGAAGCTGGTTCATCTTCCACCCGTTCTACTGTCTGGCCAGACACTGAAATTCGTGGATACTTTTAAGTACCTTGGATTTATTTTTACGCCAACGCTGAATGATGATCACCATGTTAATGCTTTAGCAAGGTCATTGAGCGCTAGAGCGAATCTTCTTATTCGTAGGTTTGGGTCTTGCAATGCGTCTGTCAAGACATTCCTTTTCAGAATGTACTGTTCCCAACTATATTGTTACTCTCTTGTGACTAACCAATCTCATAAGCGCGAAAAGACCTTTCGCGTCTTGTATAACAACTCTTTCCGGTGGTTACATGGGTTTAGATGGAACTGTAGTGCTTCGGGTATGTTTGTTGGTGAAGTAGTCCCTTCTCTCCCTGAAATCCGTCGTTCCTCCATTCTTTCTCTTCAGTCTCGAATTCTGGCGTCGAGCAATCCTCTGCTGGTGATTCTGTGTGGCCCGCAAATGCGCCTGTCTCTGCCTCTGTGGCAAGCATGGGGGAAAGAAATTTATTGTGGGTTTGACCCATCCTGATTTGAGTGGGTTTAACCATCGTGATTGAGTATTTTGTTTGTTGGAGGCTTCGTGCCTTCAGCATATTTGTTTTTTAGTTTTAGTGTATATAAATTATTTGTTATGTAGCAGCCCCAGTTGGCTATATTTTGAAGTAAATAAAAATAAATAAAAGCTCCTAGTTGTGCCAACATCCCTTCGCAACGAAGTTTTGGCCGCGTATCACTCTACTCCTGTCGGATCACATCAAGGGATTGAACGTCTCTACAAGATTCTTCGAAAGCTTTTCTACTGGCCAGGAATGCATGATGACACCGAAGATTTCGTCAAGCACTGTCACGTCTGCCAGTCCATCGGTCACAGCAAGCGGAATCCGAAGAGAGCACCACTGACGCCGTTGCCAATCACGACTGAGCCATTCAAGAGAATTGCCGTTGACATCGTTGGAGAAATTCAGCCGACGAGCTCCAAGCAACACCGCTATATCCTCACATGCATGGACCACTTCTCTGCTTATCTGTTGGCCTTTCCACTGAAGAAGCAAGATGCAGCAACAGTAGCCGAGGTGCTCGTCAACAACGTTTTCATGAAATTTGGTATCCCTGAAGCCATTCTATCTGATCAAGGGAAGAACTTCATGAGTAGTCTACTCGAAGAAATCTACGCGAAGCTCGACGTGAAACGTCTCCGCACAACCACTTACCACCCACAAACCAATGGCAAATTGGAGTGGATTCACCGCGACTTAAAGGCAGCCCTTGCCAAGTTCATTCAGAAGAATCATCGTCACTGGCATCTTTACCTACCATTCATTGTCTATTCACTCAATAATAGCCCCAACAAAGCCACTGGAGAAACACCGTTCTACCTGATGTTCCACAGAGACGGAAAGTTTCCTCATGAAGTCCTTTTCGGAAGACATACCACAGAGGAAGACTACACTTGGTTTCACATCGAAGACTACGTCGGCCGAGTCTCTTATGGAGTGAAGAAGGCACGAGAAGAAGCAGCGAGACGAACCGAAGAATACCACCAGTACCAGAAGCAATATTACGATCGTCAAGCCGAACTCCAGCATTTCAACATGGGAGATCGCGTCTGGTGTCGTCGTGTAGTTCCACTTCAAGGAATATCTTCAAGACTACAGTCTGAGTACGAAGGTCCTTACACCATCACCAAAGTCAGCAGCGACTACAACTACATCATCACCGACGAGGAAACAGGGAAGCAGAAGAAAGTCCACGTAAATATACTGAAGCCCGTTCCTGAATCTTGCTGGCAGTACAATGGCGAAGACAAGACTGCAGCCAAGTCAACTGTCAAGCACATCCAGCCTCAGCTTGAATTATCCCGTTCATCACTCCTGGAATCGCCGCTCTACGTACCAGTCTCACCACCAGCAGAAGAGAGTCAGCCTACGATTGAAATCAGCCAGTTGCCAGACAGTCAGTTGGAGAAAGGGACTACGGAAGAAGCTACAGTCACAACTGCGCCTCAAGCCGCCACCGACGAAAGTGCAACAGTCACCATTGCACAACCAGAAGAAGCTTTCGAATCATTCAGCGAAGAGCAACCCGTAGCCAGTCCAACGCCATCTCCACCGATCCTGTCACCGATGATTTCAACGCCAGTACGTCCGGTCATAACGCAACAGCCAAGATCAGCAGGGTCACCATTTCCAGTACCACAGCCAGAAGCAAGAAGAAGAACAGCAAGAGACAGAAAGCCAACAAAGCTATTTGGAGATGTTATTAAATATTAGTGTTTTTGTTGTCTTCACTCTATTCGCTTACCTCAAGTCCTTAAATCCTGTAAATAGCTTGTAAAATTGTTTTTGTTGACCCCTATCTTGGTGTCCCCTCCAAGATAAATCACTTTGTAAAATTTTAGTTTTAGTTGTAAATGCGAGGTCGCATTTTTTTTTAAGAAGGGGCATATGTTGTATACCCAGTTTAAAGTCTTTTACCCCTAATTTGACCTGACCCGACCTCAGTTAATTACCAAGTTTCGTAATACACATGCATGGGATTATAAGATAATAATTAAGATCCGAGGTATTACCCCTAATTTGACCTGACCCGACCTCAGTTAATTACCAAGTTTCGTAATACACATGCATGGGATTATAAGATAATGATTAAGATCCGAGGTATAAATACCTAGGTATGCGATAGAGTAAAGCAGTCACATTTCAGTTGCCTTTCAGTCACCTTTGAGTGAGTTTGGAGCTAGTGTTGTCATGAAATAAATGAACCTTTGTCATACGATATTATATGACATGGTATATTGGCGAAAATAGCAAAATACGTTCCGCCTTCGTCAAAATTCGTGACGTCACGCGTAACTACGGTAAGTATGGTGGAACGCACTATGTGTGTTAACGTTACAGAGAAACTGTATAATGAGCCTTTGGGCGTTACCTCTAATCTAAAATCTAAATTAAAACATGGTATGCAATGTTTCCTTTAACTAGAAAATGACGATTAAAATGTCATAACGGAAGTAACATCCAAAACTGTTATCTGTTCAAATTTCTCATCTTTGTGTTCAGACTATTATCAAAGTAAGTATGTTAGTACGTTATCAAACGTCTGACAGTGTAGTAGCAACCGCTTCTGATTAGCTGTGAAAAACAGATGAGGGCACTAAGTTACAGTCACAAAATTCACAAATAGGCCACTAATTTTTTGCACCAGCTGAAAAAACGCATCACAGCTGCCTAACTCCTGCGTTTAACTTGAGCGAGAAGGACAGTTCAGCAAGAGAACTGATGCACCCATGCCGAGAGTACTATAGCAATACTAGTTCCGTTTTTGCAGATACTATGGAAATATTCTGGCAAATTACAACGATTGATTGATTGTTTTTGCAGATACTACGGAATCTGATACAGAGATGGGCGAATCCGAATTCAAATCCAGGATTCCTCCTTTTGGCAGGATTCGAATCTTCTGCTATTCGGACTCGGATTCCAACCCCCCAATCTTACGAATCCGCTCAAATTCCTAGACTTCATCCTCCCAGTTTACGTTTTCCCAATTTTTACACAGTGTGATTAGGCAATCAAACTTTTTCGTCTTCCCCACCAACCATCGTCAGTAATCTATCACGTTATCTGATTATTAAGGTGGGATTCGAATCCGGATTCGAATCCTCAGCATAAAATGGTGGATTCGGAATCGGATTCGTACCCAGCCCTGGATTCGGATTCGAATCCTTTCATGATTGGATTCACCCATCTCTGATCTGTATCACGGTAACTGGATCTGCATTTCGTCGTTTGTGTGGTTACCATGGTATCTTATACTATGGTTGCTTTGCAAAAACGACAGAATGCCAAATTCACCTTTTTTTTTCTCCCAAAGAAATACTAACATTCACTAACATCACAAACACAAAGCTCATTTACCACCAATTTGACAAAAACCAAGGCTCTTGTGTTGGTGACAAAGAAAGTGTGATTACTTTTTCAGATACAACGGTCAATTAATATGGTCGGGACCGTGGTATCTGAATATCTAATACCACGATTATGGACAGATTCTCATAAAAAATTTTGACCGATATTACGGTAACTGCAAAAACGTAACTATTGATAATACCGCTGAATAAGTATTTTTCAGCCCAAACGGATTGGAAATCGCCAGTTGACAGTGCTAAACGGATACGTCAGCTGATTTTTATTAGATCGATAAGGATGAAATGAAGTTTAAATTCCAGGAAGTTCATTTTCCAGCTTGAGCCTGAAGAAGACCCTTGCCAAGAAGGGCCGAAATATCGCTCTAATAAAATTCAGCTGACGTATCCATTCAGCACTGTCAAGTTACAACACCGCTGACCCCAGTCGGCTCCTATAGACTATGCATGCATAGAACAAGCATGACTAAGGGTTGAGCACCGACGCTTGTATGAGATTGCGGGAGACGACATGGTCATCAATAGCCTGGTTCACTCAAAATGTTGACTGCACGTCACCATTTCATTTAAACTCTCTTCTTCCCGACATTTTCACAAAATTTGGGTTCACTGTTTTTTTGTCGATTGGTTTTCCTTTTCGTTGGTCCACTTTGTGGTCTCCGCTGTCGCCTCGCTGAATTAGCGGGTCATAAGTAAAATTGTCAGTATTATTTAGTTAACGTCGTTAAATTTTCGTCATACAAGGCCATAGTCCTGTTCTCCGTTTAAACACCAACTTCACTAAACTAAAAACTGAGGCAGTCGCCCATATGATCAGATTCTGCTAGATTTGCTTCTACTTCTTTTTCTGCTCTTCGTTTTCACTAAACTATCACTAAATTTCACTGTAATAGAAGTCACTATACTTTCGGCATATAGAGGAAGACATGATGATTAGAAAGATATATCACATGATATGAAATGAAATTATGTTGGTGCGTTGAGTGGTCCGCTGTCCCGAGATTCAACAGAGGTGGGTGAAAGATCAGTGAGCTCACGCTGATTCAGCTTTTGAAGCTCTTCGTCATCTTCACCTGAAATAGTTAAAAACAATAAATATGGATAGCCTGTTTCAAGGCTACAGTGAAGAAATTTTTCCTTGCAAAAGAATAGTAATGAGGCGTGAGTGTTTTTTTGTAAGCAGAATCTTTTTGTATATGTATGAACCGTGTATGAATAGCATATAGAATAATATAGTGTTGCCACAATATGTAGAATAGAGAAGACAAAATGTTTTGTGTACATGTGTAAAATAAAATTGAATCTATATCATTAATGTAATCTAATTATTCCTTCAGCCCAAGCTGACTACGAATCACATTTGACGGTGGAAAATGGATAAGTCAGCTACATTTTATTAGAGCTATTTTTCGGCCCTTCTTCGCAATTGTCGTCTTCAAGCTCAAGCCCCTGATTGCCGCTTAAGATTGAACAATCTTTAATTGTTTTTCCACAAGTTAATTTTCCAGATTGAGCCTGAAGAAGACACTTGCCAAGAAGGTCCAAAATATATCTCTAATAAAATGAGCTCACGCTAATTCATCTTTTGTAGCTCCTCACCTTCATCCCTGGAATAGGTAAAAAGTAACGGGTAAACTTCACTAAGTTGGCACCCGCACTGCTTCACAGAGAGAAAGGGCTAACAGTGAACAATGAAACCATACTTGAACACACCATGGAAAATGAATTTACAGACATGGCCATGGAGAGCATTCTTCTCCTGAGCGTGACGTTTCCAAAATAGGGATGTTCGTTTCTGGAGGTTTGCACATGCAGACTCCAAGACAAAAAGCGCAATTCATTCAAATCTTGTACAGCGCTGGCCGGATCGTATTGGAATTTCTTCTAGATATACGTTTGGGCTTAACTGGTTAAAAAATATTTCAGAAGAAGGGTTGATTGGAGACATTTGTCATTTCTAAAATCGTTCGGAACTGAAATAAGGACAGATGCAAAATGGAGCAAAAATCATAGCTTGGAAACATTATTTCGTATTTGGATTGGGTTTTCTGCAGGTAATGCTAACGGAAGTCATACAGTATGGTACTCTTCATTCAGGTGTCCTTTAACAACCAATGTCGGGTAAGAACAGAGACAAAATTGAAACGATACATTTAAATATTCGCAAGGATGAACTAATAAGTTCAGTTCAATTCAGTATATTAATAAATAATAAAAAAAACACCATTAACTCTTTATGGCCCGCCATAAGGCACAACATAAGGCCTGGCAATGGGCGGGGCTTATACTTTACAGGTTATTATTCAAATCTCAAAGAAATTACGAAAGTAATTCTTCAGCGATGATGTCCTATGCTAATGGAAGGAAATCAAGAATCCCGGAATCGCCGTACCACTTTGAGTTTGAGGTGGTGTGCAAAGGGGTTATGCGATTAGCAACCTGAAGTAAGTGAATGTATGAGCGTTTTTAATTAGTGTTTATGTCACTTTCTTGGGAAGAAAATGTTGCTAATTTTACGATATAACTTTTTTCGAACAGGTATGAAATGCCTATCATCCTATGAACCACGGTTCGTTTTATTACGATAATCATTATACTGAAAGTTAGCGGTGGATATGACTTCATATCAACCTCCAGAGAGGGTGGTATGAAGTCTTATCTACCTCCAGGGAGGTTGATGTTAAGTCATATCCACCTCCAGGGAGGTTGATGTTAACTCATATCCACCTTTATCTTTCTGTGTGACGAATATCACAATATAACCTGTGGGATTTATGTTGATAGGCATGGCTAATGGTTAATTGGTTCTGTTCGAAAAAGTTATAACAGTTAAGTAAGTAAGGTTAATTTGTTGTCTTTACAAAAATTTCATTCTTTTAAACACTCACGAGTTACAAATATACTAAATACGGTACTATATTTAAAATTACACTGACATTTTATTCAATATGTTAACGAAATATGGCACAAATGTGTTACTGTGTCTCCTTGTTTTGGTTTATTGGTGCATCAGGTGGGAGGATAGTTCGGTGTTGGACAGATGCAAGGACATACCTCCTTTCCAGATTGTCGGCAAAGTATAATGTCACCGATCCGTTTATTGCAATATCTGAGCGAATTGCAGGTTTTATTCGTTCTCTTGACGCTAGCCATACTTTGTATAGGGCTATGTTGCCCCATGTGTAAATAAGAGTATCAAAATTTATGTGTTACATGTTGTGTCTTCTTGTCTTTTTTTTTTTTCTTTCTTTTCTTGTCTTTACTTTCATACTCCATTTGTGACTTGTGTCTTAAAAATGGGAAATAAATTTCATTCATTCATTTCATTCATTAACATAGCTCCATCTCGTTTGATGTCGCAATCACAAGCTCGACGGCCATTTAAAAATATAAACCTCGCTGCGCTCAGTAGATATTTTTCATAACTTACCGAGCCGAATCTCGATTTTATTTCCCGATATCAGCCTTGTTGTCGGAAGTTAACCTTTGATATGCAAACAGGAATATTAGTTTTAAAGGACACCTGAATGAAGAGTACCAAGTATCTTCACTATCTGTATTACTTCCGTTAGCATTGCCTGCAGAAAACCCAGTCCAAATACGAAATAGTGTTTCCAAGCTATGATTTTTGCTCCATTTTGCATCTGTCCTTATTTCAGTACCGAACAATTTTAGAAATGAACAAATGTCTCCCATCAACCCTCCTTCTGGAGTATTTTTTAACCAGTTAAGCTCAAATGCATATCTAGAAAAAATTCCAATACGATCTGACCAGCGCTCTACAAGATTTGAATGAATTGCGCCTTTTGTCTTGGAGTCTGCATGTGCAAACCTCCGGAAACGAACACACCTATCTTGAAAACGTCACGCTCATGAGAAGAATGCTCTCCGTGGTCATGTCTGTAAATGCATCCACCATGGTGTGTCCAAGTATGGTTTCATTTTTCAAGTGTCCTTTAGGCAGAAACAGCGTATTTTTAGTCACTCTTTTTTTTTTTGTCACTCTTTTTCCACTCCACTCAGTGACGCAACTTTCTTTATCACCACAACTCAAATTTCTTATCTTTATACGTCACCTACTCTTACACTAAATTCTAATTAGTCACTCTTTAACTGAACACGTTAAGAAACAGGGGAATCCAACAGTCCCACGCTAACCCAATGGCACGACCTCGGGGAAACCTTTTACAATGGTAATGCGCAGGAAAGACTGGTAAAAGAAAAGCTTGGGGATTGGAGAGGCTTATGCACGTTCAGTTTTTCTGGCGGAGCCGGGGTCGGCAGGACCACTTCTGAGTATGGAAGGGTCTCTGTTTTCTTCGTTGAAGAACTTCTGTTTCTGAGAACATCCAAACTTTACAACTTCTAGTTTATCAACATTGCTCAAGCTATGAAACTCGATATTTCGGGCAATTAGAAAACACAAAAAACAACTACCTGTCCGACAAGAAAATGGTTTTCACCATCGTACTGAGCATGTCTTCTTACCCCATAATCGACTATCACATTAGCTGTTTAAAAATATTTTGTTTCTCCCTTAATTTGAAACCCCTCCCCCACCCTCAAATATAGGGCTACATAGCCCATCTTCGAACTTGACCTGTGCTTTGACCCAAAGGATCCTCCCACCAAGTTTCATCAAAATATCTCATTGCCTTCGGGAGTCATCGTGCTTACAGACGGACATTTTTGCGATGTCATAGGTATCCCTCCACTTACGTTTTGGGATCCCAAAAACTGGTTCTCCGACTCCCTGATTCTCTCCGGAAGATGATTCCACACCTTATGATTTCAACTTTACAACTTATAGTTTATCAACATTGCTCAAGCTATGAAACTCGATTTTTCGGGCAATTAGAAAAAACACAAAACCCAGAAAAAGTGCGAGCTGGGTACTAACCTGAGTCGCTAATAGCTTTGTCAAATTTTGCCTTGTCCTGAACGCTGAACTGATTTTAACAATATTTCAATCTATTCTTAAACAACAAGAACAAAGGTTTCGATGGGATCCCAAAAATCTAATATTTGATCCAGACAATTGGGTCTTGTCTTCGCCAGGTCCAGTCTTCGCCCGGCTAATCATCAGAGAGAACAAAGTCCAGATATACCTCTATAAGCCATCTATTTTGACGATACTGACCGAAACTTCCTGCTTTACTTCTGCCAAATTTCCGGTTTTGCCCGAATTCCGAGCGAACTACTATTCCAGCAAAAAAAAAGCAAATTCAGAAACGAATCCAGCGGATCTCTTTATCCCTGTAAAGAACATATCTTCAACTTTAAATAAAACTTTGACTTAAAAAAAATTCCGGTCAAAACCGGATTCCGGACTAATTATATGTCCGGGTAAAAAATTATTGTCATACACAGACTTAGCGCCTCTTCTTACCCCTAAATCTGTCATCTAATCAACTTCAAATAAAACTTTCGCTTTTAACAAACTTTCCGGTTTTGGCCGGATTCCTGGCGAACTTGTTGTCCGGTGAGAAAATGGTTTTCACCATCGTGTTCAGCATGTCTTCTTACCCCTAAATCGAACATTTAATCAACTTCAAATGAAACTTTTACTTTTAACCAACTTTCCGTTTTTTGCCGGATTCCGGACGAACTAATAATCCGGCAAGAAAATGGTTTTCACTATCGTATTCAGCATGTCTCCTTACCCCTAAATCAAACATTTAATCAACTTCAAATGACACTTCTACGTTCACGAAACTTTCCGGTTTTTGCCAGATTCCGGACGAACTACTTGTCCGACAAGAAAATGGTTTTCACCATCGTACTCAGCATGTTTTCTTACCCCATAATCGACTATCACATTAGCTATTTAAAAATATTTTGTTTCTCCCTTAATTTGAAACCCCTCCCCCACCCTCAAATATAGGGCTACATAGCCCATCTTCGAACTTGACCTGTGCTTTGACCCAAAGGATCCTCCCACCAAGTTTCATCAAAATATCTCATTGCCTTCGAGAGTAATCGTGCTTACAGACGGACATTTTTGCGATGTCATAGGTATCCCTCCACTTACGTTATGGGATCCCAAAAACTGGTTCTCCGACTCCCTGATTCTCTCCGGAAGATGATTCCACACCTTATGATTTCAACTTTACAACTTATAGTTTATCAACATTGCTCAAGCTATGAAACTCAATATTTCGGGTAAATAAAAATCAAACAAAAAAAAAACACAGAAAAGTGCGAGCTGGGTACTAACCTGAGTCACTAATAGCTTTATCAACTTTTGCCTTGTCCTGAACGATGAACAAGGCAGCAGCGAGGAAAAAAAGCCCACCAAGAGCTTCGACGACAATTGTGATATACGAAGCATACTGCAGAGATTTGAAATTTATTGCCACTTTTTGATAATCAACCGTGGCGTTTAATGAACTGGTCGTGAGTTCGTCCTCGACTAGGTGGTGAGATGGCGCCATCGTACCTTTGACCATGTCTGAGATCTGGAAATACAGATGGTTTTAAAACTGGAGCTTCGCAAGTACACTCAGAGCGTGTTTCACCCTTACTTACCGTAGTTACTACGCATGGCGTCATGAATTATGGCTTTTTGCCGCCAAGTCTGGAACGATTTTTCTATTTTCCAGCAGAAAACCATGTCATGGGCGAATCCAACCAATCACGTCACAGAGATGCATAGTTACCACGCTTAATACGCGAACATGGTAGGCAAATAGTTACTAATTCGAGAAAGTTGGAACGGTCAGCGTAGTAGCTTTTCGTGAGGTTGGAACGGGAACAGTAACTAATAGTTACTATTGTTGGGAGGGTTGAACACGCTCTCAGCCTCAACAGAAGAGCGAAAGAGAAGAGAAGAGCCACAGTATCTCTAGAACAGAACAAACAAAAAAAATGAAAAAAGGACTAGTCGGGCCAAAAAAAGTCTCTCAACAACTGCAGCAGAGGTATGTTTATGTGAACCGTTACTTTAATGTGAACAGTGCAGCTTTGGGCTAAATTGTAGAATGAAGATGCAAAATACATAATCAGGCATTTTCAGATGCCATTAATGACCTATTTTGGCTAACTGGTAGTTAGCTTTAGATCAGAGCAAAATAACACAAGGGATTAGCGCCAAGACTTGACAAAATTGACACACTCTCGAATAGCAGCGATATTAACACCATTAGCGATAGAGAACGTCCGTACTAAACTTATTCAGTTCTTTACAAACGCTGGCTCCGACAACTTCATATTCTGAACATAGCAAAAAAATAACACAGCCTCCATCGTTGTGGGCGGCGCTACGAGTATGGCCCGTTTGCAAAGCATGGAAAGCATAGGTATTGGCGCTACTCCCGAGTGTTTTTTGCTCTCATTTAAAGCTATCAAAGCATCAACAAACGTTCGCTTTAGGAAATTTATACAGCTCTTTTTGTGCTCCATCCTTTTTATTTCGCCCGTGTCACACATGTTCTACGGTAGAAGCAGTTGCAGAAGATGATAATATACTATTTTAAGTATGGGAAGCACCTGCTTTATTTGCCAAAGTTATGCCACAGGAAGCCACAGGTGCTAACGAAGCGTTGCCAAATTAAAGATGTCAAGCGTCACACTAATTACTTACTTAAGCATACTTATTCTGTAGAAAAAGGGTCAACAGCAGAGACATGAAGATTCCTTGAGCTGACTTTGAAACATTTACTCAAATAATGTATACAACGGAAACGTCAGTTACGATGATTCATCAGCGATTACAGCCCTTTTTGGCAAGGGTCCTCGTCAGGCTGTCAATCGTCAGGGTCAATGTCGGGGAAGGAAACAAACCAGTAACATTACTGGATTCCCAGGTGGATAGGATACCCAGGGAATAGGGCATATTCGCTCTGTTACTGTTATTGTTTTTGTTTGTATTCTTGTATTGGGCTAGTCAATATGGAATTTCTTTTTCCGGATTAAAGAGCACGTAAGTAAGTAAAGCAACAGATCAAACCTTCGCACAATGATCGACCGGTAAACATTCGAGGGAACGCGGACATTATAATAAATAAATAAATGATGATTTAATCCATAATATCTTCAAATACATAAAAATAGCTTGGGATATGTCAATACAAATACAGACACTTCAATCAATATCAATCAACTCGACAGGTCAATATTAATTATCTGATAACAATAAATAAACTACATTAATAAAATAAACAAAAGTCAGGTCAAAATTACATACCGTATCTCGCATAAAATTTCTAAATAAAACAATCAAGTGCGTAAATAAACTACAACAATAAATAAAAACAAGTCAAAATTGCATACCGCAGCTAGGAAATGTCAAACTGTTTGATAAAGTATGGTACAAAAGACTTTAGGTAACGCTCAGATGAGTGTATTGGAGGAGGAATTAGTTGCTTCTTCTGATTCATTGTGAGATTTTCGGTCATTCTTGTATTTCGGCAACTTCTTTTTCCGGAGAACTCGGGCAATATGTCACGATGTAATTCGGACGCTAGTATTTTTGTGCCAAATCTCATGGTAAGCATATGCCTCCTTTGCCTTAACGACGTGATCTTTAAGATCTCCAAACTTTTTTCATAATCCTCATATCCCATTCCCAGTATTACTTTACATGCTCTCTTTTGGATCTGCTCAATTTTGTCATGTTGTTCTTCGGTGAGTGAGCTGTGCCAGACAGGACATGCGTACTCTGTTAGGGGTCTGATGTACATTTTGTAGCATGTCAACAATATTTGTCTGTTGAGACCAAATTTTCGCAGATTTGAAAAAGACTTGAGTTGGCCAGATGCTTCGGAGACCACTGACTTAACATGAGAATTCCATCTCAGGTCACTGTCAATATTTAGTCCGAGGATTTTGATGTTTTGGGTTGTCGTTAGTTCGTCCGATGTGAGCTCAGGTATGTCTCTTTTTAAGAAGTTGACTCGGAAGAGTGTTGTCTTTTCTTTGCTTATTTCGAGTTTCACCGCCTGAGCTTCTGATTTAAGTTCATCTAACACCTGCATGACTGGGTCTTTTAGCGGAGCATCGGAAAGTAGTCGGAATACTGTCAGGGATAAGTCATCAGCAAATTTGTAACGGTTGGTAAGCTCTCGGACCACTCTGTTTATGACTACGACAAAGGCAATCTTTGTACCTTGAGCTGCTCCACATGTGATGTCAAGGACGTCAGATAGCTCCCCATCCTGAAGTTGGACGCACTGTTGTCGGTCTGAGAGAAAACTCCCAAGCATCCTCAAAACTATTTTTCTGGCTCCCATGGCTGATGCTTCGTCGATTACACTGGTGTGATCGAGATGGTCAAATGCCTTCACAATATCAGCGATTAAGCAATCGACAAAGGCTCCCTCGTTCTCCAGGTGCTTGAGGATGTCGTGAGTAAAGCGAACCAGGTAGTGGACTGTGCTGCATCCCGGTCAAAAACCATATTGCCGTGGGTCGATGTTATGACAGATGTCGCTGTAAAGCCATTGAAATATGAAGCTTTCAAACACCTTGGAGAACGCGGAGGTCTTCGATATTGGTCGGAGGTCGTTTGCGGACTTCGGAGCCGTTTTCTTAGGGATTGGCGTTATGAATGCCTTTTTGAACCTCTTCGGGAAAACTCCTTGGACTAGACATTGATCAACAACCGAAGTGAAAGGTGTCGCCAGTTCCTTTGAGCAAAGTTTGATGAGATGAGTGGGCATTTCCGCCGGGTAAGAGGCTTTGTTGGGGTCTAACCTTGATAACGTCTCCTCCATCTCGGTTATTGCAAATCACCGGGATTTCGTCTATCGGTGGAAGTTGAGGAAGTTGTGATAGACCAGGGTGTTTGGAACAAATTTTGGCAAAATGCTGGTTGATTGTCTTGGCTGATAGTCTTGCGCCCTCCGCATCTCTGAGTTGTAAGGTTTTCGTCTCAATCCCCATCATGCTTTGAACTGTGCTATGGAATTTCTTAGGGTCTAATTTCAATAGTTTCGGCTGAACCTCGTTTCTGCCGAACGCTTTCCTCGAGGCTTTTATTTTTCGGATAATGACATTCCGCAGTTTATGTGCCTGCTGTGTTTCCTTGTGCTTGTAGCATCTGTCACGTTCGGCAATCAGGTTTTTTATTTCATCCGTGACCCAAGGTTTTAGGCTCGGTCTGACAAAAACAGTCTTCATAAGAAAATGTTTTTCGAAAAGCGTACTTAGTTGGTTGCAGAAGAGATCGGTCATCGGCTCCGCATCTGTGGACTGGTATAGCTCTGTCCAGTCATTCCCAGCTAACTCAAGTTTGAAGCTTTTGACAGCAATTTCCTTGTAGGACCTGAAGGAAATTTTCTTTTTCTCTTCCATTGGTTGATCGACTTTCGGTGACCACACTAAGCTCATGTGGTCGCTCATCCCTACTGGGGCCGTAGCTAGGGGGTCAGAATAAAATTCTTTTAGGTTAGTAAAGATGAGGTCGAGTGTATTGTCACCCCTTGTAGGAATCTTTACGAGTTGCTGGAGCGATAGAGACTTAGCGATCCAATCAGCTTTTATGTCATTGAAATCTCCGCAAATCGTTATCCCAGCAAGCGGATATTTGCTACAGAAACAAGAGCTACGAGCTCATATGGCACTTGTACGAGTAGGATGTACAAGAAAGTAGATGAGAACGTCACAAAATACACCCGCCATCCAAAAATGCGGTTCGGAAATAGAAATAGGATATTTAGTTTCACTCATTTCTGAGCTGTTCCGGCATCGTCTAGATTGTCTGTAGCAAATACACATGACTGTTCAAACTTTCATCCCAATAAATCCATGTGTTTGATCCCTAGACGTGCTACAGGATTTCCGGTATTCACTCTATCTCCACCTACCGTGGCCGAATCTGGTTCGGAATAAAAAAAATCGACCACCTAAAGCATCTTCTTTTATACCATCTATCAAGTTTCACTCGAATCTGAGCATTTTTGGAAAGTTCCGGTACCCCCCCCCCCTCCCACCAACGATTTTGGAGCCGGTTCGGGCCCAATCTCTTAATTCCCTGTTCCTGTCCATCAAGTTTTACTGAAATTGGAGCATAGCCCATCGGCAAGTTTCCAGTACCCCCCCCTACCTTGGCCGAATCCGGCCCAGACGCCAAATAACAAATGTAGGCCGCATATACTCGGCATTGTCGAATTTGCATCTCATTCGGTCCATCCGTTTGGTTTTTGTGCATGTCAAAAGTCCCCCCACCCCCAATTCCCCTAATCGTGGTCGCATATGGTTCGAACGCATGTTTTACATGTCGAGGCCATCGATTCGTATCACCCATGAAGTTTCACTCGAATCAGACCACTCGTTCGCAATTTATAGAAGTCAATTTCCATATTTCTCTTCTCTTGCTCCCCAAAAAATGCTCGGATCTAGGAACTGAAGTTTCCGGGGGTATGTTGTGTCAGGTTCTTAAGTCAAGATAATTCGGGTCGCTAATATGCCTGCAAAGTTTCGTTGTCGTTATCTGGAACTATTCTAACTCACGACTACCGGAATTCCAGGAAACCCCCTCCAGCCCCCCCCCCCCCCACAGAGCCCCGAAACCATCTGGCTCCGTCAATTTCATCTAGGCCTAATGCTTGTTCCATCCCTTAAGTTTCGTCCCAATCCCTCTGCTTTTAGAGTTTCTTGAGTTTTCCACCCCCACCCCCCATCCCATAGGTATCGGACCCGACCCGGACGTGACACTGAACGTCCGAGGCGATAGCTCACCAGACAAGTTTCATTCAAATCCGATCACCCGTTCAAAAGTTATGCACGCCACTAGATTCCGGACTCCCCATCCACCCACTCCCCCCACGATGGTCGGGTCGGGGAAACGGCTGTTCTCAAGTCAATCTGTTCGGATCCCTGACATACCAGCCAAGTTTCATCGCCCTAGGACATCAGGAAGTATGCCGAACTCGCGGGATCGCTAGAAATCCGGACCCCCACCCCAACTCCCCCACAGTGCCCTGATCCAGTCCGGTTATGTCAATGACGTGTCTAGGACCTGTGCTTATTTTTCCCACCAAGTTTCATCCCGATCCCTCCACTTTAAGCGTTTCTCAAAATTTCCGGTTCCCTCCTCCAACTCCCCCCAGTGTCATCGGATCCTGCCCGGATTTAAAGTGAGATGTCTGAACACGAGGTCATCCTAAATATCAATTTTCATCAAGATCCGATCACCCGTTCGCAAGCTAAAAATACCTCAAATTTTGGCTTCACCCTCCCTCCATCCCCCCCCCTCAGATGGTCAAATCGGGGAATTGACGATTTACTATTTAATTTGGTCGGGTCCCAGACATACCTGTAAATTTCCATCGTCCCAGCACATCAGGAAGCACGGAACTCGCGGGATCACTACAAATTCGGACTTCTCCCCCCCCCCAACTCCCCCAAAGTGAGCGGATCCGTTCCGGTTATATCAGTCACGTATCTAGGACTTTTGCTTGTACTTTCCACCAAGTTTCATCCGGATCCCTCCACTCTAAGTGTTTTCCAAGATTTCCGGTTTCCCCCTCCAACTCTCCCCGGTGTCACCGGATCCGGTCTGAATTTAAAATGGAAAAGCCAAGTTTCATCGTCCTAGCTTATCTGGAAGTGCCCGAACTAGCAAAACCGGGACTGACAGACCGACTGACGGACAGAAATTACAATCGCTATATGGCACTTGAGTAAGCTCAAGTGCCATAAAAATTGGTACAGAACTGTAGGTAATTAACCAGTGTTTTACGTTGTGGTCCTCTAGGCGGGTAGTAAACAATACCGAATATCAGTGATGATATTCTTTTTGGTAAGTATCTGGACCTTGTCCACAACCATAAAACTTCAATATCTCTCTCTTTAGGTGCGGGTGACTCAAGGACCCGGTTTGGGATGGAACTTCGACATAGGACACCCACGCCTCCACCGTGACTCACGTCTTCATTGTTTATGTCTTTCCGTGGCAAAATAGAGCAATCAAATCCGTTGAATCAGCGTGAATGAATAACCCGTTATGAGCGTGTTCCATCCTACTTACCGTAGTTACTACGCATGACGTCACAAATCCCGGCTTTTTGCCGTCAAGGCTGGAACGACTTTTCTATTTACCAGCAGAATATCATGCCACGGGCGAATCTGACCAATCACGTTACAGAGATCCGTAGTTACTACGCTCCCGAGCGTGGTCAGCAAATAGTTACTATCCGACAGCGAACCCGAGGGCGGATAGCCGATATTCTTTGTTTAGGAACGAAGGAAGTTGGTTCTCCTGTTACGTCAGCGAGAGTTGGTGATTACATACGTAGACAAATCTGAGGACTTGAAGTAATGGGCCATTTATTAGAAAGAAAAAAAAGAGAGTGAAAGGGAAGTAACGGAAGAATAGGTTTCCCTAGGCTGGATAGCATCTCTTAGCAGTTGCTATAGCAGCTTCTGCTCCCCAATTTTAGCAGGTCTGACCTACGGGAAGATGTTGGATTGAGTACTATTAGTTACTATTTCGAGAAGCTTGGAACGGTCAGCGTAGTAACTTTTGGTGAGGTTGGAACGGAAATAGTAACTAATAGTTACTATTTGTGGAAGGGTGAAACACGCCCTATATCGTCGCAGAGGGTATTCTAGAACTTTGCAAGTATGTTCTGACTCATCTACAATATATTTGCCGAGGCAGACTCCCAAAACGAGGGAGGCAGCAGCTATTATACACATTACCAGGGGTTTTCTGCGATAACTTCTTCTGTTTGGAACTATTTATGGATACCGATACAATGGAGAGAAGGATATTTTTCCATGATAATACCCAATGGAAATCATGTGACCGGGGCAAGGCATTTCAAACAATTTCAAAGAAATGTATTCGTACCGCATACGGGCTAACGTTCCAAACCGGGGGCAGTATAATCGAAATGCCCAAGAGAAACTATATAGTGCTTTTTGCGGCCCATCAACATTTCCCGCTGCCGTTCACCTTATTCTGAGAAAAGAGGAGGCCAAGTAGAAAAGGTCCTGCTGTTACAAATATGCTAAGCACCTGATATATACCACGGGGGACACGGGTCTCATCCCCCCCCCCCCGATTACCGACCTCCCCCGCGCCCCTGGCGAAAATGTAAACGCGTGACGGCGGCTCGCTGGCCGTTCATAAAATATACTGCATTTCATTAACATTATTAATATACTGTGTGGGAAGGGGGGGGGGGGGGGGGTATCCGTTTTTGTTTGGCCCTCTTTTATCCTTTATTCTTTTTAGCCTTTTCGCGTTAGTGCAAGTCGCTTGTACTATACAAGTACTTTTGACTTTCTTCATAAAAAGGCAATTCTGACAAATGCCTTTTTACTACCTATAATCAGAGCCGTTATTGGCCAAAATGTTTGGGGGGGGGGGGGGGGGGGGGCAGGTATTTACCGACTGTCTTGCGTGTTTTACTGACTGTTGGAAGGAAATCCGACTGTTTTGACGAAAAATGGACTGATTTTCAGAAAAACCGACATGTTAAAAAAAAAAAAAAAACAACGAAAAGCCGACTTTTTTAAAGAAAAATTGACTGTTTCCAAGAAAAAAATCGACCGTTTTTCGAAAAACTGCTGTGCTTCGCGCCGACTCGGTTACTTTTTGCCGTCTGGCTGACAACATTGGCGGGGGGGGGGGGGGGACTGTCAATCTTTGAAAACCAGGACAGTCAGCGTAAACTGTCCATCACAATCCATTCAATCCATATTTTATCCACCTTTTGTTGGATTAAACTGTTAAAGTGTGTTCATGTTTCCCATCAAAATAGAGGGGGCTTGCGCGAGGATGAATGTCATAAGTGGTTTCTGGCGGGAGTCAACGATGATGACTTTGACAAATAGGCGAAGAATAGAGGGAGTCGCTCCACGTGGACTCGCGTACAGAAACAGCGAGCACACCGGGAATGCTTCCAAAATGGATTTTGTTCGAAAAATAAATCTGCAGTTGACGAAATTAGTCTGGATCCACTTTTTTTTCGTTTTTGTTTATTCCGATTGTTTTAATTAATTTTACATTGCACCAACACCAGCAAAAATTGATTCCCCTCCAAATCTGCAAGGGAGTTCTTTTTGATGATGGTGATGATAATCGGAGCATACGCCATCCGTTGGGACTCGCGAGAATACGGGGAGTGAGTCTCCGGGACAAACAAACACGCAGGGACTCCTCAAGTGGAGTCCTCGGGGAACGGCGAGAATACGCCTTATGAATGAATGAATTTATTGCACGAAAAAACCCTTGGGGCCATGGCAACAAAACAAGAAAAAACACAACAAACTACAAAAATCGCTCTCTATGGGACAAACCAACGCGGAGGAATCTGGTCACCTTACGGATATCCCCCATATTTGTACTTCCAATTTTTTCTAGTAGCCACTCCTCCCTAGTAATTCCCACCCCAAATAATTCGACCCTTAAATCACTCAATCCTTCACATTCACACATAAAGTGGAACACATCCTCATCCACCTTTCTACACATCGGGCAAAAGTAAGGGCCATTCTGTAACCTATTTTTTCCTATAAACCTTCTTTTCTCCCCAATAGCTAATCCTCCCCCTCCTGCAGGGCGTCACTCAGCGTAGACACTGTTCTCAGCCTCCTGTAACTAGCCGCGATCAGTACCTAGCACGGGTCATCGTTTGCCAACTTCAAGTATTTGAAATATCGGACCATCGATGGTTCAGTGTGCCGCGAGGTCTTTTCAGCATTGTCCAAATAGGTCTAATAAGCTGAATAACGCTATACGCGATGCTTACGTCTTAATACACACGCCTGTTCGAATAGAGAGACTGCACCCTACCCGATGAAAACGGATATCGCTACACCATCATCACGGGAACCTAACAAACAAAATTTAACATTGGGAGGTATAGGACTTTCAACTTTGAAATTAAATTGCCGGTGTTTGACCATCATTCTGGGCCAGGGAATTGCATGAATGTTAATTGGGCTATTGCTTAATCGTATAGTTCAATTTTTGCAAACGAGTTTCCAAGGAAGTAAGAGCTTGAAGGCTCCAAAGTTTGAACACAAAGGAGTCTCGAATTGTATTGTCGGCGATGACGCGGATTTGAAAAAATGTGTCATAATCGACCAATAGGACGAGTCTTCGTCTTTGTTTACAAACTTTGACGCTTTCAAACTCTGATCAGAAAGATATTCCAACAAGAAGGTGCCAGATTAACGATCCTGCAATTTGCTGGCTCAAAGTGGCTATCAGAGGCCGGTAATTTACTCTCAAAGTCCTATACTTCCTAATGTTAAATGTTTTCGTTAGGATCCCGTCCGTTTTCGTTATATGGTGCAATCTCTCTATAGGAACCCGAGAAGTTCCTATGAATGCACCGTTCGGTGTTGCCGAGCTGGCACAGTTTTACGAGTTTCTAAATCGAGTTTCTCGACCAGAAAACTTGTTCTTAGTACTACTGAAGTACACCAGTACAATTTGACGCCCACTGTATTTTAAAAAGCTATTAAATTTACGAATGGACAGCATTAGTCCTCGAACTAGCAGCAAGCAGTCGTAACAGAACAAAATGTGTTCTTTTGAAGAAAAGTTGTTTCTTTAGCTCCCAACAAAGTAGGACTTCAGTGCTTCCGGTGGCAACACTGACGGCGCTGCTCCTTTCCTTATCCCGCTGGCAGACCCAACCAGGCAATCTGATTGGCTCTGCATGAAGGAGAATAGAACCGAGCTCCATTTTCCTTATTCGCCTTATTACAGCGCGCCCCGAGGAAAAGAGGAATCTGTAATAAGTCTTATACGCCGTAATACACCTTACAACACTTATTTGGACAATGCTTTCCTGCCGGCTTCTGCGGAGGTCGAAGTCCAGCACGATTTTCCGCAGGTAGGTGTGATTTCGCAGGTAACGATGATGAAACTGGAGACATATTAGTTTTCTCTGGGTACGCTTCTATCTTATATCTATCTTATCAGTGGCATAATACAAGGAAGTAAACGGTCAACTATATTAGTTTGTGATTAATCCTACAGTTTATTTTATTATTAGTGATAAGGGAACTTTTGAACGACAGCAGGCTTCAAGGAAAGGAATAAATCATGTTCGCACGCTTTTTTCTTATTCATTTCTGTAAAATGCGGGTTAAATTAAACAAGTAATCAAATCTTACCACTCCAATTAGGTATGGGCTAACGGCATCACCGAGCGCTTTGCCAACGAAGATCTGCAGCGCCGACGCAGTTGCGCGGCGAGTGGGAACTACAACATACTGCAAAGGAAACTCGAATTATCGACCCTGTAAAGCGTAAAGGAATACAATCAATCAATCAATCAAATTTATCAATCAATCAAATTTATTCCAAATAGCTTAAAGGACCTGTCTTATCTAATGTAACCTAGTTCCATAATCACTCCATACATTTCTAAACCCGGAGACCCCAATTTCGTACGGTACATTCTATCCCCCTCTAACAAAACCAAGCTGATTTTCTCACTTGCTGTATTTTGCTACATCATGCTGTCGACGGTTGTCTGCGAGAAGTTTTCCCCGGTTATGTAAACTGTTTCCCTGTTTTCGCTACAAGTTAAAGGATTTCGGGAAAGGCTTAAAACAGCCAAAACCGTGGGTTATTTGTTGAAAGTACAGCCTAGTTTTAGAGTATTCAAATATTTTGAAATACTGTAAGTTGAATGATCGGCGTGGACCTGGAGGTGAACTTTGAGGATGGAGCGGTACAAATTCTTCAATTCTTGTCTTTTTATTTTATTGTAATAGCTAAGAGACTCGTTCATTTGTTAATTATTGTGGTATTAACCGCTATGTAACGGGCCACGGAGCTTTATAGGGGTCGAAATTTATTTTGCTCCTTTATTTAGAATTTAATAAAATTGAAGTGAACTGAACTGAAGACTGATAGTGCAAGGGGTCCTTTAAGTGAACCGCACGTGTAAAGGCAATATCAAAGATGATTTTTAAAAACGAGGAAAGATAACCGTCCAGACCTAGGCAATGGTGCATACCTTAGAAAGGCAGCTGACACTTGTTCTGCAGGTTAGCAATAAACGTTAGGTACGACCTTGACCAGACTCCGTATGCAACGCATGCATACCCCTATAGAGCGTGTTCCAACTTACTTACTGTAGTTACTACGCACGCGGCACAACGTCACGAATTCTGGCTTTTGCCGTCAAGGCTGGAACGATTTTTCTATTTTCCAGCAGGATATCATGCCACGGGTGAATCCGACCAATCACGTTACAAAAATGCGTAGTTACTACGCTCCCGAGCATGGTAAGCAAGTAGTAACTATTGGTTACTATTTGGAGAAGGTTGGAACGGTCAGCAACTTTTTGCTACAAGTATTTTAATAACCTCCTTCCGTCTTCATTCCAAAACATGTTCTCACTAAATCAAGACTTGCATTCTTATGACACCCGAAACTCTTGTGATATCGTCCAAGAAGCGCCCTCATCAAAAAGGGATTCTTTTTTAATTCGATTTTTTGCGCCGTCAATTTGGAATCTACTACCGTTAGATATCCGGAATTCGAACAACCTCATTTCCTTCAAGCGAGTAGCGAAAGGTCATTATTATTTAATTATTAATTATTTAGTGTTATCCTCCGATAGACCCCCCTGTTTTTCTTTTATTTTGTTTTCTTTCTTTCTCGTTCCTTCTTTCCTTTACTTTCTCTCTCCTTTTATTTAAAGTTGAAACCATAGGTTATTTTTTTCCCCTCCTTCCGTTTTCTTTAAATAAAATATTCAGTTAGTTGATTCTGTTTGGTATTTAAATTAATATCGGTATCTCCCTGCCCTAGCCAAGCACTACATTTGTGCTTTCCTGGAAGAAATGTAAATTGTGCATTTTTTTTGTCTTTAAAGCACAATAGACACTTTTAATGTTTTACTTTATATTAAATGCTTCACAAATAAACATTACGAAAATCGTAAATCGGCTACGAAAATCGGCCGTTTTCTTGTTACCCCTTGTCTTTACCTCTCTGGCATTTCGACGATCCAAATCTTAGGAGTTGGGATATCGTGGCAGGAAATTCAAAAACTCCCAGCAATGCTTGATAGAAAAGGATAAATTTGAGATGTCACCAAAGTCAAGCCGCAGATGCAGTTTACCTGATTCTTCTAGTGTTTCATCAGAAGTTCCATGGCTAAAGTGCCTATTAAAAGTTTTTCTTTGTGGAATAGTGTTGTGAAGCTTGATTAACTTGCTTTATAAAATGTACCAGAATATGCAATAAGCTTATACAAAATAACATAGCTACAAAAATCATTAAAAACAAATAACCTATTCAAATCTGAATTATACAAGCTGATTTATGCATAAAATAAAGATCTACTAAGTATTATAAGAAACATCACTTTTATCTTTGTCCAAGCTAGTAAATTGAGCACGTACTGGCCCAAAAAATTACGCTTTGAAATATCACAGAGAGGAAACTGTTGAAAAAGCTGCTGATCTAGGGGGTAAGCATTGTTCCTAGGTTGTTACAGAGTGGGATTGGGGTAGTTTGATTTGCCCATTGAACTTTAAATATAGTCCAATGAAACTGAAATAATAACTAATAGTAACTATTGTTAGAAGGGAGGAACACGCTCATAGTATGGAGGATGGCTGGACCAACTCGGGTTCCAGATCGTTGGAAACTGATTGGGATTACTGATAGTAGTGAGAAAAGCGTTAGCTTGACCACTTTCTGGGATCCCAAAACGTAAGTGGAGGGATACCTATGACATCGCAAAGTTGTCCGTCTGTCCGTCCGTCCGTCTGTTAGCACGATAACTCTCGAAGGGGTTGAGATATTTTGATCAAACTTGGCATGAGGACTCTTTAGGTCAAAGTACAGGTCAAGTTCGAAGGTGGGCTATGTAGATCTATATTTAGGGATGGAGGAGGGGTTTAAAATTAAGGGGAACAAAAAATATTTTTTAAAAGCTAATAAAATAGTCGAATTAGGGGTAAGGATACATGCTGAATCCGAATATGAAATTTATTTTCTCGCCGGACAAATAGTTCACCCGGAATCCGGCGAAAACCGGAATATTTGTGAAAAGTAATATGAAGCTGATTGGAGGTTCGATTTAGGGGCAAGGAATCTTATTAGAGTAAGTTTACTTTAATAAGATATTTACAGTCGGTAGATTACTTTAATAAGATATTTATAGTCGGTAGAAGCTTCAGTTATTTATTACAGGTTTGTTTACTTCCCCGAAGTTGAACCAGAGGATTGACAGCCTGACGAGGACCCTTGCCAAGAAGGGCCGAAATATCGCTGATGAAGAATCGTAGCTGACGTATCCATTGTAAACATTGTTTGAATAAATGTTTCAAACTCAGCTTGGGCTCAAAGAATATTTATTCACTAAAATTGGCTTGAAGACCCGCTGAAAATGCGTTACTTGTTTGTTCCGCTATTTATGAACAATTGATTTTCAAATAGTGGAATTTCCTGTGATTTTTGGCATCTCTATGCCCTTGTATCTGTGTTGTATGCCTTACCAGAAAGATCTATGATTTTTTTGATTTTTTTTATGAGGCACTAAGCAGTCACCAAACTTTCCACTGTCCACTGAAAAGCCGAGTTTGTGCTGAGGTTAAAATTTCCCGCGTCATAGTAGAACTTACGTAGTGGGGACTGCCGCAGATATTATCAACGTCGTAACTAGAGCAGATAGTGAAAAATAAAAAAAATCCCTTAGCAGAATCAAAATTATTCAGTGTATCCAATTAAGTGACACAAAACTAAGTTGGCCTTTCAGTTAAACTTAAGAAAAATTATCAAGCCGTATAAATATTATCAAAACCGCACAGACTAACTGAACCAGTTGTTCAACATGATTGCCACCTATCATTTTACTATATTACCATACAACTTACCAGTTTAATATCAGTCGCTACGGACCAGTTCATATTCAGAAACACCTGTCCAACAAAAATCAAAACAAAACACATCGTCATGTTAGTTTCGGCAATCAACAGCCCAATCAGAATTAGGGGGGCGCTTATCAACAGTCCAGCCCCGCAAATGAGGGGGTCTGCTCGGGGAAATCTTGGTCGTAGCTTCTGACTTAGTATAAGGCCTAAGACAACGCCTATGATACCGGCCAACATGGCAATCAGGCCGAACTTGAAGGACACGTCGGATTTGGCAGCACTAGAAAAATAATAGTAATTACTTTGCGTTTTTTTAAAGGACCTGTCGTACCTATAATAGTAACGCAACCTACTTCCATAATCACTCCATATATTTCTAAATCCGGAGACCCCAATTTCGTACGATACACTCTAACCCCTCTAACAAAACCACGCTGATTTTCTACCTTGCCGTATTTTGCTTCCTTCGATGTATATCACGCTGTCGACGGTTGTCTGCGAGAAGTTTTCCCATCAGAAAAACCGGTTAGGTAAATTGCTTCACTGTTTTCGCTACAAATCAACGGTTCTCGGAAAAGGCTTAAAACAGCCAAAACCGTGGGTTTGTTGAAAGCACAGCCTAGTTTTAAAGTATTCAAATATTTAAAAATACTGTAACCTTAAGAGTAAATAGTGCGAGGGGTCTTTTAAGGGACACGTCAGGGTTTGGTCGTACTTCCGGTGCAAACGAAGTGACGTGGAAAGTTGATTCGGCAAGTCAGCGAAAAGTTGTAAAGTCGCAACGACTTTGTTGCAATGACAATTCCGTCACTCGACGGATTCTCGCTTTGCTTTTGGGGTAGCGAATCCGTGAGAGCGCCAGAATTGCCATTAAGAGCGTGTTTCACCCTACTTACCGTAGTTACTACGCATGACGTCACGAACTCTAGCTTTTTGCCGTCAAGGTTGGAACGATTTTTCTATTTTCCATCAGAATATCATGCCACGGGCGAATCCGACCAATCACGTTACAGAGGCGCGTAGTTACTACGCTTACTACGCTCCTAAGCACGGTAAGCAAATAGTTACTATTTCGAGTATGGTTGGAACGTTCAGCGTAGTAACTTTTTACGAGGTTGGAACGAAAATAGTAACGAATAGTTAATTACTATTGATAGAAGGGTGGAACACCCTCTGTGTATACACGTACCAATACAGAAAACAGGGTCGAGCACGGAGGGAGGGGACCACCTGAGACGGTAAGGGGAAAACTTCATAGTAAAAATCCCTGTTGCAAAATACTTACACTGAATCTTCGCCAAGCTGCTCATTTTGAAGAATCTGACCTAGCTCCACGTATTTGGCTCCCCACCAGGTTAAAGAACCAGCCATGAAGTTAACAGCAGTGACGCCGCAGGTAGCCAAGACGTATGTTGGACTGGAAAATCCAATCAATGAATTTAATTAATCCAAATAGCTATAGGGCTAGGAAATACATGTCGAACAATTCACATTAATAAATGGAACAAGCGCTAATTCCTCCAAGTTATAGCCTACATGACAAACGTTCAGATTTAAACCCTGGTATAAAACTTTCTAAGAACATCGCTCAGTTTTCACGGTACCAGCTCAGTACCATGGTATGACGATACGACAAAAATCTCGGATAGAGAAGAAGCGAGCGGTTACCCCAGTGTTTACACTTCTCACGATTTCACATGACATGTCATGTTTTTTTTTCATTCTCATTTTTTTTTCTAGTCTCATGATAAACTCATGATTTTCAGTATTCCTCATCTTTTTCAACCTTAAATGCTAAAATTTATGTATAATGCATTTTAAATAAATTTATTTACATCTACCGTTTTCGTAAAGGTGTAGCATTCAGTCGGGTTTAGATAGTTTTGGGTGACAAGTATCGTCTGGAACCTAAACTGGTGCCTTGATAGTAGATGGTTTGAAAACTTTCTTACGAATGTCCTTTTGCTTTTATCTCGTAAAAACGGCGGTACCATGTCGTGAATTCTTGAGCTCTGTAACCCGTATTTCACAGCAGTAGCTTCGAACCATTGTTACTCTTGAGCCTACCTGGAGTGCTCCAGTATTAAGCAGGTCTTAAGACGTAAAAACTATTTTTTTACTGATAATTCAGAACACTATCTACTTTAATCCGGGATGGGATAGTTGATGTGCTGTCATGTAACAACTTTCACCAAAAATGTCCCGTTCTGTTCCGTTGCTGCCGCGAACAACGATAGACGGTCTGATACACGATATCATAGGTGATCTTTGCTTCTCTTTGGGATAAAACAAGACCAAAGGTTTCGATGGGATCCCAAAAATTCAATATCTGATCCAGACAACTGGGTCTTGTCTTAGCCAGATCCAGTCTTCGCCAGACTCCTTGAACATTTTTACAATTAAAATTCAGAAACAGATTAAGGCCAAATAGCTAATCACCTGAGAAAACCAAGTTCAGATTTGGATTCAGCATGTGTGTTTACCCCTATAAGTCATATCTGTTTTGACGAAAACTTCCTGCCAATTTCCCGGTTCCGGCCGAACTCCAGAACTACTTGTCCGGCGAAAAAAGAAAGCTCAAAGACGAAATCAGGGTATCTTCTTTCCCCAGTAATGAACATCTAATCAACTTCAAATAGAAATTTAGCTTATAACAAATTTTCCGATTCCAGCCGGATTCCGGTCGAACTATATGTCCGGGTAAAATACGATTGTCACACAGGGACTCAGCATCTCTTCTTACCCCTAAATCGCTTATCTAATCAACTAGAAATAAAACTTTGACTTCCAACAGTTTTCCGGTTTTGGCCGGATTCCGGACGAACTACGTGTCCGGGTAGAAACTTGTTTTCACACAAGTGTTCAGCATGTCTTCTTGCCCTAAATCAAACATCTAATCAACTCCAAACAAAACTTTTAATTTTGACAAACTTTCCGGTTTGGGCCGGATTCCGGTCGAAATACTTCTCCGTCGAGAAAATAGTTTTCACCATCGTCTTCAGCATGTCTCCCTACCTCTAAATCGAAATTTAATCAACTTCAAATAAAACTTTTACTTTCAACAAACTTTCCGGTTTGGGCCGGATTCCGGGCGAAATAGTTGTCCATCGAGAAAATAGTTTTCACCATCGTCTTCAGCATGTCTTCCAACCCCTAAACCGAACATCTAATCAATTTCAAATAAAACTTTTACTTTCAACAAACTTTCCGGTTTGGGCCGGATTCCGGGCGAAATACTTGTTCGTCGAGAAAATGATTTACACCATCGTCTTCAGCATGTCTTCTTACCCCGGATTCCGGGCGAACTACATGTCCGACGGCAAAATGGTTTTCACCACCGTGTTCAGCATGTCTTCTTACCCCATAATCGACTATCACATTAGCTGTTTCAAAATATTTTGTTTGTCCCTTAATTTGAATCCCCTCCCCCACCCCTAAATGTAGAGCTACAAAGCCCATCTACGAACTTGACTGGTCCGACGACCCAACGAACCCTCACACCAAGTTTCATCAAAATATCTCATTCCCTTCGAGAGTTATCGTGCTTACAGACGGACGGACGGACAGACGGACAACTTTTGCGATGTCATAGGTATCCCTCCACTTACATTTTGGGATCCCAAAAAGACGATTTGATAATAAATATTTCCAAAACTTTTGCCTGCGGCCTCACTCGTACTGTTTCTTATTTACTAAAAATGCACGCGATTTTTTGGCGTTTTAGGCTTGGAATATGGTTTGTGACACATTAAAAGATATAATTTGTATAGGAAGTGTTGAATTGGGACAACAAATAGGCAGATTAAAAAAATTTCACCTGCGTCCCTCGGTTTCATTTTGTCTTATCTACAGTCATTGGAAGCTGCTTCGAGCGAGATTCGTACAACTTTCCGCATGTGGTGCTGTGTTTCTTGTCTATTGTTTAAAACCGGTATAACTCATAGCTTGGCTGGGCATCCGACAATCGTATATTTTGAGCACCCACCCCCTATAATCGCCGGACGGGGGAAAATAACTAGGTAGCGCGAGTAAGGCCCCGGATGACAAAACCCCTCCCGGAACCACATTCTACAAGAGAACTGAACTCTTTGACAATCCTTCTTAAGTAGATCCTTTACTGACATAACTATACCATTCAAAAATTCTCACGTCGGACCAGGGACCCATAAATTTCCTGTAATGACTCGCCATTCAGGGGGCTTGTCAATAAGAGATTTCTGATGCGCTCTTGACCGAGCGTCAGATAGTTCGAGAAATACCCACGGGGATAAAATATCGGACTATCCAGATAGACAAAAATTTTCGCAGCTCTTTTGCTGAACTAGGAATATTTCTCTGTAATGGAAGAGTATCCTGGATCTTTTGTCCTAGCTTAGGTACCTGGTGGCATGCTGAATAGTCTCGACTTGTGCCAAAATTTTTTGTCTATTTGAGCAAAACGTCGATTCGTCCCAAGCGGAATGTTTGGAAACTAGCTGAGACTCGGGCAACATAGCAACATAGAAGAATAGGAAATGACAAGCCCCCTGAATGGCGAGTCATTACAGGAAATTTATGGGTCCCTGTCCGGACAGACAACTCCTTGTAAAGAAGATGGTTCAGCTCCCCTACCTGAACTTTACAGAATTTACAACTCCGATTATATCTTAACTGATAATTCCACCTGGAAAACAAGTGGAACTGAACAAACCAAAACCAACAAGACCAAAGGTTTCGATGGGATCCCAAAAATTCAATATCTGATCCAGACAACTGGGTCTTGTCTTAGCCAGATCCAGTCATCGCTAGACTCCTTGAACATTTTTACAATCAAAATTCAGAAACAGAATAAGGCCAAATAGCTAATCATCTGAGAAAAATTCCTGCCACTACCGCCAATTTCCCGATTTTCGGCCAAACTCCAGAACTAATTGTCCGGCGAAAAAAAGAAAGCTCAAAAATGAACTCAGGGTATCTTCATTCCCCAATAATGAACATCTAATTTCCCTAAATCGGTTATCTAATCAACTAGAAATAAAACTTTAACTTCTACCAATTTTCCGGTTTTGGCCGGATTCCGGGCGAACTACATGTCCGGATAGCAAATTGTTTTCACATAAGTTTTCAGCATGTCTTCTCGCCCTAAATCGAAAATCTAATCAACTTCAACTGAAACTTTTAATTTTAACAAAATTTCCGGTTTGGGCCGGATTCCGGGCGAACTACTTGTCCGTCGAGAAAATAGTTTTCACCACCGTGTTCAGCGTGTCTTCCTACCCCTACATCGAACATCTAATCAGCTTAAAATAAAACTTTTACTTTTAACAAACTTTCCGGTTTGGGCCGGATTCCGGGCGAACTACTTGTCCAACGAGAAAATGGTTTTCACCATCGTCTTCAGCATGTCTTCCTACCCATAAATCGAACATCTAATCAACTTAAAATAACACTTTTACTTTTAACAAACTTTCCGGTTTTGGCCGGATTCCGGGCGAACTACTTGCTCGATGACAAAATGGTTTTCACCATCGTGTTCAGCATGTCTTCTTAACTCATAATCGACTATCACATTAGCTGTTTCAAAATATTTTGTTTGCCCCTTAATTTGAAACCCCTCCCCCACCCCTAAATGTAGGGCTACAAAGCCCATCTACGAACTTGACTGGTCCGACGACCCAACGAATCCTCCCACCAAGTTTCATCAAAATATCTCATTCCCTTCGAGAGTTATCGTGCTTACAAACGGACGGACGGAGAGACGGACAACTGTTGCGATGTCATAGGTATCCCTCCACTTACGTTTTGGGACCCCCAAAAGAAGTACAAAAAATAACACAAGGAAGATTTTTTGAATTTTTGATGAAAATGAAAATTCAACAGAAAACAAAACAGATTTTTTGTTTTAAATAATCATACAAAGAACAAAAATAAACTAAAACACGAACATAGGAGTAAAAGAGAAATGTGGCGTAAGGCGTGAAAAAGCTGCCCCGACAGCTTCCTCTGCAGTAGCAGTAAACGTCCTCCCCCCTAGCTACGCCCCTGGCTTGGTTCGCTTCAGTGATTGCAGTACTCATACCCCAGCGAGGCGACACCGTGCCCAAACAGGAACAAGTATATTAAAGACAATTTCGATATCTCTGCTATACCTAAGCATAAGCGCTGGCATAAACCAGCACGACCACATTGAGACTCACAAATATATCTGCCAGCCAGCTAAGGGTATATGCACGCTGTAAGCATCAGCTCAGGACTGAGCAGTTATGCATCTGAGCAAGATGTTTAGTTGCAACCCTACATGTTGCATTCTAGCTGTAAAGTGAGCAAAGGCGAGTTTAAGGGCGTCCATTGGCGTACAACTTTTAAGCTTTTCAACATTTGTTCACATATAACATGTCGGCTGGTTTTGTTTAAAAGAGTTCGGTTTTCTACAATATGCTGCCAACCGTTGTCTACTATACACTGCATTTGAACCAACGATCCGGACCATTCCCGGAATTTTTGCTTAGGAAAACTCTTCATCAAATCAGTTGTGGTAGAGGTGAGCGAGACATATTGAGGGCGGGGTGCCGACAGGACAATTTCCTATTCTTTCCAGTTATGAATGACGACGTTTTTGTAACGTGATAGTATTTATTTAAAGACGATTTTCCACCCCGTGCATTACGAGTTGGTCTTCTCTGCCAGGTCCTGGAGTTCTAGAAAATGAACATGTGGAAGAACCATTTACAAGTGATTCGCAGTCAGCTTGGGCTGAAGGAATATTTAAAGCAAATATAAGTCTGTATGTTATGATCTTTTGTTTTTTGCTTGTATTCCTTTATATTAGGGGGTCTCTGCGGGTGACCCAGGTTCCACCTGGAGCCCGTTCCGACTTGATTGTTTTAGTTTAGTGTACTATTTGTTTTGAGTGTTTTATTTGTTTCTCTTGTGGTTTTCAAAAATCGTTAAATAAAGTAAATTGAATTGAATTAGGTTATGAGCCTGTTCATTAACATGAGGTCATGTTCATATTCTGGCGTGTTTCAATAAGGCGATAGCGGAGCGGTTATTCTTACGCGCGGGGAGAATAAAACAAATCAGTTGCTCCACAAGTCTCCACGGATTAAGTCATTTTTGGGATCCCAAAGCGTAAGTGAAGGGATACCTATGACAGCGTAAAGTTGTCCGTCTGTCTGCGAGCACGATAACTATCGAAGGGGATGAGATATTTTGATGAAACTTGGTGTGCGGATTCTTTGGATCAAGGGTAAGGTAAAGTTCGTCGATGGGCTCTGTAGTCTTACATTTAGGGGTGGGGGAAGGGGTTTCAAATTAAGGGGCACATATTTTTGTTTTTTAAAAGCTACTGAGAAAGTTGATTTTGGGAAAGGAGACATGCTGAATCCGAATACGAAAGTTATTTTCTTGCCGGACAAGTAGTTCACCCGGAATCCGTCGAAAACCGGACACAAAACTTGTCGACCAATTTTCGGCTATAGCAGTCCCTACTCCTTTATTCTCAAACCATTATAGCTCTGCGCGCGTAGATGCCGGCATTCATTTGTTTATTCCATGGACTTCGGAGAGACCTAGTGTATCCGAAGGTCGAAGGGGTTGATATATAATGTTCAAACGAGGCAATATGTTATTCAAGCGAGGATGTTGTTCAATGAGGATTCACTGGTAAAGTACAGGTCAAGTTCGTAGATGGGTCCTTGTCCTATCTTTAGAGGCAGAGGAGGGGTTTCGAATTTACGGTAAAAACATCTATGTTTTAAGCTAATAAGATATTCATTGAGGGGTTAACGAGGTCCGCTGAATCCATATCTGAACTTTTTTTTTTCTTGCTGTACAAATCGTCCATCACGAATTCGGCTGAAACTGGAAATTTGGTTGAAGCTCAAAGTTGTTTCTGAAATCGATTAGAGATTCGGTATCGGGGCAAGGAGACATGCTGAATCCATTTTTGAACTTTATTTTAACAGTAGCCTAACAATATTCAAGGAATCTGACGAAGACTGAATGGCGCAGACATGACCCAATTGTTTGAATCAAATGTTAGATTTCTGGGATCCCATCGAAACCTTTGGTCTTGTTCTGAACTGGTTGTAAAATGCAACTTTGCTTACCGTACGACAAAGTGGTGGATATTACGCCTTAAAGGCCTCCAATTTTGATTGCAGTGAATGATAAATGAGGTATTTCGGTTATAAATATGGGCAGATATTCCGTAGGTAAAGTGTTAAACAGAGAAGTCCTGTTTACTGAGAGCCATCTATGGCTAAGATTCAGAATAATCCTGGCTGGAGTATACAGCAAGGCATGCTGCGCATGTTGGGGGAGCGAAGGTATTTACCTATGGCTGGTCAGTTTTTACCGACTTTTTTTGCAGTAGAACACCTGTTTTTCAGAATAAAAGACAGTGTTGACGAATAACTAACTGATTTCCAGGAAAACCTATCATTTAAAAAAAAACTGTTTTGATGAAAAATTGACTGATTTTCAGGAAAACGGAGCATTTGTCATGAAAAACTGCTTCGCACCTACTGGGTTATTTTTTACCGACTGGACGACAACATTAGGAGGCCGTCCCCCCTCACCCCCCACATGTGACGCCCCTGAACCCAGGACCCTTTGGCCCATCTGTCGCATGTCCGGCAGAAATTTCAATCAAATCAAAGCAAACACTGCGGAGATGCGGAGTTTCCTGAAAGGTGGCAAGAGCCACTCCGTGGCCGAGAAGTAAAAGTTGTAGTTACTATAAAATTAAAAAAAGTTCGCTTATCCCCTTGTGGAGAAAAAACCCTCGATATAGTATCTATCCATCTATCTATATATGTACCGAAAAAAGGCGATACCGACGGGTTGCTGACTCCGCACCACCGGTGTACACCTCGGCACGGCACCGCGGCACACGCCACGTGGTGTACACCATTTTTGGTAGTGAGCAACCCCTTGGGTGATACGATCGTGGGTCCTTGAGTATCTTCCGAGGGGTTTTCAACTGCCAAAATTGGGATACAAGTACACAGTGTGCCCGACAGTTGGTAACCCCTCGGTATTTTCTACAGGGTACCATTTCTCAACGTCTCAGAAGGCCTCTGTTTTAGCCCATTAAAAAAAAGAATTCAAAGCCTTAAAGTTTAACTGAAAAGGTCAGGGATAGGACAGTCTACTTCCCCGTCACTTATTCACTTAAATTGGCTTGAAGACCCGCTGAGTATGCGTTACTTCTTTGCTCCGCTATTCACGACTAATCGATTTTCCGTGTGATTTGCGGTACCTCTATGCGCTTGTATCAGTGTTGTATGTCTTACCAGACAGATTTATGATTTTTTTTTGTTCAGGCACTAAGCAGTCTTCACCGGGCCAAAATCCCTTAGCAGAATCCAAATTATTAAGTGTATTCAATTAAATAACACAAAAGTAAGTTGGCTTTGCAGTTAAACTTTAAACACTATTTTTTTTTTAGGGAAACAGCGTCAAGATGCGGATGGCTAGGAGGCTAGGGCTTCATCGCCCAAAAATACAAGGAGGCTTGGCTGTGACTGGCATTCTCGTGGGCTTAACCCTGATCATTAAACTCCTGCCGGGAAGAACGTTTGAAAACGACGCCGACCATTGTCGAGCGTATGGCGTTGCCAAAACTGGAGGGTTTTGCCTAGACGAAGATAATATCCTCGTGGGATGGAACTTCGGCTGGAGCTTGTTATTCGCCAAAGGCGTGGAAGCAATTGTCAGTAACGGTACACTGGTGGACTTTGGAGCAGGCCTAGGGCTTTACGGAAGGTATTTCCTGAGAAAGAAGGAGAGGTTCTTCAACCGCTCCGATGAGGAAGACGAGGTCTACTTCAACAGACCCGGAATGAAAGAAGCTTTAGAAAGCCCTCAAGTACTTTCCCATTACGAGGGCTACGACGGTGCACTGAACATTGAAAAAGTTACAAAAGGATTTCTGAAACACTTAGACATTGCCATAGAGCAAAACCTCCCACGAAAGTTTGACTGGGTGATGAGCACTGAAGTCGGGGAGCACGTACCAAAAGAGTACGAATCTATCTTTCTCGGTAATCTGGCTCGACACGCCTGCTCGGGCGTGATTCTATCCTGGGCAATCGAAGGACAAGACGGACATTTCCACGTAAACGGGCGGAACAATGATTACATCCGAGAAAGGATGGAGGAACGAGGTTTCCAAAGCTGCTTTATAGAAGAAGGACAACTTCGCCACAATACAGACCTGCCAAACTTTAAGAATACAGTGATGGTGTTTGTTAGAGAGAACCCAATCCGTGCCGAAGGGTGTGTTAAAACGTACGAGTTGGGGTGCTAGACACATTTATTGGGCAAGAGGAGGGTTTCCGCGAGCTGGAAAGCAAAGTAAGAATCACTTCGCAATGGTTTTCGGCTGCTTCGGGAGGTGTCCGAACATTCGCCCGGTTTTTGCGCGGAAACCGTCGCTGCATTCTCGGAAAGTGATCTCTGGAAGTTAACGGAAAGCTCGGCGGAAAGTCAAATTTCCGCGGGAATTTTGAAGTGTTAGAAACAAAAACATGCAAGCGTCACTAACGAATGGAAAAAAGGCGACAAGCACCATTAATGATGACATCGTTAGAACCTATGAGGATTGAAGGAATGTTCAGTGCGCCATATTTGGAATTCAACATTTCCCGGCGATTTCCGCTTTGTATTTTCGCAAACAGTCCAACGGGAAAAAGCAATTCCAGGAATCTGATTCCCGCATCTTCCGAGAAGTACTTTCGCTGGTCCAGATAAATCGCGAAAACCCTCAGATGGTCTGAGATCGACAGCCGTTGAATGGCGAACCGACCTAGCTTTACGGAGAAATTTCCTTATTCAGCTCCAAGAGCAAGTTGATGACGATACCTTACCCAAAGACACACAACAACAACAATGCCAACTGCAATAGGGCTCCTATAGTTTTACCTTCAAACAGTCACAAGTTGAAGGACAGTCACAAGTTGAAGGAAAGGCCAAGGCTCTACAAGCCGAGACTAAGGGGTTGTGTCCTCCTGGGCGTTAGGTGTAGGCTACAGGAGACCACGGAACCAAGCGGGTCGGGTGTAACATGGATGGATAGAGTGCAAAACCCTCTGGCCAAGCTTCCTATGCAACATAGTTGACAGTGCAAAACCAGCTCAATTTTATTACAGCCATATTTCGGTCTTTCTTGGCAAGGGTCCTCTCCAGGCTGAAGCCCCCAAAGCTAGAGAATGAACTCGTGGAAAAACAACTAAAGATTCTAGCAAGAAGGGCCGAAATATAGCTCTGATAAAATTCAGCTGACTTGTCCGTTTTGCACTGTCAAATACGATTTGCAGTCAGCTTGGGCTGAAGTTTTTGAACGTTTTCCAATTCCTATGCAACGTCGTTCAAAAACGCTAGATTTACTAACATTAGCTGACTGAAACTTCTCTAGAAAGTTTGCCTTCAACCAGTTTGCCTTCAATCACTGGCGGGGGGGGGGGGGGGGGGGGGGGGGATATAAGTCTCCAAACATTGAGGAACAAGCGGTAGCGGATTCACGCAACCAGGATTATTAACTCGTGCCAAGTTTTGTTACTTGGGCAAAATAGGCCCACCGACAAAGAGCAAATATTGTTACCTAGGCTGAAAATTTTGGCTCCGACTAGTTCCGGCACCTGAAATACAAGTCCGGACTTACGTGCCTGATTTTCAATAATTTTTATTTTATTACCGGCTGTTCTTTTTTGTACGGGGAACAGGCCCTGTTATCCTTCGTTCATTCCCATTGCTTCCAGAGATGGGCGAATCCAATCATGAAAGGATTCGAATCCGAATCCAGGGCTAGGTACGAATCCGAATCCACCATTTCATGCTGAGGATTCGAATCCAGAATTGAATCCGGATTCGAATCCGACCCTAGCAAAAACTAAATTATGTACATAGGTTATGGTTTAAAAATCAGAGGTGATAAAAGGCACTGATATCTAAGGTAATATCTAAGGTATCAGATAACGTGATAGATTACTAAGGATGGTTGGAGGTGGAGACCAAAAAGTTGGATTGCCTAGGCACACTGTGTAAAAATTGGGAAAACGGAAACTGGAAGGATGAAATCTAGGAATTTGAGCGGATTCGCGAAATTGAGGGTTTGGAATCCGAGTCCAAATCCGAATCCAGCCTGAAAAGCAGAAGATTCGAAGCCGGATTAGAAGCCGGCCAAAATGACGAATCCTGGATTCGAATCCGGATTCGGATTCGACCATCTCTGATTGCTTCTCGTTGAGACGTTTTGTATAGCTGATCCGCCTGCGGCTCCATGATGTTTCGGTTTAATGACTTTTAATTATTTTGGTTATTGTTGTTGTGTTTCTGTATTATTTTTTATTTTTTATCATACTCCGTGTCTACCTAGGCGGGTTACAAAATAAAATAAATTAATTAATTGCCACGTTGGAGTGATCCCTGCTCGGAATATGAACAAATAAGCTACCCTTCCATCACGCTAAATGCCTTGCGCGGGGGCGTTTCCAGGCTAATAAAACTACGTTGAGGTCACGAGCGACCAGGCCAGAAGATTCCAGTTGCAAGTGGTAGATGGCCATACCACCGTAGAGTTCACTGCACCATTCAAGTGAAATATGGAACTTTTATAGGGAATTACTGGGTTTAACAAGAAATGTTGTTGACTCAAGTAGTTAAACACAGGGAAAAACTCTATTAAGCTCTTCGGCTGACGTGGTCCCACATTCCTTTTAAATATTTCTTCAGCCCAAGATGACTAAATGGCTTGTGCCTGGGCACTTCCAGCCAGAAGCTTGGTCCCCTCAGACCGAGGATTCGAAACCTAGGCGAATTCGGCGTCGCTAGCGGAAAAAAATCACACCGCACCATTTAAAAAATAAAATAAAATAGCTTCGCGAAAATATTTACGTTCTGTGGGCACCTAACTTAACATGATCAGGGCCAGTGTTGGGAAATACTTTATGTACTTGTACCTCAAGTGCTACTTGAGTACAAAATGAAAATATTTGGGTTTTACTTAAGTATAACTTTCCTAGAGTACTTAATACTTAAAGTAAAATGTCCAAGTACTTGAATACCTCAAATACCAATTAAAGTTCAAGTACTATCGCAAGTATATTTTGCTAGGATCAGATCGAGTTTTCTATTAAAAAATAAAAATAGTAGGTATTAAAATTCATAAATGAATTTTGTGCCTTCGTGCCTTTTATTTTATTTTTGGAGTGTTTCTTTCTCGGTTTAAACGTTATGGATCTAATACAGTAATCATTAATGCTTATAATATCAACGATCTGTTAGTTATCATAAATAAGAAAGAAAATAAACTTGAAAGCCGGTTTGCTTCTTTCAGTAATAATTTAACATTTTTGATAGTGCAAAACGGATACGTCAGCTGAATTTTATTGGAGCTATATTTCGGCCCTTCATGGCAATGGTCCTCTTCAGGACCAAAACCGCTCAAGTTGGTGAAACGAACTTGTGGGAAAAACAAATTTTTTCCCACAAGTTCCTTTTTCCTTTTTCCAACTTGAGCGGTTTTGAGCCTGAAGAGAACCCTTGCCAAGACGGGCCGAATAGCTCCAATAAAATTCAGCTGACGTATCCGTTTTGCACTATCAAATATGATTCGCAGTCAGCTTGGGCTGAAAGATATTTAATTTAACATTTATTAATACTGAAATACAGGTATTATTATCAATACATATTTACGATAAGGACTGTGGTTTTATATTTATACGAATATGCCTATGTATTAGCCTACTGTATTTATACATATTGTTTGTGTTTTTCTTCGTGTAAGTTCGTCGGCAGAAAGAAACAAAATAATAATAATATAAGTTCATATTTGACGGTGCAAAAAGGATACGTCAGCTACATTTTATTAGAGCTATATTTCGGCCCTTCTTGGCAGGGGTCCTCTTCAGGTTCAAGCCGCTCAAGCCGGAAACAGAGATGGGCGAATCACAATCCGGATTCGAATCCAGGATCCGTCCTTTTGGCCTGATTTGAATCTTCTGCTTGTCAGGCTGGATTCGGATTCCAAACCCTCAATCTTACGACCACTCAAATTTCTAGTCTACATCCTTCTAGTTTCCGTTTCCGAATTTTTACACAGTCGGCTTAGGCAATCCAACCTTTTGCTCTCCACCACCAATCATCCTCAGTAATTTATCACGTTATCTAATTAGCTTAGATATCAGTGCTTTCGTCACCTCTGATTTGTATGACACTTGAGCATACTCAAGTGCCATATAGCGATTGTAATTTCTGTCGGTCTGTCCCGGTTTTGCTAGTTTGGGCACTTCCACATATGCTAGGACGATGAAACTTGGCAAGCATATAATGGACCCAACCAGATTAACTTGGAATCACTCACTTCCCCGACCGGCCATCGTGGGGGGGGGGAGTGGAGGAATGGGAAATCCGGAAACTAGTAACATGCATAACTTTAGAACGGGTAATCGGACATACATGCAACTTGACATGTGTCAAGAACCAGTGCTTCAGATGCTCACTTTCAAATCCGGACAAGATCCGATAACTGAGGGCTGGAGGGGGGCACCGAAAATCTCGTAAAACGCTTCCACATAAGCTAGGACGATGAAACTTGGCAGGCGTATCAGGAAACCGACCAGATTAGCTTGGAAATAATCACTTCCCGGATCCGGCCATCGTGGGGGGAGTGGAGGGATGGGAAATCCGCAAAGTAGTAACATGCATAACTTTGGAACGGGTAATCAGACATACATGAAACTTGACAGATGTCAAGAAGAAGTGCTTCAGATGCTCAGTTTCAAATCCGGACCAGATCTGATAACTTGGGGGGGGGAGGTGGAGGGGGCACTGGAAATCTCGTAAAACTCTTCTACATAAGCTAGGACGATGAAACTTGGCAGGCGTATCAGGAAACCGACCAGAATAACTTAGCTAAAATAATCACTTCCCCGATCCGGCCATCGTGGGGGGAGTGGAGGTATAGGAAATCTGGAAACTAGTAACATGCATGACATTGGAACGGGTAATCGGACATGCATGAAACTTGAAATATGTCAAGAGCAAGTGTTCGTATGTTGAATTTCAAATCCGAGCCAGATCCGATAACTGGGGGAGGGGGGGGGGGGGGGGGCTGGAGCGGGGCACCGGCAATCTCGTGAAACACTTCCACATAAGCTAGCACAATAAAACTTGGCAGGCATACGAGGGAACCAACCATTAACTTGGAAATAATCGCTTCCGCGATCAAGCCATCGCGGAGAGAATGGAGGGATGAGGAATCCGGAAACTAGAAACATGCATAACTCTGGAACGGATAATTGGACATGCGTGAAACTTGACAATTGTGAAGAACAAGTGTCTCAGATTTTCAATTTCAAATCTGGACCAAATCTGAAAATTGGGGGAGGGAGGTAGAGGGGGGGGGGGAAATCTCGTGAAATGCTTAGGGTTGAGGGATCGGGATGGAATGAGAAGGGAAGAACAAGCATTAACCCTAGATACTTTGTTAACAAAACAAGACCGGATCGTGTCACAGTACAGGGGGTTGGAGGGCGTTTTCTCGGATTTCCGGTGATCACGAGTTAGGGTACTTCCACATGTACTAGGACCATGAAACTTGGCAGACATTAGGTACTCTCCCAGGTCAACTTGAAAATAGTTCCTTTCCCGATCCGATGATCATGGGGGTAATGGAAGGATGAGGAATCCGGAATCTAGCGACATGCATAACTCTGGAACGGGTGATGAGACGTGCATGAAACTTGTCAAGTGTCAAGAAAAAGTGTCTCAGATGATCAATTTCAATTCTGGAACGGATCCGATAACTTCAGGGGGGGGGGGGGGGGGGGGGGGTAGGGCGGGGTTCTGCTACTTAGAGGGAAGAACAAGCATAAGCCGTAGATACATTATTGACAAAACAGGACCGGATCGTGTCACAGTGGGGGGAGTTGGAGGGGGTTTACCACAGTTCCCATGGTCACGAGTTCGTTGAAGGAAGAGACAGTTGTCAATGAGTGGTATAACCATTTCGGATTTACCAGATCAAGCCCATTTTCTGATGAAATGAATATCGGGAGAGAGATCCAGCCGTGAAAACTGCAAACCGTATCTGACAAACATACTAACTGTTCTTACAAGTGTCATATGAGCTTTCAGCTCTTGTTAAACTGTAAACTATGTATATGATGTGATTTATGTTAAGGTCGGATTCGAATCCTCAGCTTGAAATGGTGGATTCGGAATCGGATTCGTACCTAGGCCTGGATTCGGATTCGAATCCTTTCACGATCGGATTCGCCCAACTCGGAAAATGAACTTGTGAAAAACAATTAAAGATTCTTCCTTAAATTTCTGATTTTGTCTTCTCTGAAAATTGGTTTGAGTTAAAGCTGGTGCTGTGATTTCACTCTGGACACTGCTGCTGTTCGATTGGGTCGTCGAAAGGGTACAGATTCTTCTGCATTTTGGTTTTGGAGTCAACTGTCTCTTCTTCTTCTTTCCAGCCAAGACGGGGACTTGTCTGATCCTGAAGAGGATCCTTGCCAAGAAAGGCCGAAATATAGCTCTAATAAAATGTAGCTGACTTATCCGTTTTGCACCGTCAAATATGATCCGCAGTCAGGTTGGGCTGAAGGAATATCTATAATATAAGTTCAGCTGTCTAGTCTGTTTAGCGCAAGTAGAAACGTATCTCTAATTTGACGATTAAAACTTAAAAGAGAAGCTTACTTTCCGAGCAGATACTTGACGTCCGCAGCCCAAGAAGTAGCCTCCATATTTGGTCCCCCATCAGCTTTACCTCTAACGGGGTCAAGGGTGAAAAACACGAAGAGAACACACAGGAGCCCGATCACTGGGGTGACTCGCATGGCCCAGTTCCATGATCCACCGACAGCTGCCGCTTCAGAGCCAACGATGTAGCCAAGACCACTGAAAAGAAATAGCAATGGCATGTTTCAGCAGGCTTTCTCACTGCGCCCGTATACTTCTTCCCGAACTTAATGGCGATTCTGGTGATCGCACGGATTCGTCATTCAAAAAGCAAAGCGAGAATCCGTCGAGCGCAAGAACAAAAGCCTCTCGGTGACTTGCCCAATACTCTATATGACTAAGTCAAAAACACGACACTGATTCTCAGGAAGAAGGAGTACACCTGTCCGTAACGACCCAAACTCAATGACTCAAATCCCGAGTCAGCGCAGCTGTGACACCGTTTCTTCCTTTCTTCCAGAGATACCCGAAGATTCTGCATCAGCGGGGAGATAGTCATCAAGAGTATCCCCTTTCCACGTCACTTGTCAAAACTAGCGGAGCGTAAGAACAGCACCGGAAAACAAATGAGTTATAAGCGCAGTCGCAAGAGCACAAGGTGGATAAATCAACGGAGCTTTCAACATTGCCAGAATCGCCCTTCTATTATTAATATTATTAATTTTATTACTCATCAGAATGTATAAATATACAAAAATATACGTAATCAACATCAAATAACCATAATCAACAACAAATTATCAACTATTTCAGGAGTCTATATATATCGCTTGTCGGATCAAGACCTAGCCTATACCGCAGTAAAAGCTTCTGTACAGCAATTGCGGGCTGGGCTACTCCATACTTTCTTACCGTCTCCGCCAGGCAATATTCCAGGGTCATGCAAAATAGCCATTTCCCAAAACAGAAGTGACAAGAAAATGGTCAAAAGTAACCGCTACGTAATTCAGGTTTTATTCTTCGGTTGGGCAAGTTCGGAAACTGAATAAACTGTATTTTTCTGGCCTTTCAGCCACGCTCATCGCCAATACAAAAATGCGAAAGATTCTTTTTGATATCATGGCGGAACAGGACCAACGACAGAGTGTTGGCCGGGACACATTCTTATTTCCTTAGCCTACGCAGGGTTGAATGGGCACCAGTAATTTTGGCAACGACCATTATCCATTTGGCAGTCAGGACTGACAATTTTGTTTTGAAGGTTTAAACGGTTTTTCTTGATTTTGGTCACAAAAAGGCCTCTTTTAGACGAAAAACATAGACATAAATCAAATATCACAAACAAGAGCTACGAGCTCACATGGCACTTGTTACGAGTAGGTGGTGCGAGAAACGAGAAAGTAAATCTGAGCATTTTCCCGGAAATTCCGGTACCCCTTCCAACCGTGCTCGGATCCGATCCGGACCCTAAAATATGCCATCTAAGCCATACGATCTCCCTACTTTCCAAGTTCCATGCAAATCACTCCACTCGTTTAACCCCTATGCGGGCCACAACATTTCCGGGACTCCCCCACTGTGGCCGAATCGACTCGGGACACATAAACTTCGCATACCTAACATTTCCTCTTCCCTTCCACCAGGTTTAACTCGAATCGGAGCATATCTTCAAATTTCCGGTTCCTGCTTCATCCTCCTTCTACTTTGGTCGGATCCGATTCGGACAACCAGGACTCACCCACGCACAGACAGATAGACTAGAAGCCATCCAAAAAAGGGCTGTTAAGATTATGCTCGGCCCGGGTTATCTTTCTTATGAGGATGGCCTGGTCAAGCTTGAACTGCCAACCCTTGCTGAACGGCGGCACCAACTGACAATAGCGTTCGGGAGCAAGTGTCTGTCATCACATGCTCATCGTGCAATTCTACCTGATTTTGATACTACAGCAAATAGCAGGCTTAATACGCGACAGAGACAGAGGGACGCTGATTCCCAGAGACTAGAAAGACCACCCATAAACTCGACAGATCGTTACCTGAAATCTTTTG
Organism: Branchinecta lynchi; assembly: GCA_023053575.1. Lineage (NCBI taxonomy): Eukaryota > Metazoa > Arthropoda > Branchiopoda > Anostraca > Branchinectidae > Branchinecta > Branchinecta lynchi. The sequence continues at coordinate 20,423,285 of JAKZAP010000017.1, read as the reverse complement.
TACCCTATTTTACCCAATATTTTAATTCTAGTTAATTCAAATTATATTTTCAAGTTGTACGTGTAGATGAAGTTAAGTCAAATTATATTTTCAAGTTGTACGTGTAGATGAAATGTCTACTTATGTAATTGTCATACTTATGTAATTGTCATATGTTATTTGTGTGAATGACGATCCAGTGCTAGCGTGTATAATACAAGCTATTAAGGAAATAAAGTACATTATTATAAATGACAAATGTAGGCCGCATAAACTTAGTACTGTCTAACTTGCACCCCATTCGGCCCATCTGTTTGGTTTTTGTTCATGTCACAAGGTTTTTTGACCACCCCTCCCCGCAACTCCCACAACCATGGCCGCATGGGGTTCGGACACATACTTTGCATATCTAGGTCATCAGTTCTTATCACCCATAAAGTTTCACTTGAATCGGACTAATTCTTCGCAACCTACGGAAGTCAGTAATTTCCGGATTCCCTCTCCCTCAACTCCCCGAAAAATGGTCTGACACAGGAACAGAAATCTTCCTAGGGTATTGTGTCGAGTTCTTAAGTCTATCTGGCCAAATTCAGTCGTCCTTAGCACAATTGGAAGTATCCAAACTCGCGATCACCAGAATTCCGGAAAACCCCCTCGAACTACCCCCACAGAGCCCCAATACGATCTGATTCTGTCAAATTACAAATGTAGGGCTAGTGCTTGTTCTTCCAACAAAGTTTCATCCCGATACCTCCACTCTAAGCGTTTCAAAAAATTTCCGGTTCCCCCTCCAACTCTCCCCAATGCCACCGGATCCGGTCCGGAGTTAGAATGGGACGTCTGATGAACGAAGTGTTTCTAAATAACAAGTTTCACTTAAATCCCATCACCCGTTCAATAGCTGAGCGTGCCACTAGATTCCGGATTCCCCATCCCTCCACTCACCCCACGATGGTCAGATCAGAAAACTACATTAACAAGTCAATCTGTTCGGGTCCCTGACAAGCCTGCCAAGTTTCATCCTAGCACATCAGGAAGTACCGAACTCGCGGGATCACTAGAAATTCGGACCCCCCTCCCAACTCCCCCACAGCGACTGTATCCGGTCCATTTATTTCATTCACATATCGAGGACTTGTACTTTTTCTTACCACCAAGTTTTATCCCTAACCCTTCACTAAAAGCGTTTCCCAAGATTTCCGGTTCCCCCCTCCAACTCCCCCCAATGTCACGGGATTCGGTCCAGGTTCAAAATCGGTGTCTGAGAAACACGGTCTTTCTGTATATCAAGTTTCATTAAGATCATCCGTTCGTAAGTTAAAAAATACCTCACTTTTCCGGATTTCCCCTCCTTCCAAGCTCCCCCCCAAGATGGTTGGACCAGGGAAAAAACTATTCTCATGTGAATCTGTTCGGGTCCCTGACACGCCTGCTAGGTTTCATCGTCCTAGCGCATCAGGAAGTACCGAACTCGCGGGATCACTACAGTCCTTCGGACCCCCCCCCCCCCCCAACTCCCCCACAGTGAGCGGATCCGGTCCGTTTATGTCAATCTCGCATCTAGGATTTGTGCTTGTTGTTTCCACCAAGTTAATCCCAATCTCTCCACTTTAAGCGTTTCGCAAGATTTCCCGTCCCCCCCTACAACTCCCCCAATGTCACCGGATCGGACGTCTGAGACCCGAGGTCTTCCTATATATCAAGTTTCATTAAGATCTGATCACCCGGTCGAGAGTAAAAAAATACCTAATTTTTCCGGATTCCCCCTCCCACCACTCTCCCCCAGATGCTCGGATCGGAGAAGTGACTATTTCCAACTTAATCATTTGGGATCCCTGATACGCCTGCCAAGTTTCATCCTCCTAGCTTATGTGGAAGTGCCCGAACTAGAACAAGAGCTGGAAGCTCATATGGGACTTGCAAGAGTCAGATGCAAGTGATGGTCAAAAGTATTTTTTTCCACTTTTCGGTTAAGATGCACCAAACTTGCAGGGCTGTGTCAGAGGATGGAAGTGATGGTTAAATTTTTGTTTTTCACTTTTCGGTTAACATGCGCACTTTAAGGGTGGTCAAAATTAATTTCTAAGCAAAACCCTCGAGTGAAAAAGAATCGTGTGCTCATGGCGATCGTGAAAAAGTAAATTTTGCTTGAAAGTATTTTTTGCACATTGCGGTTAAAATGAGTTCTTTAAGGGATGGTCGGATCGAAGAAGTAACGATGTCTAACCCAATGATGTCAAGTTTCTATTGCTCCAGCAAATCGTCTTAGCACATCTGGAAGTACCTTAACTCACAACCACCGGAATTCCGGACACCCCCATACTGCTCCCCCCCCCCCTCGGTACCCGAATCCGGTCCGATTCTGTCACTGATGCACCTAGGACTTGTGCCTGTACTTCCCACCAAGTTTTATCTTGATCGCTCAACTCTATGCGTGTCACAAGATTTCCGGTTCTCACCTCCGCCCCCCCCCGCCCCCCGTTCATCGGATCCGGTCCTGAACTGAAATGGGACACCTGAGACATGAGGTCTTTCAAGATATCAAGTTTCATTAAGATCCGAAAACCCGTTCGAAAGTTATACATGCCACTAATTTAAGGATTCCGCCGGGTCCCCCTCCCCCAACGATGGTTGGATCGGACAAGTGACTGTTTCCAAGTTAATCCGCCAGGTCCCTGATATGCCTGCCAAATTTTGTTGTCCTAGTCCACCTGGAAGTACATTAACTACGGATTGCCGGAATTCCGGAGCCCCCCTCCAACTCTCCCCATAGTGTCCGGATCCGGTCAAGTTCTGTCAGTGATGTATCTTTGTGCTTGTTCTTCCCACCAAGTTTCATCCCAATCGCCCCACTCTGAGAGTTTCATACGATTTCCAGTCCCAAATTCGCCCCCCCCCCCCCGATTCATCGGATCCGGTCCGAACTAGAAATGGGACATCTGAGACACGAGCTATTTCCAGATATCAAGTTTCATTAAGTTCTGATCATCCGTTCGAAAGTTATGCATCCCCTTATTTTCCAGATTCCACCATCTCCCCCTCGCCCCACGATGGTCGGATCGGACAAGCGACCGTTTCCAAGTTTATCTGGCCGGGTCCCTGATATACCTGCCAAGTTTTGTTGTCCTAGTCCACCTGGAAGTACATTAACTACGGATCGCCGGAATTCCGGGACCCCCCTCCAACTCCCCTCATAGTGTCCGGATCCGGTCCAGTTCTGTCAGTGATGTATCTAGAGATTGTGCTTGTTCTTCCCACCAAGTTTCATCCCGATCGCTACACTCTGAGAGTTTCTTACGATTTCCGGTCCCCCTCCGCCCCCCCCCCAGATTCATCGGATCCGGTCCTGACTTGAAACGGGACGTCTGAGACACGAGTTATTTCCACATATCAAGTTTCATTAAGATCTGATCACCCGTTCGAAAGTTATGCTTGCCCCTATTTTCCGGATTCCACCACCTCCCCCTCCCCCCACGATGGTCGGATCGGGCAAGTGACTATTTCCAAGTTAGTTTGGTCGGGTCCCTAATATGCCTGTCAAGTTTCATCGTCCTAGCACTTCTGGAAATACCCTAACTCGAGATGAGTGGCCTGACCGACCGACCGAAAAGTGATCGCTATATGGCACTAGGCCGAAGGGCAAGTGCATAAAAATCAACGAAGAACCCAAAGAAAATGAGGTTTCTAAAGGCCAACGAATATACTGAAATATCCAACGTCTTAATCGTTATTCGCAGGTATTGGTGAGTGGCTCGCTGTCTTTATTTTAAGCTTGCAATTCTTCCGATTTTGGTTTTATTGTTATTGTTGGTTGTTGGTTTTCTGCTTTGTTCCGTTTTTCTTGGTTGTTGATCTTCATCCTCGTTTTGAGATTTTTCCTCGAAATTTGCTGTCTATGCTGAAGAAGGGAGGCGGTTGTCCTCCCGAAATATTCGCCTTTTATTTCAGTGTATTCGTTGGCCTTTTCAAACCCCATTTACGTTTGTTTCTTCGTTGGTTTTTGTGATATGTCAGGCCAACGTGGTTTACAAAATAATCATAAATCAAGTAGCTATAGTAAGTAAGTAAGTAATTTATTTATAACCCGCCGTTTTCAGAAAGCGGAGTAAATGAAGAAAATAAATACTTTTATTTATTTTCGCTATCTTTTCGGATTGGTGTAAATGCAGGTCAGAGCAAAATAACACTAGGGAGTAGCGCCAAGGTTTGAAAAAAGTGACACACACTCGAATAGCAGCGATACTAGCACCACTATTGAACGTCCCTGCTGAAACTCAATCAATCGTCCATCAGCGCTGGCTCCAGTTACTTCATATTGTGAACACAGCAAAAAAAAATATGAAATCTTCCCTGTTTCTTCCATGGGTCAGATCGCACCTTAGCTTTACCAGAAATTTCTAAAGACGCAAGTTTGTCTCGGTTTAAATGCCGTAAGCATAGTGGGCGGCATTATGAGTATGGCCCGTTTACAAAGCATGAAAAGTATAGGTCTTGGCGCTACTGCCTAGTGTTATTTTGCCCTGATGTAGGTAAAGCTATTATCATCAGCCTATACAGGCCGTGCTGATCTCCATACTCTTCCCTCAGCCAGGCGGCTGGGGACTAGCCATCCTGGTGGTTTCGAACACCCTTCCCCCCAGATTTCCCAAGGTGCCCATTTAAAGCTGGGTGGACCTTGGCGAGCCATGGGTTACGCCAGAAACCACCGCCCCAAACCAAACGACAGGCACGGCCGAGACTCGAACCAGCGACCCTCTGCTTACAAGTTTAGCGTGCTAACCATTCGGTCAGGACGGACTTGGGTGACGATTTGGTGGGCAGAAGATGATACCTACTGCCACCTCCCTCCATACATCCGCCAGGGGCCTACACTTCTTGACGATATGATGTCATATCATGTCATACCCTAAGATTATTACCATAGAAGTTTCACTCGATACAACCTACTGCTCATAACTATTTCCCCTTCAAGCCGAAAGCTTGGTTCGCAAAATCCCAATAATTTTATTCTCCGGAAACTGAAGTTTTGTCTTTTTGGGATCCCAAAACGTAAGTGGAGGGATACCTATGACATCGCAAAAGTTGTCCGTCTGTCCGTCCGTCCGTCCGTCTGTAAGCACGATAACTCTCGAAGGGAATGAGATATTTTGATGAAACTTGGTGTGAGGGTTCGTTGGGTCGTCGGACCAGTCAAGTTCGTAGATGGGCTTTGTAGCTCTACATTTAGGGGTGGGGGAGGGGATTCAAATTAAGGGACAAACAAAATGTTTTGAAACAGCTAATGTGATAGTCGATTATGGGGTAAGAAGACATGCTGAACACGATGGTGAAAACCATTTTGTCATCGGACAAGTAGTTCGCCTGGAATCCGGCCAAAACCGGAAAGTTTGTTGAAAGCAAAAGTTTTATTTGAAGTTGATTAGATGTTCGATTTAGGGGTAGGAAGACATGCTGAAGACGATGGTAAAAATTATTTTCTCGACGGACAAGTATTTCGCCCGGAATCCGGCCCAAACCGGAAAGTTTGTTGAAAGTAAAAGTTTTATTTGAAATTGATTAGATGTTCGATTTAGGGGTAGGAAGACATGCTGAAGACGATGGTGAAAACTATTTTCTCGACGGACAAGTATTTCGCCCGGAATCCGGCCCAAACCGGAAAGTTAGTTGAAAGTAAAAGTTTTATTTGAAGTTGATTAAATGTTCGATTTAGAGGTAGGAAGACATGCTGAAGACGATGGTGAAAACTACTTTCTCGACGGACAAGTATTTCGACCGGAATCCGGCCCAAACCGGAAAGTTTGTTGAAAGTAAAAGTTTTATTTGAAATTGATTAGATGTTCGATTTAGGGCAAGAAGACATGCTGAACACTTATGTGAAAACAAGTTTCTACCCGGACATGTAGTTCGTCCGGAATCCGGCCAAAACCGGAAAACTGTTGGAAGTCAAAGTTTTATTTCTAGTTGATTAGATAAGCGATTTAGGGGTAAGAAGAGATGCTGAGTCCCTGTATGACAATCATATTTTACCCGGACATATAGTTCGACCGGAATCCGGCTGGAATCGGAATTTTGTTATAAGCTAAATTTCTATTTGAAGTTGATTAGATATTCATTACTGGGGAAAGAAGATATCCTGATTTCGTGTTTGAGCTTTCTTTTTTCGCCGGACAAGTAGTTCTGGAGTTCGGCCGGAACCGGGAAATTAGCAGAAGTGGCAGGAAGTTTTCGTCAAAACAGATATGATAGGGGTAAACACACATGCTGAATCCAAATCTGCACTTGGTTTTCTCAGGTGATTAGCTATTTTGCCTTAATCTGTTTCTGAATTTTAATTGTAAAAATGTTCAAGGAGTCTGGCGAAGACTGGATCTGGCTAGACAAGACCCTGTTGTCTGGATCAGATATTGAATTTTGGGATCCCATCGAAACCTTTGGTCTTGTTCTTAAAGTCCTGGTGTCAAGCTTATTTTACATTGTAAACAGAAACTACATTTTTACGCTCTGAGATAATATCAGTGAGTATTAAGGCCAATGGCAAAGTTTCAAAATCCCAGTGATTCACTCAGAGTGCGTGGTCTATCAAACTCATTTAGAGATTAGATTACAACTTCCGATCGAGAACTATAGTACAGGAAAACGAGCTCCTAAAAGGGGTCGACCCGAAACAAATTGCAACAGGAATGATTCTTACACCATCTTGTACAGAAAAAAAAAATTGAACAACATATCCAAAGTTGCATATCCTGGCTAGACGCAAAATAAGCATTTTTTCGCATTTAAGGTCTTTTTTCCGTTTTTCGAAAACAAATTTAGAATTTCCGTGGTCGTCCATTATTCTTGAACTGAAGTATGCTTCCAATGCAAAATGCCAAGCTAAAACCGAAAATGAGGTTAGATTTGGCATACCAAGCACTAGAAAAAAGTTTCAACCTATTTTGCAAAAAAGTGCAATTTTTTATATGCCCCAATTTTCGTGAATGAAAGGAAGATCCTGGCATAGAATCACGAGCTGAGACCGAAAATGGAATCAAATTGGGTGTCTACTGTGCTTGAAAGAAGTTGCGTGACCATAAATATGTGATCTTTGTGATTTTTTAGTAAAAACAAGAAAATTATTAAGAAAAGTAGAGTACGAATCAAACTGCTTTTCAATGCTCAGTATTAACAAAATATACAACATATCCAAAACTGTAGATCCTGAGTCAACGCAAAATAAGCCCTTTTTGACTCTTAGTACCATTTTTTAAGTTTTAAAAACAAAAATTACAATTTTCGTGGTCGTCCATTCCCGTTTTGGGACTGAAGTACGATGTGATGCAGAATGACAAGCTGAGGCTTAAAAAGAAGTCAGATTTGGTGTATCTTGCGCCAGAAAAAAAAAATTCAATATCATTAATATGCGCCTTTATTATTTTGGTAAAGACAGTTTAGTCAGCATTTACTTTCCATCAAGATGATCGATTGTCCGAACAAAAAATATATATATCTGAGCTGGTCATTAATACCAGAACCTTCCTGAAGACCAAATAATGTATCCTTAGAAGAAGACGGCAAGTAAGACAATGCAGTCGGGTAGAAAATTAGTTCTGATCAATCAGAGTAATAGTATTTTTCTTCGAACATCTACCCTGAAGGTTACCCCTATACTGAAGTACATTCGATATTTCTGCAATATCGGAATCTGCTGACTTATGCGAGTAAACGTATTCCCATGATTAATCCACTATTTACGACATAATGTTTTTACACAAAATTTTATGCATTGTGCACCACAAATCAGGTGATCCTTCGATCCGAAAGTCTCGGAGAATTTCAACAAGTCGTCGACTCTTTACTCTAGTCTTGACATCTTGACATCTAGTCTTGAAAGCGGAAAATGCAGAAACGATACTTCGTGCAGATTCTCACATGAACAGAGTGAAGCAAAGAAGTCCGCGCGACCGGAAGTTTGTCGTCAGTTTTTGAAAGGCAAATGTAAACGCCACAAATGCAAATTTTTGCATATCTGTAAGTTTGCCATTGTCAACCAGTGCAATAAGAATCGTTGTAAATTTGATCATGTTTCAGTCTGCAAGGCCGCCTCCAGCGGTCTCTGTTTTGGATGCGACAAACTACATATTGAGATACCGATCGAGTTTCTGCCGCGAAATTTGAAACTGACGCAAAATATTCCGGAGCCCCCCAGGTCTTTCACTGAAAACCGTCATTTTTTAGAACGAGAGCCAGTGACACAGAGGACAACCCCCAAACCCCATCCTCTGCTTCAAGCGGTGTCCGTTTGTGGTACTTATCCGGGAGTGAAAAGCATACTCGACCCCATACCCCCCCCCTTCCACTCATCACTTCTCCCATCTGTCACTCGTGCAGTCATATCACAAGCCTCGTTTCCCCCTGGCTCCCTCAAGCCCCCTCAATCAAAACCATCGTCGGGTGTCAAAGCAAATAAACTTCCCTTTCCCACCTCCTCCTTTCCCTTATCTGGGTACCGCAGTGTAACAGATAATTTTACTACTGGCGATGACGCAGTTTCGCTTGTATCATCAATTCCAGTAAAAAATAGATTTGAGTGATATCACTTACAGTGATATCATGATTCCTACGGTTGGGAGCCGGAATTCCTTGGCACCTCCTCCTGTTTGCCCGATTGTTTTGGAAAACAGCTACTCATCCATCCCTCGTACTCAGCTTCCTGGAAAATCTAAATCCCATCCGCGTCCTCCTACTTCTGCGTGAAATCGTTCGCCAGATGAAAAGGGTTGTCCTGGGAGTCCCACCCGGGAGCATACAAATAATAATCAACGGTATCACTTCCCTCGCCTCTTATTAAGTAATGCAGAAAGCCTTAACTTTGATAAACTTATTGAACTTGAACTTACTGCAAAAAATTTAGCCTCAGATTTAATTTGCATTACTGAGGTTCAATCCCAGAACACCGAAACTTTGAAGATGGCTGATTTCCATGAGTTTGTTAAACTTCGACCACATGACCATAAGCTTGGTAAAAAGGGTGGAGGAGTTTTGATTTTTTGCCGTAATAATTTGTCACCTAGCGAAGTAAAAGTTCCCGGAATTAATGAATATGATGAAATGATTTGGAAAAAAGTTAAACCAAAAATTTTACCTCGCCCCTTTAGTAACATTATTGTGGGATGCTTTTATTATTCACCGGGCCAAAAATCAGAGCAGCGAAAAGATTTCTTGGACAAACTTCATGCATCTCTTGATTACCTCCAGTCAAAACATCCTAACGCTGGGATCCTGCTTGCTGGGGACGGGAATGAGCTAAACCTCAGTAACCTTTGTCGGGGAGCAAATTTAAAACAAATCGTTAATATTTCAACGACAAAAGGTGGCACTTCACTCGACATAATATGCACAAACATGCATGAATTTTATCAAAAACCCAATTCCCTCCCCCCCGCTTGGCGGAAGCTACCATTTCACGTTATCACTAAACCCAATACAAGGCCTGATTCCAAAGTACAAGTTTGATGAATTTAAATACCGTCCAATTACCGATGTGGCCTGCTTAAGTTTGGGGCATGGCTGTCAGAGGAGCAATGGGATGATGTCCTTGCTGCTGATGATTCTAATAAGAAGGCAGAAATTTTTCAAGAAAAGCTTCTTAATAATTATGTCCTTCACTTCCCAGAAGTCAAAAAGAAAAGATGTTCTAATGATAAGCCGTACGTGAACGATGCAGTGAAAAATTTAATCCGCCAAAAACTAAGGCTATTCCGTCAAGGAAAAATTGAAGAAGCTAACCTATTAAGAAAATGTATAAAAAAGCAGAGCCGAAAAGCTTCATCCGAGTACTACCGTAACAAAGTAAGCGAACTCTTCAAATCCCGACCAAAGCAGTGGTACAACACAGTCAGGAAAATTAGCGGTAAAACGGTCAAAATTGTTGATTTCAACCTTGATGAACCGCCAGAAACCACAGCTAATTCGCTAAATAAACACCTTTCGGCTATTGTGCAAACTCTTCCTCCTCTCCCAAGTAATACCTCTTTTCCCCCATCACCAGATCACGTTATCCCAGCAATACTACCTGTGGATGTTGAAGCAAAAATCCGTAAACTAAAGAGAACTTCAATATGCCCCCTTGATATTCCGATTGATTTGGTCCAAGCATTTCCCGATAAACTATCAAAACCTTTGTCAGATATTTTCAACACGATAACCAAAAGCGGTTTATTCCCTGATTGCTGGAAAAAAGGGTACGTTACTCCCATACAGAAGAAAGGGGCTAAACTGGATTTTAGTGGAGTCCGTCCTATTACTCTTACACCGATATTTTCCAAAATGTATGAGAGTTTTGTAGCAGATTGGCTCAAAGAAACGATCCATGATTTAATAGATGAAAACCAGTTCGGAAACATGAAAGGTTTATCGACGACACATTATCTGGTTAGCCTTCTCGACACTGTATATAAACTACTTGATGAGCCTGATACATGGCTGAATCTTATTTTAGTTGACCTCCAAAAAGCGTTTGATCTTGTTAGTCACAATGGTTTAATTGAAAAATTATTAAATGAATTTAAAGTACCACCTTTTCTAGTTAATATCATTGCATCTTTTCTGTCAAATAGAAGTCAAGTTGTAAGGTATAACAAGACCAAAGGTTTCGATGGGATCCCAAAAATTCAATATCTGATCCAGACAACTGGGTCTTGTCTTAGCCAGATCCAGTCTTCGCCAGACTCCTTGAACATTTTTACCATTAAAATTCAGAAACAGATTAAGGCCAAATAGCTAATCACCTAAGAAAACCAAGTTCAGATTTGGATTCAGCATGTGTGTTTACCCCTTATAAGTCATATCTGTTTTGACGAAAACTTCCTGCCACTTCTGCCAATTTCCCGGTTCCGGCCGAACTCCAGAACTACTTGTCCGGCGAAAAAAAGAAAGACGAAATCAGGGTATCTTCTTTCCCCAGTAATGAACATCTAATCAACTTCAAATACAAATTTAGCTGATAATTTCCGATTCCAGCTGGATTCCGGTCGAACTATATGTCCGGGTAAAATACGATTGTCATACAGGGACTCAGCATCTCTTCTTACCCCTAAATCGCTTATCTAATCAACTAGAAACAAAATTTTGACTTCCAACAGTTTTCCGGTTTTGGCCGGATTCCGGACGAACTACATGTCCGGGTAGAAACTTGTTTTCACATAAGTGTTCAGCATGTCTTCTTGCCATAAATCGAACATCTAAACAACTGCAAATAAAACTTTTAATTTTGACAAACTTTCGGGTTTGGGCCGGATTCCGGTCGAAATACTTGTCCGTCGAGAAAATAGTTTTCACCATCGTCTTCAGCATGTCTTCTTACCTCTAAATAGAACTTTTAATCAACTTCAAATAAAACTTTTATTTTCAACAAACTTTCCGGTTTGGGCCGGATTCCGGGCGAAATACTTGTCCGTCGAGAAAATAATTTTCACCATCGTATTCAGCATGTCTTCCTACCCCTAAATCGAACATCTAATCAACTTCAAATAAAACTTTTACTTTCAACAAACTTTCCGGTTTTGGCCGGATTCCGGGAGAACTACTTGTCCGATGACAAAATGGTTTTCACCATCGTCTTCAGCATGTCTTCCTACTTCTAAATCGAACATTTAATCAACTTCAAATAAAATGTTTACTTTCAACAAACTTTCCGGTTTGGGCCGGATTCCGGGCGAAATACTTGTCCGTCGAGAAAATAGTTTTCACCATCGTCTTCAGCATGTCTTCCTACCTCTAAATCGAACATCTAATCAATTTCAAATAAAACTTTTACTTTCAACAAACTTTCCGGTTTGGGCCGGATTCCGGGCGAAATACTTGTCCGTCGAGAAAATAATTTTCACCATCGTATTCAGCATGTCTTCCTACCCATAAATCGAACATCTAATCAACTTCAAATAAAACTTTTACTTTCAACAAACTTTCCGGTTTTGGCCGGATTCCGGGCGAACTACTTGTCCGATGACAAAATGATTTTCACCATCGTGTTCAGCATGTCTTCTTACCCCATAATCGACTATCACATTAGCTGTTTCAAAATATTTTGTTTGTCCCTTAATTTGAATCCCCTCCCCCACCCCTAATGTAGAGCTACAAAGCCCATCTACGAACTTGACTGGTCCGACGACCCAAAGAACCCTCACACCAAGTTTCATCAAAATATCTCATTCCCTTCGAGAGTTATCGTGCTTACAGACGGACGGACGGACGGACGGACAGACGGACGGACGGACGGACGGACAGACGGACAACTTTTGCGATGTCATAGGTATCCCTCCACTTACGTTTTGGCATCCCAAAAACATTTATTCAGATGCACTTCCTATTTCTTGCGGTGTTCCACAAGGAACGCTCTTAGGTCCTCTGTTATTTTTGGTAATGATTAACAATCTTGCTAACGAATCAGCCGATCGCTGGAAGTTTGTGGACGACATGACATTACTTGAAAGGTGCAGAAGGAACATAAAGAGTACCGCAATGGAAATACTTGACGATATCGCTGCCGAAGCAGCCGAGTCGAAAATGAAAGTTAATTCACAGAAATCGAATATCATGACCATACGTTTTCTTAAATCAAAGCCATCGTTCACTGCTCCAGTACCAAATGAAATATTTACAACAAAGACCAAACTTTTGGGGATCACACTGACGAATGATCTGAAGTGGGAGGCTCACATTTATTCCATTATTAAACAAGCCAGTGCGTCTCTGTCTCTCCTAAAACTGTTTTCCAAATTTTCGTGCCCTAAATCACATGTTCTCCGACTTTACGTTACTTTCATCCGTCCGCTACTTGAGTATGCTTGTCCGGTTTGGCACTTTGGCCTGACAGTAGATCAGTCTGATAGGCTTGAAACTATTCAGAAGAGAGCTTTGAGAATCATCTACCGCCAGGGCAAAGTGCCTTATATCCTCCTCCTCAAAGAATTCCGCCTCCCCACTTTAGCAGCCCGACGTCTTACTCTTTGTACTGGTTTCGGGAACAGTCTGCGTTCCCACTCATGTTTTGAGCACTTGTTTCCTTATATTGCCCGCCAAAACCTCGACTACCTCGAGCTGTAGCACACAAAGTTCCGGTTCTTAACCCTGTTTGTACAAGAACCGATCGCTACAGAAAGAGCTTTGTACCATCTTTTGTTGAAGTTTTGAACAATTGATCAACTATTTCCCTTTAATGTTTTAATTGTCTAGGGTTTTTATTCTGTTTGATCATTTTTTGACTATTGCTTTATCATGTACAACCGCCTTATTAAATGTTTTGTAATTATGATGTACTTGACGAAAACGACAAGTTCGGCAATCCAATGCTGTGAAAGTCTCGTTTTATAATAAAGTATCAGTATCAGTATCAGTCTCAGTATCAGTACATCCTCTGGCTTTCCTTCTGATACCCAAGCCTGGGTTGGAATGGAACACAGCAATCACTTATGGTCGGGAATCACCCCCTCTCAAAGATTTACCTCCAGCTATTGACGAAACATCTATTTATTACGTTATGCTTTCTATCCCAGACCAGGCAAGCCGACATGTATTTACTCTCGATGTAACCTTTGGAAAACCCCTGTGGTGGAAAGTCATGAAAACGATCGAAGCAGCTTCACCAGGAAGTGGGCTTTCAGAGTTCGTCCTGAAACTTGGACGATTCCATACCACGACGAGCTTCTCGAAGCATTGGGCTACATCCTGGAGGAGTCAGGACTCGGAGATGGGGTCAGTCCGAAGATGTCCAGACTCGGAGTCAGGACTCGGAGATGTTCGGAGGTAGAGTTAGGACTCGGTGATGTCCCTCACCTCTCAGCGGAAAAGCGATCGCCAGAACCATAGCCTACGTGGGCATGTACTGATTGACGCTGCGCTACACGCTATTCTGCTTTCCAAGACTACAATCTGATGAAACCCTGGAACTTAAAAGCTTGTACACGAAGCTGACGAACAAGGGAGTAAATGTTGAGATGTGGAAGATAATCATTCCTTAGAAAAAATACAGGAATTGATCAGGACCTGCTCCAGTATCGGATGTCAATGCTGTGGTTCCAGTATGCTTCCGTACTGCGAAACTTCATAAAAAGTGAACGACCTGGATCATGGGAAGTCAAGACTTCTGGTGAAGATGCCGTGCTCATGATCTACGGTGCATTGAAAGGAGGAGACCTGAATAAGCTCCAAAGACAAGATTTCGAAAAAAGTGACAAAGACATGGTCGTTTATTCATCCAGAACAGTCACCACCAACGGTTGATGTAGCAAATGGCGCATTTTTTTTTTCAAGTTTAGATATGAACTGAGGTGAAAATCGAGGAAATCGGGATGGAAGAATCGAGGTGACTTCTTGTACCCGTTAGCAAATGGCCTTCCACAAGCTCCGCGCATGCTCTTAAAATTTGTTAAGCGCTCGTGCCGACTGCAGTAAATGGAATTCAGAGAGAAGTAATCGTCTTTTAAAACAATTTACTTTCTACTCCAGCCTGCAGAACCTGCAAGGAGGACAATGTGTTCCAACTCTACACAACTAACAACTACTACGATGCAGAAAACCCTAAAGCTTAGTTGGTAGCCTAATCCATTGCAAAGGACTAAGCTGTGAACACTAGTTATAATTTGTTTATCTCTTTTGAAAACAATTTATAAGGTAACATTGACCTTGAAAACCAGTTTGGTTCATAATCGACTTTCTTAATAATCTTCTTGTTTTACTAAAATTCGTGTAGATCATATGTTGATGATTACGAAACTTCTTTCTGGTACACTAGAAACCTAGTTTGACCCCATTTTGCGTCTCTGCTCGGGATTCTATGTCAAGATCGCACTTTCGTTCAAGAAAAAGAGACCAGTACGAAAATTTGCAATTTTTTGCCAAATTGGTTGAAAAAATGGCATTAACTTTTGTCTGGTGCTTTATACGCCAAATCTGACTTCATTTTCAGTTTCAGCTTGTCATTTTGCAAAGGAATCGTACTTCCGTTCAAGAATAACGGACAACCACGAAAGTTTTATATTTTTTTCGAAATACGAAAAAAAAATGGCATTAAAAGCCAAAATACGCTTATTTTGCGTCGAGCCAGGATATGCAACTTTGGATATGTTGTTCAGCTTTTTTTTCTCTACAAGCTAGTATAAAAATCATTTCTGTTGCAATTTGTTTCGGGTCAAACCTCCATTTGCCTGTACTACTAGTGTAACTAGTAATATGTTGTATAATATATAATTTATTTGGCCGAAAGGCCATAACAAAGAGAAATTAAAAAAAAATGTAAGCGCTTTCTACAGTTCTTCAGCCGATCAGAAACTTCCACGATAAAGTTGGCGTTATTGAATTTCAGAAGTAACCAGAAATATGTTGTATAATAATAATAATAATTCGCGGATTTTTGCAGTAGGCCTAACTAGTAGTAGCTTGTATAATAATAACAACAATAAAGTTTATTTGGCAGATAGGTCATAGCCTACAACACACGTAAAAAATAAAAATAAACGGTTACGCCTTCCCGAATCTAAACAAATCTGTCTCAACGCAATTTAAGCGCTTTCTGTACAAATTAAGAAACTTCCACGATAAGGTTTTGAAGTTTCCCTAAAAAATCCCTAAAATAAAATGCGAAATCGTCTGACACTGGAAGAAGAAGTGGGTCAAATATTACTATCACATTACTGGGTGGCTTGAACTTAGAGTACTAACGGCTTGTTGGCCGTCTCAGCAGCAATCTAGTCGCAGAGGTAACTTACTAGTTACGTACTTGTCTCCCCGGTAACTTGCCCCCAGTAAAAGCATCGTATTTTTGTTACTACATTAAATGGATTTAACCGTGTCAAATAAATGAACCTGAAACAAAATATACTGTCATATTTTGCTGTAAGCTGATCACCAAGAACCAGGGTGTACGAGTTACTTCAGGGTACTTTGGGTTAAATTGGGTTACTTTTGGTTACAATGCATTGGGTTACTTTGAGACACTTTTGGGTTACTTTCAAGGGTGTACGAAGTTACTTTTGGTGACCAACCCTTGATAAATATTTGAAATAACTGAACCTAAACCAAATTGTAGTGCTATATCCTGTGAGATAGATCCCCGTAAATCCGGTGCGAAATTCAGACGCTAACATTCAGATGAGCTTAATGGCTTATTTACGTAATTTTCTGACCGTCGAATGTGTACTCTGCTCTGAAGCGACCTTATATTATTTGGAATTCTAATATGTGGAATAGATGAATTCGAAAAAAACTAAAGTACATCCTACAAGCTTGGTCCCCACAAAATCCGGTGCGAAATTCAGATGAGCTTATTGGATTATTATTGACGATACGAAGGTTCCGGCCCCGGCGGCGAATTTCCGGGTAGGCCATGTCACCGCAATTCAGAATCCTTGAGGACCAAACACAATTTAGCCTAGTTGAAATAATAATAATAACTTACTTCCTTAATAGCATTTACGACTGATAGCTGCAGCTCTTCAACATAACACATTACAAATCAAAGCTGATTTATATTTACGGACAGATAAAATTCCGGATAAAATTAGGCACAAACTACAAAAGAAGATAAATACCTTTCGGTTGAGTTTATAGGGGGTTGAAGAAGCCGTGGCTTGTCATGTTAGCTACTTTTCCCCTTGTGTTCGGTCGGGGATGTAAAGATAAAGGGCGGATGTAAAGTCAAAGTTAGTAAGATGAGACTAGAGAGAGAAAATAGTTAGAAGACCAACGTTGTAACGAACTGTAAGTAAGTAAGTAATTTACTTATGACCCGCCATTTTGAAAAGGCGGAGCAAATGAAGAAAATAAACAAAACACAGAAACACACAGAAAAAGACACTTGGTTTTCAGTCTTCGGTCAGGAAGCAATGGTCGACGTCGCTCTGACGTCAAAGCGTCTAGAAAGTAACCGAAAATACGAAGTTTTTGAATTTCCCGCTTACCTTCCGACAGGAATCGCGAAACAGAACAACGCCAACATTCTTGATCGCATATCTTTGACGTAGATGTCACTAATGATCGTTGGTGCTATGGTTATGAAACCAGCCGTCCCAACACCGAAAAGAATCCGTGTACCAACGAAGGGCCAAAATTGCTAGACAAAAATAATATAACTGTAAAGAAAGGTAAGTAAGGTAAGGAGAGCACAATGACAAAATGGAATAGGCGCCTTTACGCCCACACGCCACACCCCAACCATAAGGAACCGTAAACGAAACAATGAATCTTTTTTTTTTCTGGGAGTAGAGGAATCCAAGCCCCGAAAACATCAATTTTTTATTTCTTAAAGCCTAAACAACACAATTGATTTTTTTTGCATTATCAAGGCTTTAACATACAACCTTCGTAAATCAAGGATTTCACAATGCCCAAAGTCTACGTCTATGTTGTACGCAATTGCGCCTCTTTCGAATCCGTAAAAGTAATTTACTGTTCTATTTCGTTCAACCTTTGCCACATCTATCAACAAGCTATCTATTCGACTGTCTTGACACATACTTTTGAAACTTGGACTGAAAAAGTAAATGCCTGTACTAGTAGTTATTTTAACGCATTGGTAGTGTTATTTTATGTAATCCTGTGGTGCATATAGCAACTTTACTGATGTATCGCAGTCTTAAAGCACAATGGACACTTCTAATGCTTTACTTTGTATTAAATGCTTCACAAATAAACATTTCCAACTTCCTTTAGAAGGCGCTACGAAAATCGGCCATTTTCTTGTTATCTCTTGTCTTTACCTCTCTGGCATTTCGGCGATCGAAATCTTAGGAGCTGGGATATCGTGGCAGGAAATTCAAAAACTCCCAGCAATGCTTGATATAAAAGGATATATTTGAGATGTCCCCAAATTTTGCCGCAGATGCAGTTTACCTGATTGTTCTAGTGTTTCATCAGAAGTTCCATGGCTTAAAGTGCCTATTAAAAGTTTTTCTTTGTGGAATAGTGTTGTGAAGCTTGATTAGCTTGCCTTATAAAATGTACCAGAATATGCAATAAGCTTATCAAAAATAACATAACTACAAAAATCATTCAGAAAGAAATAACCTATTCAATCCTGAATTATACAAGCTGATCTATGTATACAATAAAGATCTACTAAGTATTATAAGAATCATCACTTTTATCTTTGTCCAAGCTAGTAAATTGAGCATGTACTGGCCCAAAAAATTACGCTTTGAAATATCACAGAGAGGACACTGTTGAAAAAGATGCCGATCTAGGGGGTAAGCATTGTTCCTAGGTTGTTGCAGAGTGGGATCTGGGTAGTTTGATGTGCCCATTGAACTTTAAGGGACCCGTTGTTCCTATAATACAAATGCAACCTACTTCCGTAACTGCATTCATTAATTCTTAAACTCGGAGACCCGAATTTCATATGTTACATTCTGAAAAAGCTAAAGACACCTCACTACTCTTTGCACTTGCTACAAATCACTAGTTTCCATACGCATTATGCTCCCAACGAGTGTTGGATTATCAGGCAGAATCACTAGTTTCCGTGCGCATGATGTTCCAGCCCGATGAAAAATTTGTCTCAAAATAGTACTATGAAGTAGTACGAAAAAGTAGCATGCAGTACTAACGATGCTACTACATGCTTCTTCTTCAAGGCTACCGTGTTACTGCATAGTACTATATGCTACTATTGGCAAGACCGGATGCTACTATGGCAAGACAGGATGCTACTGGATACTACTACATAAGATTGGACCAGTCAGAGGCACATTAAATGATAGTATTCTTTGCTATTACATAGTATTACATGCAACGTTTTCGTACTACCATACTACCATACTACTACGCAGGCTACAAATTTTTCATCGGGAGGCGAGTGTTTTCCTTTTCTAGCTTTTAGCTATTCGTAGTAAACTTGATTGATTGATTGATTGAGTGTTGATTATCACGCTATTGATGCGTAAAACCAGTTTCTTAATTTTGTCAAGTTTTTGCTAGAAGTCAACGGGTCTGGGATACGGTTTAAAGCAGCCGAAGCCATGGATAATTTGTTAAAGGCAGAGGTTAATTTTACAGTATTCAGATAGTTCCGAATACAGGAACACAAACAGTAAATAGTGCAAGCTGTGATTTAAGGACCGGTTAAAATAGTTTAATAATGGAAATAAAGATTATAGGTTTGAAGTATAAATTTGTAGTTTTTTGTTACGGAAAGAGTAGGTGACTTAAAGAGTTTAAGAAAATATTAACGTCATCGAGTGGAGGAGGAGTCGTAGCCCACAAATTCGAAAACAGGACTATTTTATAGAAAAGACACTAAGCGGGATTAAGAAAAAGAAAAAAAAAGGACCGGATTTTTGCGTACTACTTTCTCACTTGAGAAAAAACTGCGTAAGTGGTACAGTCTGCTCGTGCCTTGCTGATTACCGTCAGTATGCACTGGCTTGTCTCTACACTTCTACAAAACTTCACGTTTGTTGCATTAAATCGCATCTTTGTAAGTACGAAGGGTCAGATTTCCCATAAAACCAACCTAGGCCATGGCCTAGCGCGCAGCCGTCATATACAGAAGAAATAACAATCAAATATTTACATATTTTTCATCTTTAGATGAAAAGGCCAATGAATACGCTTTTAACGAGGTATAGTGCTTGGACCCCAGAACGAGCCAATTCTCTTCATTGCGACTTTGTAGACAATAATCCCGCCATGTCTTGGACCTTTGTACTGCTAGAGGAAGTCGAAAGTTCTCTCTTGACACGAGGGGGCGAGTCGGAGGGGCGCAGAGTTATGTGCTTTGGCCTAGGGCGTAGAAATGTGTAAATCCGGCTCTGCAAGTCTTATAGGTTTGGCCCATGTTGTTTTCTTTGTTCTCGAAAAGCAACCCTCGGGTTGTTTACTGTTTATGTTAACTTATTTTACAATAGTTGGATACTTTAAAACTAGGCTCTGCCTTCAAAAAATTATCAACGGCTTTGGCTGTTTTGAGCCCTTTGTCCACGCCAAATTTATACAAATGTTTTTTTCTCCGGCAGAACATTTCGCAAACTCGTGCTGGGTGCATGAAGCACATCGAAAATGGCGAAAGACGGCAAGTGTGAAAATCAGTACGTTGTCGTTTGGGGAGGGGGTAGGGACCGTATGGAATTCAGGTCTCTGGGTTTAGGAATCAAAGGAGCGATTACGGAAGACAGTTGCATTGGCATTACAGTTGACGGGTCCTTTAAGGACGTGTCTTTCCTGCGATGTGCAGACGGTATCAACTGCTCGCGCTCGCCGTTCTGGCTCACTAGCTGCGTTCGTTGCACTCTTGGCTGTCTCCGGTATCCGGTTCTTATCTTGTAACGCGTTTTTTGGTTCACCGGTGAGTAGTCACCGATGAGTGCAAAAACGACCTAAATTCTGGGTTTTGCGCGAAATCGCGAAACCCCGTCAAATTTTTGAAAAAATTTGCTAACTTCTCGATAAAGCCGGGCTCCCGAGCAGGTTCTGGTTAGTCCGCACCGGTGAAATAAAACCAGACAACGGTTAGTTCAAAAACGGGTTATAAGACTGGTGAGTAGGCACCGGTGGATGCAAAAACGCCTAATAAGAATAACCGGAGACCACCGGTGATAACTCCCGTGACAAAGAACAAAGCTACTGATGTCATGTCGGAGTCGGACAGACAAGCTAGTGTAATGCATTCCAGTTTGTTTTTAGCCGAGATGAGGCAAGCGATCTGGCCACATGCCATTTGTACCATATTTCGTAAACAATTTTAATTCTGAACTGTGATATATTCGTTATTAATTGTATATACATTTAAATATTTTAAGGTAATTATTGAGAAATGATTATTAAGTTTTAGCCGTGTTAATAATTGTGTGACGATAAACGTTGTTATATTACATTATTATTATTATGGCTGGCCCCGTTTCTTTTTGTAAATATATGTGTCGCCAGTCGCCACTCGAATTATGTGTTCGTCTTCTGTCAATAAACTGGAATATTCTTTTAACCACTCTAGTTAACTAAGGGACATAAATCCAAAAGAACTGTTCAAAAAAATGCATCATTATCATCGTAGGTCAAAGTTTAATAAGCCTGAAGGAAACTAAAGCAACATTTCCTGCATATGCAACACCCGGCTATGTACTTCTTTCAATACTTTTACCTCTTGTTTCTAGCAACGGGAATCCCAGTGTGTTTTAAATGCCCGTTCTTTATTTTAGAGTTTAACGGAAAAGCCGACTAATTTTTGGGATCCCAAAACGTAAGTGGAGGGATAGCCTACCTCTGACTTAGTAAAAGTTGTCCGTCTGTCAGCACGATAACTCAGGAAAGGGCTGAGATACTTTTTCAAACTTGGTCTGAGGATCCATTGGGTCCAAGTGCAGGTCAAGATCGTAGATGGGTTCTGTAGCCCAATATTAAGGGGCGGGGGTTTTAAATTAAGGGATGATAAAGTATTTTTTCCAAGCTGATGCGAGAGTCGGTTTAGGGGTAAGGAGCCATGCTGAATCCAGGACGAACTTCATTTTCTCACAAGGCAAATAGTTCGTCCGGTATCCCACCAAAACTGGAAAGCAAATTTGAAAGAAAAATTTTTTATTTGAAGGTTATTAGATGTTCGATTTCGGAATAAGAAAACATGCCGAATCTGAACATGGCGATTACTTTCTACCCGGACATATAGTTCGCCCTGAATCTGGCCGAAACCGGAAAATTTGTTATAAATAAATGTTTTATCCGAAGTTGCTTAGAGGTTGGATGTACTGGTTAGGAGGCATGCTGAACCCGTATATGAAAATTATTTTCTCAACGGACAAATGGTGCGCCCGGAATCCGGCCAAAATCGGAAAATCTGTGAAGCAACAGTTTTGTCTGAAGCTGATTATAGGTTGGATGTAGGGGGTAAGGAGACATGCTGAATTCGTGTTTGAGCTTTAGTATTCTGCAGGACAAGTAGTTTCCCCGGAATCCGAACGAAACCTGAAATTTGGTAGAAGTAAGACTAAGTTTTTTTTTTTCAATTTCGTCAAAGTACATAAGAGGTGTAAGGATACACAAACATGCTGAATCCATATCCGAACTTGGTTTTCTCAGATGATTAGCCATTGGCATTAATCTGTTTTATAATTTTGATAGGCAAAGTTTTAAGCAGTTTGGTTAAGACCGGATATCCGCAAGAACCAACTGTCTGGATCAGATACTAAATTTGTGGAATCCCATCGATACCTTTGGTCTGTTTTATCCTGAAATTGAGTACACTGAACTATTTTGACTCTTCTAAGAAATTTTTATTTTTCCTCCCGGGCTCTCGTAGTGATGTTCGGAATATGTGCTGCTTGCACGGCAAGTCAAAATTCGTGCACGGCAAGTCAAAATTCGTGCACGGCAAGTCAAAAAGCGTGGTTTCAAGTTACCGTCCTTGAAGCGTTATTGTTATTGTTCATGTACTTTGTGTTTTTGTTTTTTCCTTTTTGAGTTTCTTTTATTATACTCCACTAGTCCTCATTGTAGTGCAGTGGGTCAATAAAATTCATTCATTCATTCAATAGCCAACACAGAGAAGCTTATGATCACATAGCACATGATCAAGGACAGTATTTTTAGCATAGAGGTACAACGACGCAGAGGTATGACAAGTCCGTAAGAAAGCTTCATTTTATATAACCATTTATTCGGAAACGGCGAAGAAACATTTTAGTCGGGCCATCAAGCCTATTTGATGGATCAACTAGACTGTCGTATCTCAGCCCTTTTGGTTAAACCTTAAAGCACCTGTCTTACCTATAATACTAACGCAACCTACTTCCATAATCACTCCATATACTTCTAAACCGGGAGACCCCAATTTCATACGGTACATTCTAACCCCTCTAAGAAAACCACGCTGATTTTCCCACTTGCCGTATTTTGCTACCTTCGATGTGTAACACAGTGTTTATGGTTGTCTGCGAGAAGTTTTTCCATCAGAAAAAACGGTTATGTAAATTGTTTCTCTGTTTTCGCTATAAATCAACGGGTCTCGGAAAAGGCTTAAAACAGCCAAAACCGTGGGTTATTTGTTGAAAGCACAGCCTAGTTTCAAAGTATTCAAATAATTTATTACTGTAAGTTGAACAGTAGGGGAAAGAATAGTGCGAGGGGTCCTTTCATTGGACATGTCTTCTTTTTAGCCAAGAGGAAAGAGATTAAGATGCCTATTTAGAACAAGATCTTACCTCCATAAAAGAGCCAGCTAACTGACTTGAGCTACATATTACAATACTTATTGCAATCAAAAGTCTTCTCGAATATCGATCACCAAGATACCCGAACAAAGGGGCGAATGTCATATAAGACACAGTAAAGAGGGTTTGCATCAGACCACCATCGGAGTCAGTAATGCTGAAATATTTCTGAATATCAGAAAGTACGCCTGAAAAGAAATAATTCAGGATGGATTTTCTGGACCAAGACGGAATATCAATGGAGCTGGTGATCCCAGAAAGTATGGCCAAAATGAATCCAGAAGCCCGGCAATGGATTCATTAAACCCTGAACCTTAAATTAACACAAACAGCATTCCTTGCTAGCCTGCCAAATATCCTTTAATATCCGAACATTCTACCAAAAACAGCTTTTTCTATTTGATTTTCTTTCTTCTTTATTCTATCATCATGAGTTTTTTCTTCTTTTTCTTTCTCCCTTTCAAGCCCGAAACATGTTGCCATATACTGTGGAACTGTTTGACCTACTACCGAGGAAAGGAAGAAATGGTGGGGTTTCAGAGAGTTTGAAAGCTAGACAAGTAGAAGAAGAATATACTACTAAGCCAGCAGTGCTTTAAGCCTAAACAACACCCGTACAACAAGTAGCCTAGGAGTACCTGTTGGCTAAGAAATAAAGCCTGATTCCCGCATTGAGGGTAAGTACTGACAGTTAATAATTAGCCTAAGGTAAGCTCCCAACAAAATTTTCTTAAATTCTCTTAGAAATTTTCTGGATAGAAACTCAAGCCAAACTTTGGACATGCTCAACTGGCTTTTTAATTTAGACCTACTGCCTCAAAGTTAACATTCAGCTGCGAAGTCAATTTGAATATGGTCTGTTAGTCATATTTAGCAGAGTTTATTGTGAAAGTGAGGAAAGAAACAGATTCACAATGAATATAGGCTACTAGTATCCACCACTTCCACCAGTTGCTTTTATTTCAGATAATGACAGAGAAATCTAACTAACCTGCCAGGCTGAAACGGTCCATGAAGTTGAGCAAATTTCCAAAGAAATAAACTGCCATCGTAATAACTCGCTTGTCTGCAAAACCCATCTTGAAAGCAATTTCCTGGAAACATAGAAAGAATTCACAAAGTACAATAATCACATACAACATGTAACTTTGTTTTCTTTAGTACAATCCAGGGGCAACCCTAGGTACAGACGAAAACTATAATATCCGGTACCCTGATTTTTTCCTTTTTGGGTGATTTTTTAGCAAAAGCTCTGCCAAGCATAGGGTATAGGCTACTCGCAGTCTGGCCTAAGGCCTACAGCCTAGCCTATGAAAAACAGTGGTTTAGGCTAAGACAAATGCTGGCAACTAAAGGAGAAACTGCAAGGTTATTCCCCAGAGGAATATTAGTACCTCAAACCAGGATTTCATTTTGACTTTGAAATTGTTATGTGTTATCCCTCTGGTAAAATAAGGGGTACAAATACACGTAAGTGCCATGTTCAGCCCTGAGAGCATGCACCAATGTTTGAGCATGGGTATCAAGAAAGGGCTTAGTGCAGCCTACCAAACCAGGCTAATTTGACTGATAAGAGGCTATGGAATCACTTGTTATTTCCATCATGTTTCCAGCTTCTAGTAACAAAATTCTCAACCTTCAATCTCCCTATGACACTTCACAGCTATCCAAATAAGGAAAGAAATATCCTGAAATCTACTCTTCTTCTTTTTTACCCAATATCTTCTCGTTGGACTTCTTCTGACAGTAGCAAAAAAATTCCGGGACAGGCAAAGAAAATGTGCATCATAACTGGGCGTTTATGATTCGAGGTGCCAATACCATACCTTATCTCAGCTAAAAAATCATTCACAGATGAAATGCAAGAGACAAATACACTGTTCTGTTCGTCACACCAAGTTCACAGACTTCACAGTAATAAATAAAAAACAGTCCACACCAGTTAACTATTTTAAAAAATAGCAGAAGATTTACAGCGTTGCCAAGAATATTATATTAATTCTGTGCCAGTTGCCGACAAAATAAACCGATTCGATGTAAATAATAAGCATTGGCAACGCTGCCAACGAATGTCTACGCCCCTTCGTGGAAAATTTAAACCATGGGGCTCACATGCTATTCTTTTTTACTGTGCTTATTAACTGCAGCAGCGGGTGGTGTTCCTAGAGGTAGGCTTAAGAATAAGTATGCTAAAAGGCAATATTGTAATGTATGTCTCATTGGCTTTCCAAATTGTCCTTTGACTATAGATACAGTAGAGCTATGTTGTTGTTTATATGAAAGTTACTTTAAAGTCTTTGATTCATGTGGGGTGAGAAGGTGGGAGACGCCATTTTTTCCAATGGGTGGTATTTTTAAGAGCACACTGTTACCTTTTCTTTTTCCCATAACCGTCACGGTAGCCAAGGTTATCCACAAATTATTTGAAGACAGTTCACTCCTGCAGCACTCCTGAACGCCACTGTCACATCAAGTGGCATGTAAGAAAATTAAGAAATCTGAGTATATTACCGTGTGGATGTTTAGATATGTCTGAAGAAGAAATCATCGTCCAGTTTGACATTTTGTGTTCTCGGAAGCTGAATATTATTAAGCTCAATTGCAGAATCTTCAAGAAATCACTATAACGAATTTAGTATAATTTACGGCATTTATTGATTGTGATCTAGTTTACATCCTTAATTCTTTGGTTTGGACTTATGGGAATTAACAAGAAAAAACAGAAAACAAATCTTAAAGGAATTGATAATGAAAATAATTGCTTTAACTTTTCTACACATCTTCCATATACCTGCTATAATAAAAACATTTTGTTAGATCCAAAGTCAAACTATGACTCTATCCTCCCCAGAACGGGTGCTTCTGACCCTCATGCTAGATGACCCAGTGGTTGGATCGAGTTGTGGCTTGGTCTTGGGTCTTGGGTGTGGGGGGGGGGGGTTCTAGGCGTTTCAAATGCTAGAATGCCTATGATATAGCTCCTTTAATGTCAACAGTGCAGGTTTGTGCTAAATGGTAGAACGAAGATCCAAAATAGACTGTACAGGTGATTTCAGATGCCCTTAATTATCTAATTTGGCTAACTAGTAGTTAGCTTTAGACACAGCAAGCAGAGGTGCTACTGGCCAAAATATTTGGGGTTGGGACGAGGCATTTACCAACTGGTTGGTAATTTTGTACTGACTTTTTCTGCACGAAAAACGAATGTTTTCAACATCAAAATGACATTTTTGAAAAAAAATACTGATTTTCAGAAAATCCACAGATTTTGACAAAAAATCAACCAATTGCGTAGACTCAGTTAATTTTTAACTACTGGCCGACAGCGTTGGGGGGGGGGGGGGCATCCCCCCTCCCCCCCAGTTGTGACGCCCCTGACAGCAAGTGCATGAAAATGGCAAAATCCAGTGTCAACAAACGTTCACATAAGCATACCTCTACTGTATACAGCTGTATGTAGCTGGTATAGCCTACCTATGCTGTTTCATTCAGGTCCAGTGTTGATTTGATCCAAATTATGCCATAGCCGCATACTAACAGAGCAGTTCCAAGTAAACCATGCCAGCATTACACTTTTTTCATCATCTCTGCCAAAAATCATGGACAACTGGGACCAACAAGCATGTTATTGAGCGTGTTCGACCCTACTTACCGTAGTTACTACGCATTACATCACAAATTCTGGCTTTTTGCCGTCAATGCTGGCACGATTTTTCTATTTTCCAGCAGGATCTCACGCCAGGGGCGAATCCGACAAATCATGTTACAGAGATGCGTAGTTACTACGCTTCCGAGCATGGTAAGCAAATAGTAACTATTAGCAAGAACAAATAACGAGTAAGAACAATGGTCTCTCGTCCATCCACCGACTAAAAATGTTGCGACAACAATGAGCGGAGGTGGACCCATTTCTTGGTCGCCCGTGCATACTCGTTGGTCTCCGACTCTCCGCCGTTACACACTTGAAGTCATTTACGAAGAAAACAACGTAGCCACTAGCGAGGCGGATGTTCTGGCCTGTTCACACGGGATGGAAACAGCGTTGATTTTGTTTGAGTAGACCGCTGGCGTCGGATTAGTGAATATTAGTGATGCGAAAAACAAAAAGCGAACTTGACGATGGTCATTCAAAATCGCTTTTGTTACACCATGACCATACGTATGAAGATTGAAATCCCTTGTGATATTCCTTTTTATGTCTCTCGGGAGAACCATACAATGCAAAGCGGGATTTGAAGCACACTCACTGAAGTCATGACCCATTGAGTTTCAACATCTGTAGTATTAACTTTGTCAGACGAGTGTAAACTAAGAGTAACGTAATTAAGGCTTTCGAGGATTACTGAAATTACCGAAATGGTAGAATAGCATGGAATAGTTAAAATAATACCAGTAGGTGAGTGTATATTTTGTGTTTTTTCTTCTTTTTTTCCGAAATGTATAATTGTATACATTTCGATTTTGTGAGTTAGATTTCGATTCAGTACTTAGCTGAAAGACGAAAGTTCACCTCAACTTGGTCTATCTCGTTTGACTTTTAGTTCACTACTTACAAATAATTCGATGTCAACGGTGTATTTTTCCATTAAAGAAAGTCTTTGGTTTTCGTACTGAGGCCTTGCCACATGGGTTCTAGTTTGTCTAGGACCCACATAGAAGTCCTAGTTTTTTTTTAAATTCAATTCAAAATTGTTTCTGGTTTGTTGGTCAGAGTAGAAGCCTATTCCATCTGCGTAATATTTGTTCATTTCCACTTAGCCTATTAAACCTGAAACACGGCCTTTTTTTTTAAAGAATCTGCCTGTTTTCATCTGATATTCTCATATGAGAGCAAAAAACCTGGAATGAAATTTATCTCTTCTTGTTCTGGATATTGACACCACTTAATTGAATTGACCCCGAAAAGATACAATTTACGTTACCATATATCTTACCTTACCTGTATACGGCCTTTGGGTTTTTGGGATCCCAAAACGTAAGTGGAGGGATACCTATGACATCGCAAAAGTTGTCCGTCTGTCCGTCCGTCCGTCCGTCTGTCCGTCCGTCTGTAAGCACGATAACTCTCGAAGGGAATGAGATATTTTGATGAAACTTGGTGAGAAGGTTCGTTGGGTCGTCGGACCAGTCAAGTTCGTAGATGGGCTTTGTAGCTCTACATTTAGGGGTGGGGGAGGGGATTGAAATTAAGGGACAAACAAAATATTTTGAAACAGCTAATGTGATAGTCGATTATGGGGTAAGAAGACATGCTGAACATGATGGTGAAAACCATTTTGTCATCGGACAAGTAGTTCGCCCGGAATCCGGCCAAAACCGGAAAGTTTGTTGAAAGTAAAAGTTTTATTTGAAGTTGATTAGATGTTCGATTTAGGGGTAGGAAGACATGCTGAAGACGATGGTGAAAATTATTTTCTCGACGGACAAGTATTTCGCACGGAATCCGGCCCAAACCGGAAAGTTTGTTGAAAGTAAAAGTTTTATTTGAAATTGATTAGATGTTCGATTTAGGGGTAGGAAGACATGCTGAAGACGATGGTGACAACTATTTTCTCGATGGACAAGTATTTCGCCCGGAATCCGGCCCAAACCGGAAAGTTTGTTGAAAGTAAAAGTTTTATTTGAAGTTGATTAAATGTTCGATTTAGAGGTAGGGAGACATGCTGAAGACGATGGTGAAAACTATTTTCTCGACGGACAAGTATTTCGACCGGAATCCGGCCCAAACCGGAAAGTTTGTCAAAATTAAAAGTTTAATTTGGAGTTGATTGGATGTTCGATTTAGGGCAAGAAGACATGCTGAACACTTATGTGAAAACAAGTTTCTACCCGGACATGTAGTTCGTCCGGAATCCGGCCAAAACCGGAAAACTGTTGGAAGTCAAAGTTTTATTTCTAGTTGATTAGATAAGCGATTTAGGGGTAAGAAGAGATGCTGAGTCCCTGTGTGACAATCGTATTTTACCCGGACATATAGTTCGACCGGAATCCGGCTGGAATCGGAAAATTTGTTATAAGCTAAATTTCTATTTGAAGTTGATTAGATGTTCATTACTGGGGAAAGAAGATACCCTGATTTCGTCTTTGAGCTTTCTTTTTTCGCCGGACAAGTAGTTCTGGAGTTCGGCCGGAACCGGGAAATTGGCAGAAGTGGCAGGAAGTTTTCGTCAAAACAGGTATGACTTATAGGGGTAAACACACATGCTGAATCCAAATCTAAACTTGGTTTTCTCAGGTGATTAGCTATTTGGCCTTAATCTGTTTCTGAATTTTAATTGTAAAAATGTTCAAGGAGTCTGGCGAAGACTGGATCTGGCTAAGACAAGACCCAGTTGTCTGGATCAGATATTGAATTTTTGGGATCCCATCGAAACCTTTGGTCTTGTTCAATAAGATATATATACAGTTTGTCGTACTTTTAACTAAATTTGACGCATTTATAAAATCTGCTTTGCACCAAATGGCAGTTTTTAGCTGGCCTGAATCAATGAGCCGGCAACCGCTGTTTCAGCGCCCGCCCAGCCCAGTGTGAACAGGCTTATCACTGCTGCCTCCATTCGATTTTTCTTCCTCAGTGGTTTACTGCGTTACACCTTCTCTGTAGAGGTAACGACTTTTGATGTCCCGGGTAAGATCCACCTCCGCTCGTTTGCGTCGGGAGTCGACTCGTCTCAGCTTGGATGTGTGACAGATATAGGGAGACAGCAGTTCTTGCTCTTATTTGTTCTTGCTATTAGTTACTATTCCGACAAGGTTGGAACGGTCAGCGTAGTAACTTTTTGTGAGGATGCAGTCTAGTACACTAGCCCCATTTCAGGCACGGTGCTCAAACATCTAGCACCATGCCTGGGTGCTAGACGTTCAAGCACTGTACCTTGGATTTCATGTATGGTGCATGGATTTCAGTATACAGTGCATACAGAAAAAACACAGTTTCTGTCATCACAACTGAGCACCAGCTCGGACAAGGCTGAAATTACTACTATGAATTAGAGAAATCAAAGACAATCCTTTACATATTTTTCACAACCTAAACAAAAGGGCTCTAATGATGATGGAGATGAAAAACCTAACAGCACCCTATCTATTTTCCATGTATTTTCCCTATCTATTCCTCAAGAGCCAATATTCTGGTTGGCTGCTAGGTAGAAAAAGCTGAGGCACAGGAAACTTTGCATGCAAAACCCTTGACTATGTAGAAAAGGAAATGAGGTTTTTCACATCTATCATCAGCCGAGCCCTTTTGTTTTTGTTGTGAAAAATATATAAAGGATTGTCTTTGATTTCTCTAATTCATGGTAGTAATTTCAGCCCTGTCCGAGCTGGTGCTCAGTTGTCATGACAGAAACTGTGTTTTTGATGTATGCACTGTATACTGAAATCCATGCACCATACATGAAATCCAAGGTACAGTGCTTGAACGTCTAGCACCCAGGCATGGTGCTAGACGTTTGAGCACTGTGCCTGAAAAGGGGCTAGTGTACTAGACTGTGAGGATGGAACAGAAATAGTAACTAATAGTAACTATTGTTAGAAGGGTGGAACGCGCTCATTGTGTTGACATTCATGACATTCTTCACTGTTCTCTGTTCACAGATTGAAAAATTTAATTTTATAGGTGTTTATATATTTTCTTTTCTTTTACGTACTTCACCCATAAATATTCCTTCAGCTCAAGCCAGTCAACTACAAACCCATGATTTTTGTTATCCTATGCCAAATGCTGGGATATATCTAGTCTTTGGCATAGCCTATGCCCAACGCTGGATACCCTTTGCCAAATGCTGGATAGCTGCTTGTACCCTAACCTTGACTTACGTCACTATAGATGGATTCTGACTGCTTGATTTCTGAGCTTCACTCAGATCATCAACATTGCATTGGGTCCCAGTTTCCAACATTTGGCATACTGTATCCACCATTAGGCATAGGGTAGCCTATACGAAATGCTAGATGTATCCAGCTTTTTGCACAGGCTTTCCGAAACTCAGGGACTTGTGGTAGACTGGGCCAAGCAGCAAATCATATTTGACAGGGGAATACCGATGAGTCAGCTGAATTTTGTTAGAGATATGTTCAGCCTGTCTTGGCAAGGGTCCTCTCCAGCCTCAAAGCCGCTCAAGTTAGAAAAAAAAAACTTGTGGAAAAAGACAAAGACTGTCATTAAGGGGTCATAAATAAATTACTTAGCCTAGTTACTTATTTGACTGCAATACTAAATTCCACCTGACACAGGTGGCTATTAGCTTATATCAAGGTTTTTTATGGCACTTGAGCTTACTCAAGTGCCATATAGCGATTGTTATTTCTGTCCGTCAGTCGGTCTGTCGGTCTGTCGGTCCCGGTTTTGCTAGTTCGGGCACTTCCAGATAAGCTAGGACGATGAAACTTGGCAGGCATATCAGGGACCGGACCAGCTCAACTTAAAATTAATCATTTCTTCAATCCGACTTTCCCCGGATCCGGGAGTCCGGAAACTATAAAGCAAAAGTGGAGCGAAAAGTAGCAAAAAAAGGGCTGCCCGAGTGCGGGAGCGAACCAGGAACCTCTGAGTTACAAGTCCAACGCTCTACCAACTGACCCACGAGTCCATGTATGAGATAGCGAATGCGGGACTACAAACAAAGTGGATAATCTAAACAAATTACATTGTTAGGATAATGAAACTTGTCAGGAATATTCGATGTATTAGGGAGCGTATGCGGGAGTATATATTGTTAAAAGATTGACGACCTGATTAACCTGGACATAGTCAAGAAACATAAATAATAGTTTGGGCACTTCCACGCAAGCTAGGACGATGAAACTTCGCAGGCATATCAGGGACCCGACCAGACTAAGTTGGAAATAGTCACTTGCCCGATCCGACCATCGTGGGGGAGGGGGCGGAATCCGGAAAATAGGGACATTCATCACTTTCGAACGGGTGATCGGATCTTAATGAAACTTGATATCTGGAAAGATCTCGTGTCTCAGATGTCTCATTTCGAGTCCGGACCGGATCCGATGAATCTTGGGGGTGGGTCTTGAGGGGAGTGGAGGGACGGGGAATCCGGAAAAATTTGGAAAAATTAAATATTTTAGCTTACGAACGGGTCGTCGGATCTTAACGAAACCGAGGGGTTGCTCACTCCCAAAAACGATGTACACCAAGTGGCGCGTGCCGCGGTGCCGAGCCGGTGCCTTGTCGGTGCCGCGGTGCCGTGCCGGTGCCGAGCCGGTGCCGCGGTGCCGTGCCGGTGCCGCGGTGCCGTGCCGGTGCCGAGCCGGTGCCGTGCCGGTGCCAAGCCGGTGCCGCGGTTTTTTTACTTCAAATTACAGTATTGTGATAAAGCACGATTGCTGATGTACATGTAAACAAATTTCATCAGATATTGGCCGAGAATGAAGTCGGCAATGTGTGTTGAATACAAGAGCTAGCAGCTCATATGGTACTTGCAAGGCTGGGTCAGAGGATGAAATTTAGGAATTTGTAAATTCTTGGGTTTCTTGTGTTTAATTATAAGCCATACCCTTGAAATAAGAATGATTGTGGGCCCTTGGAAATCAAGAGAATGATCTGGTGAGAAGTATTTTATTTTTGCACTTTAAGGGCACTAGAAATTCATGTGAAAGCAAAACCCTTTAGGCAAAAGTGACTATGG
This sequence comes from Branchinecta lynchi, assembly GCA_023053575.1. Classification (NCBI taxonomy): domain Eukaryota; kingdom Metazoa; phylum Arthropoda; class Branchiopoda; order Anostraca; family Branchinectidae; genus Branchinecta; species Branchinecta lynchi. The sequence continues at coordinate 20,390,494 of JAKZAP010000017.1, read as the reverse complement.
GCTCATGGGGATCACGTAGTTGTATATTTTGCTCAAACTAATGCAACCTATAATACTAATGCAACCTACTTCCGTAATCATTACATATATTTCTAAACCCGGAGACCCACGTTTCGTGCGGTACATTCTAACCCCTCTAACAAAACCTCGCTGATTTTCTCACTTGCCGTGTTTTGCTACCTTCGATGTGTATCACGCTGTCGACGGTTCGAGACGGTTGCGCGACGGTTGTCTGCGAGAATTTTTTCCATCAGGAAAATCGGTTATGCAAATTGTTTCCCTGTTTCGCTAGAACTCAACGGGTCTCGGAAAAGGCTTAAAACAGCCAAAACAGTTAGTTATTTATTGAAAGCACAGCATAGTTAAAGTATTCAAATACTTTAAAATACTGTAAGTTGAAGAGTGATTAGTGCGAGGGGTCCTTTAAGGGAGCTGGAAATTCATTTTGAAGCAAAACCCTTGTTTCACAAATAATCATGGGCTCATGGGGATCATGAAAATATATGTTTTGCTCCAAAGTATTTTCTGTACTTTGTGGTTATGATGAGTACTTTAAGGAATGTGGTTGGCTCTATAAAAGAATTTATGAACCAATCTTTTCCTTCCTTGACTACCTACTTAGGCTAACTGGTACATATATTTAGCCACAGCAAGTGCATGAAAATGGCAAAGTTCGAAGCACGAACGTTCAAATAAGCATACCTCTATTGCACTCCCAGAGTGTCTGATGGGGAAATTGACTTTTTCCAAGTTAAATATGCCTGCCAAGTATCATTCTTAGCACACTCTACAAATATGAAAAAAAGATTGGTCGCCACTGAATTACCTTCACCAGAAGCAAAATATACTGAAGCTGACTCAAGTTTTGGGCGATATTCGATACCGATAACGATATATCCATGTATCGGACAAAATATCGATATCGAAAGTAAATATCGATATCGATAACGATATTTGTTCATTCGTAAAGATTGCAATTAATCCAACATAACCCACACTTATATATACGAAATTGGAGCAATGTGTATTCGGCAATTCCTTTCTTATTTATCCGGAGTTCGAGATGATCCAGTATGCGATATATCGGATATCGATCGATCGATATATCGCACCAAATATCGATACCGAAACGTAAATATCGCTATCGAAAACGATATTTGTTCATCGTAATTATTGTAAATAATCCGAACTAACCTACACTTATATATCCGAAATTGGACAATATGTTTTCCCTAATTCATTTCTCATTTATTCTGAGTTTGAAATGATCCAAGATGCTATTTAATGAAAATTTGGTTCTTAGCTTTTGGCGAAACGAAGCATGGTAAGCAAATATCAATACCGATATATCGATTATCGAATATCGAAAGTGAAAATATCGATATATCGATTGTTGAATATCGAAAGCGGAAATATCGATATATCGATTATCTAATATCGAAAGTGAAAATATCGATATATCGAAAAATCCAAGTATCGCCAAGCACCAGTACCAAACCATGGTTGACCACTTTGCGCATTTGGTCAACAGCATCTCCTCATATCTAGTTCAGCTTCTTCTTCGGTTGCATGTTTTCAATAATTCTTTCATTCAAGTACCTTCGTTATTGGGCGCCAGATACCAGATACCAGATGGCGAAGAGTATTTTGCAGAAAATTTGTCCGTGGCCGGCGTATCGTGCTAGAGGCGTGCCGGTGCCGTGCCGGTGCCGGTGCCGGTGCCGTACGGTGCCGTGCGGTGCCGAGCCGGTGCCGAGCTGGTGCCGAGCTGGTGCCGCGGTGTTGCGCCATTGCCGTGCCTTTGCCGTGCCGGTGCCGTGCCGGTGCCGTGCCGGTGCCGTGCCGGTGCCGTGTCGAGGTGTACACCGGTGGCGGAGAGAGAGCAACCCCTCGAACGAAACTTGATATATGGAAGGACCTCATTTCTCAGACGCCGGTGACATTGGGGGGAGTTGGAAGGGGAAACCGGAAATCTTGAAAAACGCTCAGAGTGGAGAGATCCGGATGAAACTTGGTAGAAAGAACAAGCACAAGTCCTAGATACCTGACTGACATAACCGGAACGGATCCGCTCACTTTGGGGGAGTTGGGGGGGGAGTTCTAATTTCTAGTGATCCCGCGAGTTCGATGCTTCCTGATGTGCTAGGACAATGAAAATTGGCAAGCATGCCAAGGACCCGACCAGATTAAATAGGAAATAGTCACTTCCCCTATCTGACCATCTGGGGGGGGGGGGGGGGGGGTGGAGGGACGGGGAAGCCAAAATTGAGGTATTTTTAACTTGCGAACGGTTGGTCGGATCTTGATGAAAGTTGATATTTAGCATGACCTCGTGTCTCAGACGTCCCACTTTAAATCCGGACCGGATCCGATGTCACTGGGGGGGGGAGCTGGTGGAGGGAACCAGAAATCTTGACAAACGCTTAGAGTGCAGCGATCGGGATGGAACTTATTCGGCCACGGTAGGTGGAGATAGAGTGAGTACCGGAAATCGTGTAGCACGTCTAGGGATCAAACAAATGGATTTATTGGGATGAAAGTTTGAACAGTCATGTGCATTTGCTGCAGACAATCGAGACGATGCCGGAACTGCTCAGAATTGAGTGAAACTAAATATCCTATTTCTATTTCCGAACCGCATTTTTGGATGGCGGGTGTATTTTGTGAGGTTCTCATCTACTTTCTTGTACAGCCTACTCGTACAAGTGCCATATGAGATCGTAGCTCTTGTTAGAACATCCCGTTTTAAAAGCTTCAATAAGTTGAACACTTCAGCGTTAACCGACAGCGAAGAAACAAAACCAGTTTGAAAGTTTCAAGGCATTGACAACTTCAGTTGTAAGGCACACACTGAAACCGAAAATAGGCTATACCAGTTCTGTTGCAAATGCAAATTGGGCTCTTTAGCCACTATGTCCCAATCATCCCAGCCACAAACAGGATAATAATAGATTATCAGTTCACTTTATTAGCTGGTTTTGAGCATTGCGAAAGTTGTGAAATAAACCATTTTCTGTTTTTATGGCACTTGCCTTCCGACCAAGTGCCATGTAGGCTACCGATCACTTTTCCGTCGGCCTGTCGGTCGGTCAGTCCGTCGGTCGGTCAGTACGGTGTTTGCGAGCTAGGGTACTTCCAGATGTGCTAGGACGATGAAACTTGGCAGGCGTATTGGGAACCCGACCAAACTAACTTGGAAAAAGTCTCTTGCTTAAGCCGACCATCGTGGGGGGACGGAGGGGAGCTGGAATCAGGAATTTAGTACATGCATAACTTTCGAACGGGTGATCGGATCTTAATGAAGCTTGATATTTGGAATGACGTCATGTCTCAAATGTCCCACTTCAAGTCCGAATCCGATGAATGTGGAGGGGGGGGAGGTTGGAGGGGGGAACCGGGAATCATGTGACACGCTTAGAGTGGAGTGATCGGGATTAATCTTGGCGGGAGGAACAATCACAATTTAGGTACATCATTGACAGAACCGGACCGGGGTTCGTGGAGGGGGATTCCGGAATTCAGGTGACACGGAGTTAATTTACTTTCAGGTAGGCTAGGACAATGAAATTGGCATGCTAGTCAGGGATCCGACCAGATTAACCTGGCAATAGTCCACTTCCCGATCCGACCACTGTGGGGGAGTGGAGGGAGGAGGAATCCAGAATTCTTGAGGAATGTATAACATTGGAACCGGTGGTCTGATCTTAATGAAACTTAATATTTGGAAAGACCTCGTCTCTCGGGTGACTCGTTTAAAGTCCGGACCGGATCCGATGAATGTGGTGGGCGGACCGGAAATCTTGTGACATGCTTATAGTGGAGCGATAGGGATGAAACTTGGTGGGAAGGACAAGCACAAGAACTAGATACGTCAGTGATAGAACCGGATCGGATTTGGGCACTGTGGGGGAGTCCGGAATTACGGCTATCGCGAGTTAAGGTATTTCCGGATGTGCTAGGACGATGAAATTTGGCTTTAGCATTAGAGACTTGGAATGAATGGCTTAGAAATAGTCAGTTCTCCGACCCAATCATCGTGGGGGATTGGAGGGAGGGGGAATCTGGAATCTTGAGGTATGTATAACTTTTGAACGAGTGGTCCGATCTTTATGAAACTTGATATTCGGAAAGACCTCGTGTCTCGGATGTCCCGTTTTAAGCCCTGACCGGATCCGATGAGTGAGCGGAGGGGGGGGGGGACCCGATGGTGATCGCGAATTAAGGTATTTCCAGATGTGCTAGGACGATCTAATTTGGCTTGAACATTAGAAACTTGACTAGATTGACTTAGAAATTGTCACTTCTCAGATCCGACCATCCCGTAAAGTACTAATACTAAGTACAAAAAATACTTTTAAGCATAGTATACATTTTAACTCAAGGGTATTGCTCAAAAACTAATTATTAGCCCCCTCAAAGTGCGTTTTTTTTACCGAAAAGTTAAAAAAAATACTTTAACCAAACGATATATATTCATGATCCCCAAGGGCCCATGATGATTTTTGCCTCAAGGGTTTTGCTTACAACTGAATTTCTTAAAATACAAACAATAACTTTGAGCAAAATATAGCCTACATTTCATGATTCCATTGAGCTTATCATCATTTGTGCTTCAAAGGTGTTAGTTACGGCCAAACGCACTAATAAAATAGTTTTTACGAACAATACATTCTCGTGATTTCCAAGGACTATTCTTGTCTCAAGGGTTTTGCTTACAAATGATCACAACAAACCCACGAATTGACGAATTCCTACTTTAATCCTCTGTCCCAGTCTTGCAAGTGCCATATGTGCTTCCGGCTCTTGTTTAGTATTTTTTCGCAAATAAATCTGAAAAAGACGACAAGATAGAAGAAAACAAAAGTACAAAGTGAATGACTATGAAAAAGAAGGAATTAAAATCTCCCAGTTTTGACAAATATGAACTGGATGATGACCAGTTCATACTGAACGATGAAAGCATGCAGTGACAAATCTCTTCACGTGGGAGATCTTCCGATAAGCGAGAAAAACTTGAATGACTTTGTTCTAGTCATCTACCTGACAAAGGAAGTCAAAACACTTTGTCGCCGAAACCATCAAGCTGTTTTCCACAGAAATTAAAAATTCAGTACATGAAAAAAAAATGCGGAAATCCGTTAAATTTGTATGGAAGATGAGAAAACTGTTGAAGGAAAAACAATTTTTGTGCTTAAAGCACAATGGACAAATTCTAATGCTTTACTTTGTATTAAATACTTCACAAATAAACATTTCTGACTTCCTTTAGAAGGTGCTAGGAAAATTGGCCGTTTTCTTGTTATCCCTTGTCTTTACCTCTCTGGCATTTCGGCGATCCGAATCTTAGCAGCTGGAATATCGTGGCAGGAAATTTAAAAACTCCCAGCAATGCTTGATAGAAAAGGATATATTTTATATGTCACCAAAGTCAAGCCGCAGATGCAGTTTACCTGATTGTTCTAGTGTTTCATCAAAAGTTCCATGGCTTTAATTGCCTATTAAAAATTTTTCTTTGTGGAATAGAATAAAAAAAACAAATAACCTATTCAAATCTGAATTACACAAGCTGATTTATGCATAAAATAAAGATCTACTAAGTATTATAAGAAATCTCACTTTTATCTTTGTCCAAGCTAGTAAATCGAGCATGTACTGGACCAAAAAATTACGCTTTGATGTATCACAGAGAGGAATCTGTTGAAAAAGCTGCTGATCTAGTGGGTAAGCATTGTTCCTAGGTTGTTACAGAGTGGGATTGGGGTAGTTTGCTATGCCCATTGAACTTTAAGTTAGGAGATCCCGTGAGTTCGGGTGGAGCAGAACGAGCGGTGAGGCATTTCGTCTTTGCTGAAGATCCCCCCCACAAATTGAGATTTCATGATTTTGTTTCTTTTTATCTCCTCTCTGCACCTTATGTTCCTTTTCACTTTTTTTTTGCATGTTTAAACAATTACCGCATCTGAAGTTTCGGTGTCTCAAAGAACCCTACCATTTATGTCCCAGGGGTAGCGGCAAGTTGATGATTGGGACAAAATGGAGGACTTTGCTATTTCTCTTTCTACTCTTAAGCTAACAGCAACACAATACTGAAAAAAAACAGGTAAGCAGAGTATAGATTAGACTTCCATTTGCCATCCTCAAAGGAGCTGTCTTACCTATAATAATAACGCAACCTACTTCCATAATCACTTCATATATGTCTAAACCCGGAGACCCCAATTTATTACGGTACATTCTAACCCCTCTAACAGAACCACGCTGATTTTCTCACATACCGTGTTTTGCTACCTTCGATGTGTATCACGCTGTCGATGGTTGTTGCGATAATTTTTTCCATCAGAATAAACGGTTATGTAAATGTTTCCCTGTTTTCGAGATAAGTCAACGGGTCTCGGAAATGGCTTAAAACAGCCAAAATCCTGGGTTATTTTTTGAAAGCACAGCCTAGGTTTAAAGTATTCATGTATTTAAAATACTGTAAGTTGAAGATTAAATAATGCGAGGGGTTTGACCAATAAAATCGGTTCACAACTTTTGAAGTTATAGCAAGCCAAACATTTTTTGTCCCAATCATGGCTGGTCTCCCCCACTATGACGCAGAAATAATATAGCACGATTGTGGCCTGTGCCAATCAGCAACCATACTACGTGCTCCTTGCTCCAACCTGCCAGCAGCCTACATCAGCCTTTCTGTTGCTAATATGTAAGATGATTTTGAAAAAATCATGCCCTTTTCATAAAATCGTTTGTCCCCGCATTTCCAAAGTTGGGTGGTTTAACGTGTTCATTGTTTCCCCCTTCTTTTGACAATTCAAAAATTGTCAAACAGTTATCATTATTGATTTAAAGTTAAGAAGTGCAAATAAACAGAACACTTTAAAATTGGAATCATATTATAGGCAATCATCTGTCTAGTGCTGGTTCAGTGTTCTTATTCGTGTGACTTTTTTTTAGGTATTTTGTATCCGCAGCAGTCCGAAACCAGAGAAATTAACTCACTTGATGGTATATGGCAATTCTCTGTGTCTCCTACATTCGAACAAGATATAGGATTCAAAGAAAAATGGTACAGGAAGGATTTGAAAAAGGTACGTCAAGTTCGTTTCATTTTACCTTATACAGCGTTTACAAGTACGGGAAAACTTGAACAGAATCCGATCTTGGTGACAAATTATGTTGACACGCAGAGGAAAAAAAATAAGTTCTTTAAACCAGAAAATCTGACAAAAATACATTCACTATAGCCAATAAAAAAATGTTTTGAGAGCATTTATGACATCAATACTGATGACTGCTGCTCTCGAAAGCTCGCGTGACTTTATTTAGTCTTTTTACCAGCGCCGCCGACGAGATTCCTTTCAAGTAGACCGGAATTCATTTCATCATTGAAAGGATTCTCGTCCCGCTAGACTTTTTTTCTAGTCGCATTCACGAACGGAATCCGAGTCGACCGGAATTCATTTCTTCTCGACGGGATCTTGTCCGTGTAAATGTTTCCTCCTGAGCCACCTGTGGCGCAAAGAAAATTGGCGTCGACAGCCTCTCCAGTCACCACGGTGCTGTGTGGCTACAGTGATCAGGGTTGCCAAATGTCGCACGATGGAGTGAATTGTCACTCTATTGTATTTTTGTCACTCGACTTGTATAGGATATAAAATTCACTCTGTTTAAAAAAAAACCCAGAGGTGTCATTTTCCAGCAGTGATTCCGACCAAAAGTGATTATTTTCACGTTTTTTCAAGGACACTAAATTAAGGTTTGTAATTTTTCAGCATTGATTCTGACCAAATTGACCGTTTCCCATTTTTTCATGAAAACAAAATTTCACTCCCAAATCACTCTCTGTTGTCGACCAAAAGTTACCCTAATTTTTTTCGATGTGGCAACCCTGACAGTGATGTCTTCCCATTAAATGAGGGAAATGTCGGCCTCCTTCAGGTCCCCCCGATGAGATTTTTTTTCTCAAAATAGTACTATGAGTAGTACGAAAAAGTAGCATGCAGCACTAACTGATGCTACTACATGCTTATACTTCAAGACTACCGTGTTACTGCATACTACTATATGCTACTATTAGCAAGACTGGATGCTACTATGGCAAGACAGCATGCTACTGAATACTACTACATAAGATTGGACCAGTCTGTGGCACATTAAATTATAGTATTATTTGCTATTACATAGTATTACATGCAACTTTTTCGTACTACTACCATACTACTACGCAGGCTTCAAATTTTTCATCGGGCCGTGCCTCCGTAGTGTCTGCCTTGTCTGAGTCTTCCTTCAGGCTGCCACTTATATACTCTTGAGGGCAGTGACACTAGCATCACTAGCGACAATGAACGTCCCTACTGAAACTGAATCGGTCGTGCAAAAGCGCGGGCTCCAATAATTTCAGATTCTGAACAAAGCAAAAAAAAGATACAACCTCCTCAGTTTCCTCGATGTGTGCAAACCGCACCTTAGCTTTACTAGAATTTTCTAAAGCCGCAAATTTGTCTCACTTTAAATGTCGGAAGCGTAGTCGGCGGCGCTATGACTTTGGCCCGTTTGCGAAGCAAGGAGAGCATAGGTCTTGACGCTACTCTCTAGTGTTATTTTGCTGTGGTCTTCGGGCATGCGTAGAATATGTCACAAATATGTCCCATCTTCTTTTCTTCATAACTTCGGGCGCTATTTTATTAATTGGAGAACTAGCCCTGATATAACTGTTCGGCTGGGAATTTCGAATGTCAGAGCAGCAGATTCGCTGATTTATCGTGGTCCACCGATCGGGAGGTCGATCAGAGAGACCAGAGCACTGTTGATCAAACATATTTGCAAAAAGATTGCTGCAGCTTATGGTTCCATTGTGGCGAATAACTTGCGTTTCAACCGTCTTATCGTCGCCACGATTTTGCGAATGTTAACTATCACCAGGCCCGTATTCAGGAATTTATTTCGGGGGGGGGGGGGGGGGGGTGCGTTTCTGATGGGGTTTTTGCCTGCTGGTCGGACAAAAAAGCACAAAAACACATAGATCAGAGGGAAAAGCCTATACAAATCGTTATTATTTTATTTTTCGGGGGGGGGGGGGGGGGGGGGGGGGGGGGGGGGGGGGGGGGGATCAACCCCCTAACCCCCCCCCCCCCCCCCTGGATACGGCTTTGACTATCACTGATCAAACAAGACCAAAGGTTTAGATGGGATCCCAAAAATTCAATATCTGATCCAGACAACTGGGTCTTGTCTTAGCCAGATCCAGTCTTCGCCAGACTCCTTGAACATTTTTACAACTAAAATTCAGAAACAGATTCAGGCCAAATAGCTAATCACCTGAGAAAACCAAGTTCAGATTTGGATTCAGCCTGTTGTTTTTACCCCTATAAGTCATATCTGTTTTGACGAAAACATCCTGCCACTTTTGCCAATTTCCCGGTTCCGGCCGAACTCCAGAACTACTTGTCCGGCGAAAAAAGAAAGCTCAAAGACGAAATCAGGGTATCTTCTTTCCCCAGTAATGAACATCTAATCAACTTCAAATAGAAATTTAGCTTATAACAAATTTTCCGATTCCAGTCGGATTCCGGTCGAACTATATGTCCGGGTAAAATATGATTGTCATACAGGGACTCAGCATCTCTTCTTACCCTAAATCGCTTATCTAATCAACTAGAAATAAAACTTTGACTTCCAACAGATTTCCGGTTTTGGCCGGATTCCGGACGAACTACATGTCCGGGTAGAAAATTGTTTTCACATAAGTTTTCAGCATGTCTTCTTGCCCTAAATCGAACATCTAATCAACTTCAAATAAAACTTTTACTTTCAACAAACTTTCCGGTTTGGGCCGGATTCCGGGCGAAATACTTGTCCGTCGAGAAAATAGTTTTCACCATCGTCTTCAGCATGTTTTCCGACCCCTAAATCGAACATCTAATCAACTTCAAATAAAACTTTTACTTTCAACAAACTTTCCGGTTTTGGCCGGATTCCGGGCGAACTACTTGTCCGATGACAAAATAGTTTTCACCATCGTCTTCAGCATGTCTTCCTACCCCTAAATCGAACATCTAATCAACTTCAAATAAAACTTTTTCTTTCAACAAACTTTCCGGTTTTGGCCGGATTCCGGAAACTTGTCCGATGACAAAATAGTTTTCACCATCGTGTTCAGCATGTCTTCTTACCCCATAATTGACTATCACATTAGCTGTTTCAAAATATTTTGTTTGTCCCTTAATTTGAATCCCCTCCCCCACCCCTAAATGTAGAGCTACAAAGCCCATCTACGAACTTGACTGGTCCGACGACCCAACGAACCCTCACACCAAGTTTCATCAAAATATCTCGTTCCCTTCGAGAGTTATCGTGCTTACAGACGGACGGACGGACGGACGGACGGACAGACGGACAACTTTTGCGATGTCATAGGTATCCCTCCATTTACGTTTTGGGATCCCAAAAACAAATTCGCTCTATTTATTTTCGTTTCTGTAAATTCCTGCTCCACCTTCCTCCTTAGATCCGAAATGGTAAAATCGTCACTACTTACAACATTAGTGACCCACTTATACAGAATTACAACAATAAGATTAAGCATCAATGGGTGAGCATTCTTGTACAATAGGATAGTTTTGTAGATAGGATAATGTTGTCGTAGTCTCTACGTGTCTCTATGTTTGTCTGGTCTCCTTGTTATAGTATTTCTTTCTTCTTTTCTTTCTTTATTTCTTTATCTTTCTTTATTACTTATTATTATGGGCTGGTTCGTTTTATGCCGAATGTCCAACGAACAGTCTAACCTCCGTAGCTGGGCTATGAATGTCTTTTTGTTAAACAGGAGTTTTGTAAGTATTTTAATTTGTCTGTTTTTTTTAGGCATCAAAAGATACAATTCTTATGCCAGTCCCTTCAAGCTACAATGACATTACACAGAATGCAACAATTCGAGATTATATTGGCTGGGTATGGTACGAGAAGATGTTCTTTATACCCAGAAGATGGCAAGAGCTTGAGAGAGTCTTCATTCGGTTCGGCAGCGCCAACTATGAAACAGTCGTAGTAAGTACTTTCGTAGATAGTTTACAAGATGAGAATGAGCGTGTTCCACCCTTCTAACAATAGTTACTATTAGTTACTATTTCCGTTCCATCCTCACGAAAAGATACTACGCTGACCGTTCCAACCTTGTCGGAATAGTCACTAATAGTAACTATTTGCTTACCATGCTCGGGAGCGTAGTAACTACGCATGTCTGTAACGTGATTGGTCGGATTCGCCCCTGGCGTGAGATCCTGCTGGAAAATAGAAATATCGTTCCAGCCTTGACCGCAAAAAAACAGAATTTGTGACGTCATGCGTAGTAACTACGGTAAGTAGGATGGAACACGCTCAATATCCACCTTTATAAACGCGCCCAGTTTGGAAGCTTCACGCGCAGGTGTGAAACAATGCTATGCAACACAAGCTTGACCTGCCAACGGTTGCTGAAGGACGGCATCAGCTGACAGTAGCGTTTGGGAGCTAATGTCTGGCGTGCGCATCGTGCTATTTTACCTGATTTTGAGACCCTAGTAAGTAGCAGGCCCAATACGCGACAAATCCAGAGAGGTTATGCTGCTTCCCAGAGACTAAAGTAGAGGTATGCTTATGTGAACGTCTGCTAATAGTGATCGATCGCCGAAGAAAAAACTAAAAGGCCAAACCAGTCATTTTTTACTATGAATACTTGTAATAACTCATCATCATCATAAGGTTTGAATGGCGTTGAGTTCCACTTCGTGTAGATCTCTTTCTGCCTTCTCGGTTGATCGGTGGTGGTTGTTTTCGGTCAGAAGTTTTGCTTAGTAGACTCCGTTCTCCACTAGCATCTCAATCAAGATCTTGAAAATTTTGAATTCTGGTTGGGCCGGGAGTTTGGCACTGGTGATGACTTGAAATTGGTACGGGAGTTTTAGCTCGTCGCACAAGCTTTTCAGTTGACGGCTTCTTCGTTGGGGGATGCGGCATTCGAAAAAGAAGGGTTGGGGTGTTTCATCTTCAGCCTGGCACATACGGCAGTTTGGGGAGTGGGTTGTGCCCCAGTCGAAAAGGGTTTTGTTCAGAATGATGGTTTGAGATTTCAGCCTGTAGAAGATGCATGATCTCAGTCTATCTTTGAATGGTGAGCAGTATGGTCGGAGGTTGGGTGTTGAGGTTCTTGCTCTGGATGTGTCTCTCGCTGTTGTTGGTTGTTGAGGGAACCGGTTGCTAGTTAGGGCTTTGCCAGCGTGTTTGTCGACCACTTCATTTTGACATATGCCTTTGTGGCTTGGGATGTGTTGGAAGGTGCACTCTATACCGTTTGACTGTAATGTCAACAGTAGGTTTCGGATTTTGGTCAGGTCGACATCGGTCCTTAATCGGTGAATTTGTTTAATGGCCTGGAGCGCGGACTTCGAATCTGTGAGAAAGATGACTTTCTGTGTTGGAGGGGGTCTTCGGGATAGGACTTCTGCTGCCATTAGGATAGCTTCTAACTACTCACGCTTTTGTCACTTTTTGAATATTTTGCTATTTCACGGCTGAAAGTGACTCAACTAACACCTGAGCCTCAATTTTGTTGCAATAGTGCTGCCGCATCGCTGCCGCAGCACTTCTTTGCTTTTGCACAATATGCGTTTTTGGATTGCTTCCGAGGAAGACGGCAGCGCTTCTCGAGAATCGCGGACTTGCTCACCGACCAAGTCCGTGCTTCCCTGCAAGGTGCTGCAGCGCTGCCGCTTCAACCAAGAAGAAAGTGAATATAAAAACGCATATTGTGCAAAAGCAAAAAAGTGCTTCAGCAGCGTTGCGGCAGCGCTATTGCAAAAAAAACTAGGCTCTGGTTTGCTTTTTATAATTTGAAAAGTTTGCAACTTCAGTGGAGAAGATGGCGGTCCGAACCTGCAGAAGCCTTCAAAAGAAGAAGGACCTTTTAGTAAATTCAAAATCAAAGAAATTTATTTAAATTTCTACTTCAAGTTCGTGCCAGGATAACTCTGAAATAGTTGGCTGTTAGCTGATATCGAGTTTGTTATTTTCTTTTCCATTTTACTTTTTTATATGCAAGTAACAAAGCCAAGGTAGTGGAACAGTTAAGAAATTTGTTCAAGTAAGCATACCTCTACTGTAGTAAGCCGACCCATAAATTTACTGATTGTTATCTGAAATCTTCTGTACCCTTCACCCAAAACGTGATTCCAGTTAACTTAAACGATATCTATAAGTTGTACGTATAGTTGAAATGTTAGTTGTGCAATTGTGTCAGGTGTAATTGTACAGTGATCTTCAAAACTGTGCTAACTGAATTTTTTTTGAAAATTTAGTTAACTATGTCATTGGGAAAAACATAGCTGATTTGGTATTCTGTTAAATTGTGCTACGTGTTAGATGACGACATGAGCACCATCTAACATGTAGATTAGTTTTAGCTTCCCGAGTTCCTACTTTCTTCGTGCAGATGGCATACACAAAACTGGGCCCAAAAATTATGAAAATGTAGCTAGCACAGTTTTGAAGAACACGGTACAATTTTGTGAATGGTGATCCAGTGCTAGCATGTAGAATACAAGCTATTAAAGTACCTGTCTTAACTATAATACTAATGCAACCTACTTCCATAATCACTCCACATATTTCTAAACCCCGAAACCCCAATTTCGCACGGTACATTCTGACCCCTCTAACAAAACCACGGTGGTTTTCTCACTTGCCGTGTTTTGCTACCTTCAGTGTGTATCACGCTGTCGACGGTTGTCTGCGAGAACTTTTTCCATCAGAAAAACCGGTTCCGCTGTAAGTCAACGGGTCTCGGAAAAGGGTTAAAACAGCTAAAACCGTAGGTTAAATGTTCGAAGCACAGCCTAGTTTTAAATTATTCAAATATTTTAAAATATTGTAAGTTAAAGAGTAAATTGTGCGAGGGGTCCTTTAAGGGAATAAAGTACATTATTATTAAGAGAAGCGCAGGCGCAGCGCAGACGACGCGTTACTGTTAAAGCAGGTTTACGTTAACAGTCACGCTGACTGTTGGCGGGTTGGGGGGGGGGGGGGGCGTAATGAGGTGTGTAAGTCTTTTTTACTTTAGTAAATATCGAAAATCTTGGGATACTTTCTGTGATATTTCTTTGTCACAATTTGCCTTGCTAATGGTAACAAATTTGCTTTTCGCTCGACTTATTTTTGTGCGCTTGCAATACAAGGCCTTGCACCGAAGTGTCAGAAATAGAAACCGTAAAGCCCTAAAGCTGCAGTGGATGCAGTTTTTATTTCAACAATCTAACATGCGCGACTTTCACGGCCTGCAGGAAAGGAAAGGTAAAAAGGTTAAAAAAAAGGCTAAAAAAAAGGTAAAAGGCTAAAAAAAGGTAAAAGATGAAAGGCTAAACAAAGAAAGGTAAAAAGGCTAAAAGAATTTTTCCGTGCCCCCACAAACAGTTTGTTGGTCGATCTGGGGGGGGGGGGGGGGAGTGGAGGGAGGGTGAAGCCAAAATTTGAAGTATTTTGAAAGGTTTCTCAAAGAATTCAAATTGAATCGTTTATTCATTAAAAATCTTACTCACGGCGTGTGCCGACTAACTGATTCCATCGTCAACATATATATACAGATCAATATATATATAAACAAGAAAAAGCAAGCGTAACTGTCGAGTCAACTTGCCATTTCGGTTTGCATCGAAACCACAGCCCCGAAACAAGCCCTGTTTCTGCTGTTTTCAACCTCCTGCGGCCCGTTTCGTTTCGATGAGAAACACGGAAATTTGTATTACTATAGTATTCCTGACCAATAAGCTCTCGCAAGCGATAAGTGGGGGCCTGTTCTGGCTTGAAAAAAGTCAAACAGTGAGCATGCAGAAACTAGTGTAGTGCCATTAGGGTGGGTAAAAATTACATAGGAAGTTCGAAATCTCGAAATGAGAATGGATGGAACGATTAGGGGCGTATGGAGAAAGTCAATAGTGGTGATGATGATGATGATTTTATTAACGCACTTAAGGAGAGGAAATAGTGCAGTATAGATAAATGAAAGAAAAAATAGACTGAGCTTTCAGTAATGTAGTAAATGCACGAGATAAAAAAATAAACGTTAAAAAAAAGAAAGAAAAGGGACTAATCGGGTCTACAACATCTTCTTCCTAGATGGAGTGCGGAGAAATGGCCAAGGGCAGAAACGTGAAGGTCCTGGGCAATTGAAGATAACTTTGCACAAGTATAAGACACAAGTATAATTTTGCACCAGTATAAGATA
Organism: Branchinecta lynchi; assembly: GCA_023053575.1. Classification (NCBI taxonomy): domain Eukaryota; kingdom Metazoa; phylum Arthropoda; class Branchiopoda; order Anostraca; family Branchinectidae; genus Branchinecta; species Branchinecta lynchi. Next base: position 20,375,241 of record JAKZAP010000017.1, on the reverse strand, counting down.
GTATAAGACAGGTGCTTTAAGGTTGTTAGTAGCCTAAAGACCCGATAAAAATGTGTAGCCTTTGTAGTTGTATGATACTTGATAGTTGTACCAAAAAGTTGCATTTATTGCAAAATGAAAATACGACAGTTAATCCCAAAAATGAAATCACGACAGTTAATCCCCAAAATGAAATTACGACAATTAATCCCCAAAACTGATATGTAATAGTAAATAATACTATCATTTAATGTGCCTGAGACTGGGCCAATCTTAAGCAGTAGTGTCCAGTAGCATCCAGTCTTACTAATAGTAGCATGCAAAAACACGGTAGCCTTGACATAGAAGCATGTAGTAGCATCAGTTCATACTGCATGCTACTTTTTCCTACAACTTCATACTACTATTTGAGATAATTTTTTCATCAGAGACTCGCTAAATATTTTGCTCACAACCTGCCACTCTTTTGCATTGTTGACTCAATGTAGCAAATCCAAAATACTTAAAAAAATTTAATCCCATGTCATTGCGCTCATTTTTACCTTGTTTTTACTGAGGAATCATCTGGGGAATAGTATCCAGTGTATCGTACAACGATTGTACCGTCTAGTTATTTTGCAGTGGGTCAACGGTGTTAAGGTGATGAACCATTCCGGAGGCTATCTGCCGTTTGTTAAGGAAGTGACGAAGCATCTTTCCTTTGGGCTGGAGAATAAGATCACTGTGGCGTTGAACAACACATTAACCCCTCTTACGATTCCACAAGGGAAGATTGTGTATCCTGCTGACAAGGACCGGTGAGTTAAAATTTCATTTAATTATTTCGTCCAGGGAAAAGCCTAAATAAAGCAAGCATAGGCTAAATAAGAAAATATTGCAGAGAAAATGGAGCATAGACAAAATGAGGGCAGCTCAGCCTACACCGTTAGTAGTTTCCTAACGGATAACACAAGGATGCGCATGTTTCAACAGATAACACTTGGATGTTATCTGTTATGATTTTGAAAACGTTATTCTCATTGGTCAAAGTGAGCGGTTGTGGAGATTTTTCCCTGTTTCTTACAAAATCCAAAAGGTGTTTTCTCGCCTTTCCCTGGGGACTCCTCGGGAACCACCGTGAATGGCGAGAATACAGGGAGTCACCCCACGCGGACTCCGCGTACAGAAAACAGCGAGAATATGGAGAGTGCTTCCAAAATAGATTTTGTTCAAAAAAAAAATATGCAGTTGATGAAATTAGTCTGGATCCACTTTTTTTTTTTTTTATTCTTTTTGTTTTTATTTAATTTTACATTGCATTTTTATTCTTTTTGTTTTTATTTAATTTTACATTGCACATTGCACAACACAAGCAAAAATTGATTCCCCTTTGAATCTGAAAGGGTGTCCTTTGTGATGATGGTGATGATAATCGGAGCATTCCCCGTCCGTGGGGACTCGCGAGAATACGGGGATGAGTCCCTGGTACAAACAAAAACGCAGGGCATCCTCAAAAGGAGTCCTCGGGGAACGGCGAGAATACGCCTAAAATGGATGTTCGAAACAAAAAATGCAGTTTATGAAATTAGTCTGGATCCACTTTTGGTTTTCTTTATTCTGATTGTTTTTATTTAATTTTATATTGTACAACACAAGCAAAAATTGATTCCCCTCCGAATCGGAAAGGGAGTCCTTTTTGATGATGGTGATGATAATCAGAGTATTCCCCGTCCTTGGGGACTCGCGAGAATACGGGGATGAGTCCCTGGTACAAACAAAAATGCAGGGCATCCTCAAAAGGAGTCCTCGGGGAACGGCGAGAATACGCCTAAAATGGATGTTCGAAAAAAAAAATGCAGTTTATGAAATTAGTCTGGATCCACTTTTGGTTTTCTTTATTCTGATTGTTTTTATTTAATTTTATATTGCACAACACAAGCAAATATTGATTCCCCTCCGAATCGGAAAGGGAGTCCTTTTTGATGATGGTGATGATAATCAGAGCATTCCCCGTCCGTGTGTCACGGACAGCGCCCCCTAGCGACTGTACGGACTAGTTTTAGTTCTATCAACCCTTAAAATTGTACACTTCTGGACTTTATACTAATTGTCGCAGAACTCGAAAAGTAGACCCACATTAACTTCAAACCAATGTAACAATTTATCTTTTACACTTAAATACGAAAAGACCGAGGAAAAGACTTCAATTACTGATAGTAATATAAAAGAAGATAATTTCACACCGAATACTTTTCTACAAAACATTATATTAAACAACTAATAAGTCTAGTTCCATTGATTAATGTGACTTTGGTAATTCGAGTTCTGTGACACCGTGGGGTCTCGCGAGAATACGCGGAGTGAGTCCCTGGGATAAAAAGGAGTCCTCGAGAAACGGCGAGAATACGCCTAAAGAGCCGAGCGCGGGTTAAACCAGCCAGGTAAGATTCTGACTGTATTCTAGATATCCCCCTGGCTACTTTGTACAAGAGTACAACTTCGACTTCACCAACTATGCAGGAATTCACCGGCCCGTATACCTGTACACGGTACCAAAAGCTTATATAGATGATATCACTGTGGTTACAGAAGTCAGTGACGATCATTACTATGGTAAGAGTACACTTGTGTTTCAGTTAAAGTTTAAAGGATGACTCCGACTCCGACGGAGTTCGTAAAGTTGCTCCGCTTACCCGCGTTAAGTACTTTACGGAAGTAGGAAAGAAGTTAAACTTTAGTTTAACTTTTTTCGTAAAGTTCGTAAGGTTGACCAATAGGAGAAGAGATACAAAATAGTATTTTAAAGGAAATTTGGAAATGTGGGATCAGGAAACTGAAAAAGAATAATTAGATACAATTTTCTTTATATTTTGTTGTTTTTTGTTAAGCTGAGTTAGGCAGAAAGGTTTTCTTTATTCGAGTATACATTATTTTTTATTATTACATTTAGCGTTAAGCTTTTAGCTTGTCACCTGATTTATTTTGTGTATTGGATGTATTTGTAATTTATTTATTGTAAGTTACATTTTTATCTGAACCATTTGACTTTTAGTGTTAATAAATAACAATCCATCTGTCTTTGGTTCATATGTGGTAATAATAAGGTGGAATAATTCAAAGTTTTTTTTTTTTTTTCAAGAACGGATTGCCATAATTTTCGTTAAATTATAACAAGGTAAAATTCTCGATTAGATTAGCCCCCGATGTCTTTAAAGGACACCTGAACAATGAAACCATACTTGAACCCACCATGGAGAATGCAATAAGAGACATGGCCACGGAGAGCATTCTTCTCCTGAGCGTGACGTTTTCAAAGTAGGAATGTTCGTTTCTAGAGGTTTGCACATGCAGACTCCAAGACAAAAAGCGCAATTCATTCAAATCTTGTACAACGCTGGCCGGATCGTGTTTGAATTTCTTCTAGATATACGTTTGGACTTACCTGGTTAAAAAATGTTCCTGAATAAGGTTTGATTGGATACATTTGTTCATTTCTAAAATTGTTCTACTATTTCGCATTTGGATTGGGTTTTCTGCAAGCAATGTTATCGGAAGTAATACAGATAGGGATGATACTTGGTACTCTTCATTCAGGTGTCCTTTAAGAGTTTTTACCAAACAAATAGTGACCTGCATAATTATAGAACAAGGTATAGTGATGATATAGTTTTGGATTTACGTCATGGTACCCGGTCTTCATTTTCAATGAAACACCTGGGTCCATCTGTATGGAATGAACTACCAGTGAGCATTAGGGTGGCGGAACACGTACCTCAGTTTAAAAAGAAATTAAAAGATTTTTTTCTGGGCCATAAATGTTGAATGTTATCATGGGTGGTAGGGTGGTTAGGGTAGGAAGGGTGGGCAGGGGGGGTAAGGTGAGGTTGGGACGGGAGAATGGCGGGAGCGGGGAGTTGAGTATTGATGAGTGAGAGATTGGACTTTTTTTTCTTTATATAGGTAAGTAGTTATGTGGACTTTCGCCCGAATGCAAACCCTCATAGGTTTTTTCTCCAGCGCGAAAGTGTTTTTTTTAATTTATTTATTTGTGAATGTTGAAAACAAAAGCTTGAACTTGAACTCGTCTTAGCTGAGACAAACTTCACGGAACATACTTTTCGAAGAACTGTACGAACACCGTCTGAGTCGTCCGTAACTAATTCCTGTAAAGGGAAATGTAGTAATTAATCGACTGACCCACCCTTCGTCAGTATAGTTATTTGATTCATATTTTCCCCGAAGCTCTTAATGTTGGACGATATATTCCCATCAGTCCTAACGAAGGGTTTATTAAAAAAAAAAAAAAAATCTTAACACCGACGAAGACTCTATGTATGTTCTTGTATCCTCATTCGTTAAACAGGCAGCATAGTGTATCCAAGTATGACGAAATTACTAAAGTGTTAACTGAAAAACCAGTTTATTTTTACACCTGATACTTGAATACACTGTCTTATTTTGACTCATTTGAGGGAATTTGTATTTTTTCATCGGGGGTCTAAAAATAACGTTCAGAATGTGCGCTGCTTGCACGACAACCCAAAACTCACCCAGACGCTGCGAATTTGAGTCTCAACAAAAGTCTGCACTTTCTTGGTTTAAACTTTAACCGAAAAGGGCTGACGGCCGCAGATATTCTGAACTTCGTAACCACAGCAGATAGTGGGAACAAAAAAATCCCTATGCAGGGTTCAAGTAACTCAGTGTATTCAGTTAAATGACACAAGAATAAGTTGGCTTTTCAATTAAACTTTATAGACTAGGCTTTAAAGAAGTTCTCCTAGGAGTCACGGCAGAAGAAGGTAAGAAGAGAATGAAGATATTTCTTGCAAGATTTCTGCGATTTTCAGTTTTTTTTTCGGTAATGGTTTACCTTTCTAGTTGCTAAACGTTTTAAACATAGAGGGACAAGCAACATAGAGGTACCACAAACATGAAATTCGATAAAATTGATTATTAATAGATAGCGGACGAACGAAGTAACGCATTTTCTTTGGGTCATCATTTTTATGGATAAGTGACGTCTAACTAGAATGTCGGATCCCAGCCCTAGTCAGGAACACATAAAATTTTAATATAATTTGGTACAAAACACTTCAGGTAACGCCCGGATGAATTTACTGAAGGAGGAATTAGTTGCTTCTTATCATTGATTTGCCAGAATTTTTCGTCGTTCTTGTATTTTGGCCATTAGTTGCGTTTTTGCAGATACCATGGTATCTGTTACCACGGTAGCTGGATCTGCAATTAGTAATTTTGCAGTAATCGTGGTATCTGATATACGGTTGCTTTGCAAAAAAGACAATTGACGAAATTGCGCTTTTCGAACTCATCCCAAAAGAAAAACTGATATTCAGTCATATCACTAAGTGCCAAACTTCTTTCCCACCAATTTGACAAAAAGTGATGAAAGTGAGATGACTTTTTCAGGTACCACGATCAGTTACCACGGTCGGACCGTGGTATCTGAATATTTGATACCACGTTAACTGGCCAGATACCACGATAACTGCAAAAACACCTTTCGACCATGGTATCAGGGACCGTGGTATCTGCAAAAATGCAACTATTTTTTTTTTTAGTCTTTTTTAATCGGAGAAGACCTATCTCTTAAGCGGTAGGCCTCAAGCCAAATGCCTAGTTTTATTCATAAATATGAAAAACACCATTAACTGTTTATGGACCCACCATAAGGCCTGGCAATGGGCGGGGCTTGTTCTTTATTCATATAGTTTTAAGGGAAAGAAACCAAAGAATTCAAAAAAAGAAAGGAAGAGCAGGAGAGAATAAAGAAGAAGAAGAAAAGAAGAATGAAGACATAACAAACTGACAAGAGAAATCCACTAACGAACGATCTTCCATCAACAAAGCGCCCTTGCGCCCCCCCCCCCCTCACCCCCCCCCCCCCCAAAAAAAAAAAGGAAGGAAAAAAGAGCAAAGGAAATTAAGTTTTGGAACATTATGTTTTCGGTAAGAAAAAAGACTTGGCCTAGATTAGAGAGATGATAAAATTTAACATTCCAGGAACTGTGCGATATTCAGTTCAGTGTATCGGCTGTTCCAGTGAGGCCATGATCTACACAGATTTGCTGAACAGCGACGGAGAAAATGTTGCCGCCAACTTTGGATTGAAAAATAAAATAACAGTAAAAAAGCCGAAGCTTTGGTGGCCGAAGACGATGCATAAAAATCCCGGATACCTCTATACCCTTAAGGTAAGCATTTATCGCTCAAATGAGGCGTCGGAAGTGCAGAATATCCATCTTAAATGATTCTGGGGAAAGAGTCAATACTTTAAGCGAAACTGAAACAATAAATCATTGGTAGAATACCATATCCTTCCTGGGCCTGTTCGGAATCAGAGCAAAATAACTCTAAAGAGTAATGCGAAGACCTATCCTTCCCATGCATCAAAAATGGGCCTCCGCCGCAGCGCCGCCCAGCTCGCTTCGCGAGAGAAGCTTCAGCAAACTGTTCGTGTGTGCAGTGGCGGACTAGAGTTATTTTGCTCCGGATCAGACCCAGCGCTCGTTAACGACTGGTCGAGTTTCAGTAGGGATGTTCGTGTCCGAAAGCGGGGCTAGTGTCGCTGCGATTTGACTGTGTGTCACTTTTTCAAAGTTCGCGCGTTACTCGCTAGAGTTATTTTGCTCTGGTTCGAAATGGAAGGGACCCAAGACTGCCAAGCATGGAACTGTATACTGGATCAACTCTTGATTGCCAGGGAAGGCTGGCAGCCGGTGTCCTGATTCAATCACAACTCCGTTTGTCGCTGGACGCAGGGCAGAGGTGCCGGTTCGAGTCTCGGCAATGCCTACCTTTTGGTTTGGACGGGATGTTAGGGTCTTGTGACCCTGTAAGACAAGCGAAAGTCCACCCAGGTTCGAATTGGTACCGAGAGAAATTCGGGGAATGTAATAGGAAAGGTGTGCGAAAGCAATAGAATGGCTTGCCCCCAGTCCCCGGGCTAAGAGGGTCGGAGATCAGCACACCCCAGTGTGTTCTGAAAGTTGTAGGGCCCCTCGCACTATTTAATCTTCAACTTACAGTATATTAATATATTTGAATACTTTAAAACTAGGGTGTACTTTCAACAAATAATCCACGGTTTTTGGCTGTTTTAAACCTTTTCTGAGACCCTTTGCCTTATAGCGAAAACAGGGAAACAATTTACATAACCGGTTTTTCTGATGGGAAAAACTTCTCGCAGACAACCGTCGACAGCGTGATACACATCGAAGATAGCAAAATACGGCAAGCGAGAAAGTCAGCGTAGTTTTGTTAGAGGGGTTAGAATGTATCGTACGAAATTGGATGGGTGTAGAAATATATGGAGTGCTTATGGAAGTAGGTTGCGTTACCAATGTAGGTAATGTAGGTCCCCCTTTACCTGTGCCCTAGATACTCCCTGAACTTAACTATTCATCAGTACTTCAGCAATTCCGTAAAAAAAGAATTTCCCATAGCTGGAAACTATATTTTTTTTCTGGTTTAAAAATTTAAATGGTTTTCCGATTTCCTAATACCTAAGTTTGTTATGTAATCCATAGGGCTACATACTGTATGCTTACTGTCGCTTTTCCCATAGAGAATATATGCTTACGTCCCTTATTGTATTATAATTCATAAATTAGGTCTTGGACAATTTTCTTGGCCATATCAAAGTTTTTTTTAGGTACATCTGAAAGATGGTGACGTTGAAGATATCTACCGACTGAAAGTTGGGATCCGATCGGTTGCTTGGAACGACACGGGTATATACATAAATAATAACAAGTTCTACTTCCAAGGGTTCGGAAAGCACGAAGATTTTCTGGTAAGTCAGTTCGCGCCTTTCTGCAATGGATAACCGTGTGAGCTGGTGGGGACGTTTTTGTCATACTACCAGTCACGGGCACAAAATGAATGAAACAGACAGTATATCTTTTACGATCGTATCTATGGTTTATAGACAACGTTCTAACGTTGTAGACAACGTTCTAATGGTGTAGACAACGTTCCAACGTCTTTCTTGTGACTGTCCCATTGTGCGATTTTCCGAATTACGTCGATTTCCCTTTTGCGCATCTCTTGCCTTCCTCTTAAACTCCTATTCCGTCACTTTGCACTTTTATTTTATCCCCTAAACGTGTTGCCTCCAGATTGCAAAATCTGGGGATTTTCAATGCTCCAAACTTTCAGACGTTCCAAAAACCTCTGGATACGTCTTCGGGATCCATCTCGATGAAGATGCCCCGAGGAAAGCACCAGGCACCCCAGTAGCGTACGTAAACGGGGTTTTCTTAACTCAGATGTGCTAGGACAATGAAACTTTGCAGGCGTTTCAGGGACCCGACCAAACTAACCATAAAATAATCAGTTTCCCGATCCGACCATATGCGGGGGATTGGAGGGCGGTGGAAACTTGAAAATTGAGGGCAGTTTGTCACACTTTTTCGAGATATGCTAGGGCCATGAAACTTGGCAGGCATATCAGGGACCCGACCAAACAAACTTAGAAATTATCAGTTTTCCTATCCGACCCTCTCGTGGGGAGGTGAAGGGCGGGGGAATCCGGGAAATTGAGTAGCATGTAGCTTTTGAACGGTGATCGGATTGGAATGAAACTTAATAACTGAATAGATTATTTATCTTTGATGTCCCGTTTAAAGCCTTGACTGGATTCGATAGCTAGGGGTTGGGGGGGGGGGGTGACCTGAAATTTCAAGAAACGGTTAGAATGGAGGGATCGGAGTGAAACTTGCTGGGAAGAACAAGCATCTGCTCTAGATAAATCGTTTAGACAATTGTACTGGATCTGGAGACTTGGAGGGGGGGGGGGGGAGGTCCCGGAATTCCGGTGAAGGCGGTTTGGGGGATTTTCACGACGAAACTTGGCAGGCGTATCAGGGACCCGATCAGGCCCGTATCCAGAAATTTATTTCGGGGGGGGGGGTTGCCTGCTGGTCGGACAAAAAAGTTCAAAAAACCCATAGATCAGAGGGAAAAGCCTATAAAAATGATGATTTTTTTATGTTTCGGGGGGGGGGGGGGACGGGGTAAACCCCATAATCCCCCCCCCCCCTGGATACGGCCTTAATCTCGATCGAATTGACTTGAAAATACAAATTTCGTCGATCTGATAATCGTGGGGGAGGGGGGTAGAGGGAGGGGAATCTGGAATACTGATTCATGCGTAACTTTGGAACGGGTGATCGGATTCGAGTGAAATTTATAATTGTCTGAGGACATTTCTCTGGTGATCTTTTTCATATCCGGACCGGATCCGACAACTATTGGGGGTTGGGGGGAATACGTGACCCACTTAGAATGGAGAGATCGGGATGGAGCTTTGTGCGAATAACAGACAGATGCTCTGGATAAATCATTTACAGAACCGGATTGTCTCCGGGCACTGTGGGGGAGTTGCGGGGGCGTAAATCTCGAGAAACGGTTAGAATGGAGGGATCGGAGTGAAACTTGCTAGGAAGAACAAACATCTGCTCCAGGTAAATCTTTTACACAATTGTACTGTATCCGGACACTTTGGTGGGGGGGGGGGGGTTCCCGGAATTTTTTTGGGGGGATTATCAGGACGAAACTTGGCAGGCACATCAAGGAACCGGTCAAAGTGACTTGGAAATATAAAAAAAAATCCACAATAAGATAATCTTAGAGGGAGTGGAGGGAGGGGAATCCGGAATATCGAGTCATGCGTAACTTTGGAACGGGTGATCTGTTTCGGGTGAAATTAATAATTGAACATTTCTCTCTGGTGATCTTCTTCATTTCCAGACCGGATCCGCCAACTATAGGGGGGGGGGGGGATACTTGACCCGCTTGGACTGGTGTGATCGGGATCGAACTTTGTGGGGAATAACAAACAGATGCTCTGGATAAATCCTTTACAGAACCGGATTGGCGCCGGGTATTGTGGGTGGAGTTGGAGGGGGTTCTGGGTTCTAGGATTCCGGTGATCGCGAGTTAAGGTACTTCCAGATGTGCTAGGACGATGAAACTTCGCTGCAATATTAGAGATTCAACAAGATTTGCTTAGAAATCGCTACTTCCCAAATCCGATTATTCCTTAAAGTACCAATCTTGACCGCAAAGTAAGAAAAATACTTCTAACCAAAATATGCATTTTCACGATCACCACGAGCCCACTATAATTTTTGCCTCAATGGTTTTGCTTACATATGAAGCTCTAGCTCCCTTAGAGTGCGCATCTTAACCGCAAAGTCGAAACTTACTTTTGATCAAAAATAATCTTAACCCATGCAAGTGCCATATGAGCTTACAGCTCTTGTTTTTTTTAGAATTATATCCAAAGATATTAAAGTTGAACTGAAAAGCCAATTTATTTTTGTGTCATTTAATTGATGATGCAAAGGTATTTTTTTATTTTCCAGTATCTGCTCTAGTTATTACGTTCAGAAAATCTGCGGCCGTCCCCACAGCGTAAATTCTACTATGACGCGGGAAATTTTAATCTCAACAGTGAGCAGCGGTGAGATTGGTGAAGATTGCTTAGTGCCTAAACAAAAATAAATCATAAATCTTTGTCGTAAGGCATACAACAAAAATACAAGCGAATAGAGGTACCACAAATCCCAAGGAAATTCCACGATTTAAAAATTGATTATTCGTGAGTGGCGGAACAACGAAGTAACGCATTTTCAGCGGGTCTGCAAGCCAACTTAAGTGAATAAGAGCGTGTTCCACCCTTCTAACAATAGTTACTATTAGTTACTATTTCCGTTCCATCCTCACGAAAAGTTACTACGCTGACCGTTCCAACCTTCTCGAAGTAACTAATAGTAACTATTTGCTTACCATGCTCGGGAGCGTAGTAGCGTAGTAACTACGCATCTGTGTAACGTAATCGGATTCGCCCGTGGCATGAAATCCTGCTGGAAAATAGAAAAATCGTTCTAGCCTTGACGGCAAAAGGCCAGAATTCGTGATGTCATGGGTAGTAACTAGGGTAAGTAGGGTGGAACACACTCTGAGTGATGGGTAACTAGATTGTCCTTCCCCAGCCCTTTTCGGTTAAACTTTAAAGGACCCGTCTTGCTCATTCTGCTTTTCATATTGTCCCTAGCCCACTTACGGGATTAAGAGTCTGAAATCCCCGCCTTTCGCAGTTGTTTCGTTTTGCAACTTCGATTTTTAGCGCTTTTTGGGCCTAGCCGAGTTTTGATAGTCACGCAAAACGCAAACTTCGCTGAAAGCATCGATTCTTTCACAGACAAGGATATCAGAAGCTTCAAACTATTATTTTAATTTTCAAAGACATGGTAGATCATCAGGTCTACCTTATGTTATGGATTTGTTTTTTTTGGGTTCGTTTTCCCGCCTTTTAACCGAAGGCGTATTCTCGCCGTTCCCGGAGGATTCCACTTCAGGAGTCCCCGCGTTTTCGTTTGTCCCGGGGACTCACTCCCCGTATTCTGGCGAGTCCCCACGAACGGGGAATGCTCCGATTAACATCACTATCATCGAAAAGGACTCGCTTTCAGACTCAGAGGGGAATCAATTTTTATGGCACTTGCAGCTCCGCTTAAGTGCCATATACCGATCACCTTTCGGTCGGTCGGTTTTTCCACTCATCTCGAGTTAGGGCACTTCCAGAGGTGCTAGGAAACTTAGTAGGCATTTCAGGGACCCCGCCAAACTGACTGAGAAATTGTCATTTCCCTGATCCGACCAACCTGGGGGGAGTTGAGAGAGGGGGAATCCGGAATATTGACGTATGTGTAACTTCTGAATGGGGAATCAGATCTTAATGGAACTTGATATTTGGAAAGACCTCCTGTCTCGGATGTCACACTTTAAGTCCGGAATGGATTCGGTCACTTTGGGGGAGTTGGAGGGGGGTGGGAACCGGAAATTGGGCGACATGTTCAGAGAGGGCGGATCGGGATGAAACAAGCACAATCGCTACATACAGAGTTGAAACGACTGGACCGGATCCGAGCACTGTGGGGGGAGTTGGAGGGAGGGTTCCGAAATTCCGGTGATCCCGAGTTAAGATGCTTATACATGTGCTACGATGATCCTAAAGGTCCAAGTATCATTTTTGCCTCAAGGGTTTTGACTACAGGTGAATTTCTTGCGCCCTGAAAGTGCGCGTCATCACAGCCAAGTACAAACAAATTTTTGTTTTTACCAAACGATGTCTACACTGTCGCGATTTCCAAGGGTCCATTGTCATTCTTATCAGAAAGGTTTCGCTTACAAATGTTCACAACAAACCTATTACGAATTGGCAAATTCCTTCTTTCGTCCTTTTACCAAGCCTTGCAAGTGCCATATGAGCTTCCAGCTCTTGTTTCTGGTGTTAGTTACACTGTAAAATTAATTAAAATAGATCAGAATAAACAAAAATAAAGTTGATCCAAAATAATTTCGTCAACTGAATATTTGTTTTTAGAACAAAATCCAGTTTGTAAGCATTCCCCGTGTTCTCTCTGTTTGCCGTACGCGGAGTCCGCGTGGAGTGGCTCCCTCTATTCTCGCCGTTCTCCTTGATTCCTCGAGGAGTCTTCGGGAACGGCGGGAATTCGCCCCAAGGCGCGTTCAGTTTTTATGGCACTTGAGCTTACTCAAGTGCCATATAGCGATTGTAATTTCTGTCCGTCAGTCGGTCTGTCGGTCTGTCGGTCCCGGTTTTGCTAGTTCGGGCACTTCCAGATAAGCTAGGACGATGAAACTTGGCAGGCATATCAGGAACTGGACCAGATTAAATTAGAAATGGTCGATTCCCCGATCCGACCATCTGGAGGGGAGTGGAGGGAGGGGGAATCCGGAAAAAATAGGAAAAATGAGATATTTTTAGCTTACGAACGGGTGATCGGATCTTAATGAAACTTGATATGTGGAAGGACTTCGTGTCTCAGACCCTCCATTTTAGATCCAGACCGGATCCGGTGACATTGGGGGGAGTTGGAGGGGGAAACCGGAAATCTTGGAAAGAACTTAGAGTGGAGGGATCCGGATGAAACTTGGTGGAAAGTACAAGCAAAAGTCCTAGATATGTGACTGATATAACCGGAACGGATCCGCTCACTTTGGGGGAGTTGGGGGGGGGGGGGGGGGGGGAGAAGTCCGAATTTGTAGTGATCCCGCGAGTTCCGTGCTTCCTGATGTGCTGGGATGATGAAAATTGACAGGCATGTGTGGGACCCGACCGGATTAAATAGGAACTCGTCAATTCCCCGATTCGACCATCTGGGGGGGGGGGGGGTGGAGGGAGGGTGAAGCCAAAATTTGAGGTATTTTTAGCTTGCGAACGGGTGATCGGATCTTGATGAAAGTTGATATTTAGGACGACCTTGCGTCTCAGACATCTCACTTTAAATCCGGACCGGATCCGATGACACTGGGGGGAGTTGGAGGAGGGAGCCGGAAATTTTGAGAAACGCTTAGAGTGGAGGGATCGGGATGAAACTTGGTGGGAAAAACAAGCACAAGTCCTAGACACGTCATTGACATAACCGGACCGGATCAGGGCACTGTGGGGGAGTTGGGGTGGGGGTCCGGATTTCTAGCGATCCCGCGAGTTCGGCATACTTCCTGATGTCCTAGGGCGATGAAACTTGGCAGATATGTCAGGGATCCAAACAGATTGACGTGAGAACAGTCGTTTCCCCGACCCGACGATCGTGGGGGGAGTGGGTGGATGGGGAGTCCGGAATCTAGTGGCGTGCATAACTTTTGAACGGGTGATCGGATTTGAATGAAACTTGTCTGGTGAGCTATCACCTCGGACGTTCAGTGTCACGTCCGGGTCGGGTCCGATACCTGTGAGGATGGGGGGGGGGTGGAAAACTCAAGAAACTCTAAAAGCAGAGGGATTGGGACGAAACTTAATGGATGGAACAAGCATTAGGCCTAGATGAAATTGACGGAGCCAGATGGTTTCGGGGCTCTGTGGGGGGAGTTGGAGGGGGTTTCCTGGAATTCCGGTAGTCGTGAGTTAGAATAGTTCCAGATGTAAAACGACAACGAAACTTTGCAGGCATATTAGCTACCCGAATTATCTTGACTTAAGAACCTGACACAACATACCCCTGGAAACTTCCGTTCCTAGATCCGAGCATTTTTTGGGGAGCAAGAGAAGAGAAATATGGATATTGACTTCTATAAATTGCAAACGAGTGGTCTGATTCCAGTGAAACTTCATGGGTGATACGAATCGATGGCCTCGACATGTAAAACATGCGTTCGAACCATATGCGACCACGATTAGGGGGATTGGGGGTGGGGGGACTTTTGACATGCACAAAAACCAAACGGATGGACCGAATGAGATGCAAATTCGACATTGCCGAGTTTATGCGGCCTAGATTTGTTATTTGGTGTCCGGGCCGGATTCGGCCAAGGTAGGGGGGGGGTACTGGAAACTTGCAGATAGGCTATGCTCCAATTTCAGTAAAACTTGATGGACAGGAACAGGGAATTCAGAGATTGGGCCCGAACCGGCTCCGACAACGTTGGTGGGAGGGGGGGGGGGGGGTACCGGAACTTTCCAAAAATGCTCAGATTCGAGTGAAACTTAATAGATGGTATAAAAGAAGATGCTTTAGGTGGTCGATTTTTTTTATTCCAAACCAGACTCGGCCACGGTAGGTGGAGATAGAGTGAGTACCGGAAATCGTGTAGCACGTCTAGGGATCAAACAAATAGATTTATTGGGATGAAAGTTTGAACAGTCATGTGCATTTGCTACAGGCAATCGAGACGATGCCGGAACTGCTCAGAAATGAGTGAAATTAAATATCCTATTTCTATTTCCGAACCGCATTTTTGGATGGCGGGTGTATTTTGTGACGTTCTCATCTACTTTCTTTTGTACAGCCTACTCGTACAAGTGCCATATGAGCTCGTAGCTCTTGTTTTTTCTTCCAAGGAATTTGAACTGGTGCAGCAAATATATGGCCGTGGTGGGAACTGAGAAAGTTAATACTCTTAAGTGAGCCTTTAACGTTTAAGCCAAACAAAGAATAACGGAGGAGAATAACGGAAATGAGTGAAACTAAATATCCAGATCCAGATAACCGGTTTTACGCATCTGTAGCATGAGACGCGAAAACTCTTTCGGAGCATAACCAACACGGAAAATAGTGAAATATGGCAAATGCAAAGATTAGTGAGGTGTCGTTCTTGTACAGCCTACTCGTACAAGTGCCATATGAGCTCGTAGCTCTTGTTAAATATCTTGAATTCAGAGGGAAGGCTGGATAGATTGGACAAGCGCCAACAAGAAAATCGATAATTTCTCATAGAAGTAATGGTATTTTTGAAAACGATATTTCTTAGCGGGAGTTAGGTCATGTTGGAAATTTTAAGTGAAATCGATTTTCTTTTGCAGATTAAAGGACGAGGCGTTGATAACACCTTGATCGTCAAAGATTTTAACTTGATTGACTGGCTTGGCGCCAACTCTTTCCGCACTTCCCATTATCCCTATGCAGAAGAGATAATGGATTTCGCAGATAGCCACGGTATAGTGGTTATAGATGAAGTACCAGGAGTCGGACTCGAGTAAGTCGTACTATGCCATCTGTACTGTTAAAAGTGTATAGTGGTATCGCTTGAAGTCGATACTCGTATGTGATGTTTTAAGTATCCCAGTGGCGTATTTTACACTCTTAGAGCCTATTCCGCCCTTCTAACTATAGTAACTGTTAGTTACTGTTTCCGTTCCAACCTCACGAAAAGTTACTACGCTGACCGTTCCAACCTTCTCGAAATAGTAACAAACAGTAAATATTTGCTTACCATGTTCGAGAGCCTAGTAAGCGTGGTAACTACTGATCTCTGTAACGTCAATGGCTGGATTACCCCGTGGAGTGATATTTTGATGAAAATTTAAAAATGTATTCCAGCCTTGACGCCAAGAAGCTTAAGTTCGTGAGGTCACGCGTGGTAAATACGGTAAGTAGAGTGGAACAAGCTCTTAGTTACTAGCAAAATGGCTACTTTCATCATATCAACCCATTCCCCAATATTTCCCCTTGTTCTAACAGAATTGACTTTATCCTGTATCTTTTTATTCAACTGTTTGGTTGAATTGTTTTAATGTTTACGCGTCCAAGTAAACTGATGGCGAAATAGTTTGTTTGTATGTCTTTTTTTATTTTTTCTCTTTCCTTTAGTGTATTTCCAAAGAATAATAGGAATAAGCACATGGGGCAAGATGTGTATGTGTAAGTAAAGTGGAGAGAAGGGGTCGCACTCCCTTCCGTACGGTGTTTTATGAAACTTTACGCCTGTAGAGCCCAATTGCCAATTTTTGCATTATGTTATCATTACCAAGAACAAATAAGCCCATAAAACCTCCGTCTTTAGTCACATGCATCGACTATGGATACCCCGATGAAACAGAACAGAGCTAGAGGTAGCCTACTTGCTGAACTTTGAGTTGATGCCCGTCTACTTCCCTTTTCGCCGCTGCGCCAATCAGAGGAAAACTGTAGCAGGCGTGCGGACTTGAATTAGTTGCGCTTGCACTCAAGCTAAGACTTGAATTAGTTGGGAGGCCTGAACTTCGACGAAGTTTGGCCGAGTCCAAAGCGTTACGTCCCGTCAATGAATGTAAGTCTAAGGAGGCCGCTGATTGGCTGCTGGATACCAATTGGGGAGGAGTCAAGTGGTTGACAAGTGACGGGTTTTGTTAAGCCCCGCCCTGTGGGAGGGAATCATGTAAAGTGATGCCAGTAGCGTCACATGCAACCCGCTCTGAAGCGTGTCACATGTGACGTCACAATGGTAGACAACGAATCAGCTGCTCTCTCTCTTTCTTCTCCGGGGCGCTACTGTGATATAGCTGTTCGTAGGGGTACGGAATTGTTATGTTCTGCGTCGCTCCTCGTCTGCATAGGGCAGGGTATCGGGAATCTATTCAACTCAGCATGGTCGTATTACAGAGATAGGGAGACGGAGGTTCTTGTGCTTATTTGTTCTTGTTATTATTTAACAATTCTTGTGTTTTTGCAGTGACTTCGGGCCTATTCTTCTGCAAAACCATTTAAGGACAATGCAAGAGCTGGTCCTAAGAGATAAGAATCGACCTTCTGTCGTCATGTGGTCAATAGGGAACGAGCCGCAGTCTCAAAAGCCCCAGGCAGGTCCTTACTATAGGTAAATATGTCTTTTAAATACGAAGATAATAAACCTAGAAAAATGCCGAAACCTTAAAAAAAAATGGGACGGTCAAAACAGACAAAAGGCGTATTCTCGCCGTTCCTCGAGGACTCCTCGGGGAATCGAAGGGAACGACGAGAATAGAGGGAGTCACTCCACGCGGACTCCGCGTACAGAAACAGCGAGAATACGGGGAATGCTTCCAAAATGGATTTTGTTAGAAAATAAAATATGCAGTTGCCGAAATTAGTCTGGATCCACGTCATTTTAGGTTTTGCTTATTCTGTATGTTTTCATATAATTTTACATTGCACCAACAGCAGCAAAAATTGATTCCCCTCCGAATCGGAAAGGGAGTCCTTTTTGATGATGAAGATGATAATCGGGGAGTCAGTCCCTGGGACAAACAAAAATGCGGGGACTCCTCAAGTGGAGTCATCGGGAAACGGCGA
The DNA here is from genome assembly GCA_023053575.1 of Branchinecta lynchi. Lineage (NCBI taxonomy): Eukaryota > Metazoa > Arthropoda > Branchiopoda > Anostraca > Branchinectidae > Branchinecta > Branchinecta lynchi. Next base: position 20,357,701 of record JAKZAP010000017.1, on the reverse strand, counting down.
GAATACGCCTAAAGTAAAACTGCGCCTTATCAGAAACCGCGCCATGCTAGCACAGTGACAGAGCAAAATAGCGACAGTCAAAGCGCGTCGTGCAAAAAGAGCGACAAGAGGCGTATTCTCGCCGTTATCCGAGGACTCCGCTTGAGGAGTCCCCGCGTTTTTGTTTGTCCCGGGGACTCACTCCCCGTATTCTCGCGAGTCCCCACGGACGGGGAAAGCTCCGATTATCATCACCATCATAAAAAAGGACTCCCTTTCAGATTCGGAGCGGAATCAATTTTTGCTGGTGTCGGTGCAGTGTGAAACTAATTAAGAACAACCAGAATAAACAAAACCAGAAATAAAGTGGATCCAGACTAATTTCGTCAACTGCATATTTTTTTTTCGAACAAAATCTGTTTTGAAATCTTTCCCCGTGTTCTTGCTATTTTCTGTACCCGGAGTCCGCGTGGAGTGACTCCCTCTATTCTCGCCGTTCCCCCGGGGACTCACTCCCCGTATTCTCGCGAGTCCCCACGGACGGGGAATGCTCCGATTATCATCACCATCATAAAAAAGGACTCCCTTTCAGATTCGGAGCGGAATCAATTTTTGCTGGTGTCGGTGCAGTGTGAAACTAATTAAGAACAATCAGAATGAACAAAACCAGAAATAAAGTGGATCCAGACTAATTTCGTCAACTGCATATTTTTTTTTCGAACAAAATCTGTTTTGAAATCTTTCCCCGTGTTCTTGCTATTTTCTGTACCCGGAGTCCGCGTGGAGTGACTCCCTCTATTCTCGCCGTTCCCTTCGATTCCCCGTGGAGTCCTCGAGGAACGACGAGAATACACCTAAGGAAAAACCGCAACATGCAAAAGCAGTGATGGTCATACCCGCGAAAGCGAAAGTCGCGCCATACAAAAACTGCGACAAGGAACATGCTTTTGCATGTTGCGGTTTTTGCATGGGGAGGTTGTGCCCGTCGTTAACTTTTCCTTAGATGTATTCTCGTCGTTCCTCGAGGACTCCACGGGGAATCGAAGGGAACGACGAGAATAGAGGGAGTCACTCCACGCGGACTCCGCGTACAGAAACAGCGAGAATACGGGGAATGCTTCCAAAATGGATTTTGTTAGAAAATAAAATATGCAGTTGCCGAAATTAGTCTGGATCCACGTCATTTTAGGTTTTGCTTATTCTGAATGTTTTCATATAATTTTACATTGCACCAACAGCAGCAAAAATTGATTCCCCTCCGAATCGGAAAGGGAGTCCTTTTTGATGATGAAGATGATAATCGGGGAGTCAGTCCCTGGGACAAACAAAAACGCGGGGACTCCTCAAGTGGAGTCATCGGGAAACGGCGAGAATACGCCTAAAGTAAAACTGCGCCTTATCAGAAACCGCGCCATGCTAGCACAGTGACAGAGCAAAATAGCGACAGTCAAAGCACGTCGTGCAAAAAGAGCGACAAGAGGCGTATTCTCGCCGTTATCCGAGGACTCCGCTTGAGGAGTCCCCGCGTTTTTGTTTGTCCCGGGGACTCACTCCCCGTATTCTCGCGAGTCCCCACGGACGGGGAATGCTCCGATTATCATCACCATCATAAAAAAGGACTCCCTTTCAGATTCGGAGCGGAATCAATTTTTGCTGGTGTCGGTGCAGTGTGAAACTAATTAAGAACAATCAGAATAAACAAAACCAGAAATAAAGTGGATCCAGACTAATTTCGTCAACTGCATATTTTTTTTTCGAACAAAATCTGTTTTGAAATCTTTCCCCGTGTTCTTGCTATTTTCTGTACCCGGAGTCCGCGTGGAGTGACTCCCTCTATTCTCGCCGTTCCCTTCGATTCCCCGTGGAGTCCTCGAGGAACGACGAGAATACACCTAAGGAAAAGTTAACGACGGGCACAACCTCCCCATGCAAAAACCGCAACATGCAAAAGCAGTGATGGTCATACCCGCGAAAGCGAAAGTCGCGCCATACAAAAACTGCGACAAGGAAAAAATAGCCACAGACAAAACCGCGCCATGCAGCAAAACAGCGACATGGCAAAAACGGTGAAAGTCAAAACCGTGCCATTCAGAAACAGCGGTGGTCAACACCGCGAAAGTCAGTTTTTTGAAAAGCTCAAGGGCAACGCGACTAACCTAAGGGGTATTCTCGCCGTTCCCCGAGGACTCAACTTGAGGAGTCCCCGCGTTTTTTTTTTCCCGGGGACTCACTCCCCGTATTCTCGCGAGTCCCCACGGACAGGGAATGCTCCGATTATCATCCCCGTCATAAAAAAGGACTCCCTTTCAGATCCGGAGGGGAATCGATTTTTGCTGGTATTGGTGCAATGTAAATTTAATTAAAAATAATCAGAATAAACAAAACCAAAAATAAAGTGGATCCAGACTAATTTCGTCAGCTGCATATTTCTTATTCGAACAAAATCGATTTTGGAAGCATTCCCCGTATTCTCGCTGTTTCTGTACGCGGAGTCCGCGTGGAGTGACTCCCTCTATTCTCGCCGTTCCCTTCGATTCCCCGAGGACTCCTCGGGGAACGACGAGAATACGCCTCTAATTGACACTTGAGTTAATAACCCGATAGGTGTGGTCGGTGCCTATGCGAGATCTTTCCGAATTGTTCGTGCGAAAAAAAAAACAGTATTATTTAAACTCCCCAGTCAAAGTCCTACAGCTTATGGCATTAGGGAGTTGGACTTGTTTCTTACGCGCGGTTTTGACCGGTCGCTTTCTTTACTTGTCGTGTATTTATCTCGCTGTTTTGACCGTCACTGTTCTTGAGTCGCGGTTTTTGTTTTCATGTAAGTTCGCGATTTTCCGTTGAGCGCTTCTAGCCGGTTAAGTATGATTGGAAGCGCCACTCCGAATTTACGTCTGAAACTCTCGGCCATACCAGGTCCTGGTCTTACGGCCATAGTAATTTGCTTTTGATTTTTACTACTTGCTTGCAGTAGGTTTCTTTTATTTGTCTCTTTTACCAGTCATCTAGTCTGAACTTTGCCAATTCCTCCTTCTTGCTAGTTTGGGGATTTTCTGGGATTTCTCTCGCTGGGGTCTAATACGTATAGGAGAATAGGGGGGAGGGAGAACATTACGTAATCGGGGAACAGATAGAATTTTAATACCGAAATCGATGCTAAGGTGGGTTTGTCTCTCTTCCAGTGTAACCAGCTTGAACCTTTTTAGTTTAAAATTTGATTCAGCATGTCTCCTTATCCCGATACTTGAGCTTCGAACTTTGAGCTCCAAACAGATTTCCAGTCTTGGCTGAATTCCTAGAGAATTATTTGTCCCGCCAGAAAACTAAGTTCAGACATGGATTCACTGAGCCTCCTTAACCTTAAAAGAATATCTCATTAGCCAAAACCCAGGATAATATCTCATTAGCCAAAACCCAGGATGCGTACGAATCGTACGATAGGTTTAAATAGTCTTCTAGAGAGAGAAGCTTCGGCTTACAAATAAATAAATAATAAACCCAATTAACTTTGTGCGTATACGCGCGAGCGAAGTCACTATCCCCCTTGGGTGTATCGATTAAACAAAATTACCTCATCCATGCGCATAGAGCTTGCATGTGTGAGTGAAGGGGTAGCTGGTCAATGGTAAAAAATGTGTCAACAAATTTTGTTAAATTGTTACCAGATAGTTTTCGGATGCATCTAACTTTTCGACCCAGTAAATGACTTTAGATATAACTAAACTGATCGCATACACTTTTTGTTTATCATTAGTATGTTCGAAAATCGCTCTATAAAAAAATTATAAAATTACAAAATTATTATAAAATTACTCTATATCGATGTTGAAACTTCATGCTAAATTTCCGGATTCAGCTTGTCCGACGTGAAAATTGTTTTCACATTCGGATTCAGCACGTGTTCCTACCCCTGAATCGAACATCTAATTAACTTCAGATACAACTTTTACTTTTCCCAAAATTTCCTGTTTTTGCCAGATTCCGAGTGAATTGCTTGTCGGGCAAAAAAATACTTTTCATATCCGGATTCAGCATGTTTCCTTACCCCTAAATAGAGTATCTCATTAAGCTTTTAAAAAAAAATTGTCGTCACTTATTTGAAATCCCTCCCCCACCCCTAAATACAAGGGCACAGAGACCGTCTTCGAACTTGACCTGTACTTTGACCCAAAGAGTCATCATGCCAAAATCGTGCAAACAGACGGACGGAGGGACAGAGGGACAACTTTTGCGATGTCATAGGTATCCACTTACGTTTTGGGATCTCAAAAAGTGGGGTGTTACCAGTGGGTTAAACACATGGATTATCATTTTACGTGACAGAATGTTTAAGTGGCACAGCGCGGCCATAACCAGAGCACATGTTTTTGTACAAAAACAAAATTATTTAAAATGATCAGACCGCACAATGGTATTTCTCTACCGCATGTTCTCGCTCAATATGATTCCGTTCTGGGACATGTTTACCACATAGCATAAATTAGAAGGGCACGTTTCAAGTAAGCACAGCTCTTGATGTGTTTCGTCTCTTCGGCACCGAATGGGAAGCTTCGTAAGAGATACAACTTGCTAAATCCCTGCTCACATTGATGCTGCAGACAAACTGTTTCTTAGTTGGCAGAAAACCGTTTAAACCACCAATCCCGTTTTTGTTAAAATCGATATTTTCTTTTGCAGCGAGGTGGTCAACTTTACTAAATCGTTAGATCCTACACGCCCTGTAACTTTGGTCTTATCGCGAGGATACTCCGAAGACAAAGCGGTAAGTACTCCCACCCTCGTCTCACCGACCGGAATAGTGACCGTGATCGGAACCAAAATGGATCTTACTGCAAGAAACTCATTTCCTTACTATTCATTTTCTTGTACAACCCTCTCAGGGTCTCACTGCCGGTTTTCTGTGTTGAACCCGTCTCTCTCTCACTCTTACGCTGATTTTTCTTCCTTTCTTTCTTTAAAGCACACCTCGCAACATTTACTTCAATATGTTCTAGTATTCAAAGATAATAGAATACTGTAAAACCGGGCTCTGCTTTTAACAAATTATCCACGGCTCTGGTTGTTTTAGCCTTTCTCCAGGCCCATTGACTTCCAGCAACAACATGAACAAAAAAAATCAGAAATCCGAGATTTACACATCAATAACATGATTTGCGAAAACACGTCTGGAGCATGATTTTCATCACAGCAAGCTGTTATTTGCATGGACAATAATGAAATGCGGCAAGTGGGAAAATCGTTGAGATATTGTTAGCAGTTTTAGAATTCCCCAAGCTGGCTGTGGAGCATGGGGAGCGTTTTTTGTAGCAATGGCTCCCTCCTTTTGGTGTAAAGGTTGTGTTTTTGAATGTTATTTTGTGCTTATTTTGGAAATAAAGTCAGTCTTTTGGAAATAAATTCATTCAGTCATTCATATGAAATTTTGGTCTAAAGAAAGTAGAGCCTGTGATTGTACTACATTATCGAAAGCTCCGGAAATGTCGATTGCACAAAGATGAACGGCAAATTTTCCAACAGTCAACTTTTAAAGTTGCACCTCCCCCACCCACCCCTTTCATGGGCAACTGGGCCCAGATTGCCCAGGAGTAAAGTTCGTTACAGGAATCAACGTGTATCTAGTTGAAACTTGGAAGGTTTGTCAGCTTGGAATCTCTTTTAACTATTTGCGGGTCCCAAACTGCACCCCCACTTGGTTCAGGGACAATTGGGCCCAGATTACCCATTTTTTAATGTTTTTAACTTGACGATGACTGGAGATAAGGCGATGAAATTCTTTTTTGCTTTTGGATCATAGTGGTTTGGGATCTATATGTGGAGTTGAACCACCCCCCACCCTTCCCGTTCATGGGCAAGTGGGCCCAAATTGCCCATGAAAAAAGTTTTTGACCCGTAACTGGAATGAAACTCTAAGCTGGTATGCTTGAGGGAAAAGAGGTGTATATACGCATTTTGATGGGATGGGAGTTCTTCAGTGACAGGTCTCAAGTTTAACTCTTGTATATTTGGGGAGGTATATCTAGGCATGAGGATTTTGGTTTAACAGCGACAAATAAGACGACGTATTTAATGAACAGTTGGAAACTGGACTCTTCTGTCATATGATCGATGATATGCCGTTCTTAATGAATTGTGACAAAGGGGTATTAGGCTGCTAGGATTTGGTTTATTGCGCTTGTTTTTACCTTGCTAACGGAAAAGAGGTTTAAAGGGTTGGACTGGCCGTCAGACCATTGCTGGAACTCAAGCTATTTGTGCAAGATCTTCAACATTTCTTTGTATTTATACTTGCGGTTTGTTTACATTTAAAGGGGGATGATTACAAATTAGGTTATTTCAGTACTTGTTTGGATATTGGGGATGTGAAATGTCTTGGTTGTAAACATTTTACTTTCACACTCCACGTCTGAGCGCTTGCGCACTTGTTTGACTTATACAATTACATTTCAGGCACCGTTTTTGGATGTGATCTGCTTTAACCGATACTACAGTTGGTACTCTGATACAGGACACCTTGAACTTATACAATTCCAGCTGCTACAGGAAGCGAGGAACTGGAATAAGAAGTTCGGAAAACCAGTTATGATGACAGAGTATGGAGCTGGTGCTATTGCCGGTTTCCACTCGGTGAGTTCTTCTGATCCTACACCGCTTGTGAGCCGTCCGTATTTCGGTGTTAGTAGACTATAGCAGGGTTTTCGCGAACTGGAAAGCAAAGTCAGAATCACTTCCCAATGGTTTTCGCGCTACTTCGGAAAGTTGCCGAACTTTACAACACGGTCTTCGCGCTTCGGAAACCGAAGCAGCTTTCCCGGAAAGTGATTCCATGAGGATAGTGGAAAACTCCGCGGAAAGTTGAATGTTTCGGTGGGAATTTCAAAGGTGTGAGAAAAAAACATTGCAGGTATCACTAATAAAGAAAGAAAAATGGCAAGCGTTACTAGGGTGGCTTCGATGGAATATATGAGAATCAAAGAACCGTTAAGTCCACCATATTTATTTGAAGTGGTTTTGTAATTTAACATGTTTCCGGCGATGTCAGCTTTCCATGTGTTTTCGCGATCAGTCTAGCGGGAAAGCGGAAAGCTATTCCAGGAATCGCTTTCCCACAGTTTTCGGGATGCGGTTCGCGCGCCGGAAAGTGATTCCGACTCCGAGATCTCGCGAAAACCCTCCTTATCGCTCCTTGCTCTTCAGTGATGGACAAGGGATAAAACAGGGGACGAACTGAGTTTAGATATGTCCTATAGAGTCCTGCATAGCAACGCTGTTCAAGTTCAAGTTCTTTTAATTCGAGCAACAACAGAAATAGGACTTCTAATTGTACATAAATATAATGAGCTTGATTCGTAAGTTTATTAGTCTGCAAGTGTACTATACCTCGTTCTTGTATTGACAATCCTACGTTATCACTTTTAAGAGATATTTAGAAATAAATGATTGATTGATTGGTTGATTGAAAGTGACATTCAAATTACTCGGAAGGATGAACTATTTCATGCGTGACACTTGTAAGTAGCAAACTGTAGGAACCTACCACTTTCGGCCATCAAACCGAGCTGGGGGGCTTAGATAAAGCAGGGTCTTATTGTCGACAGGACCCCCCTTCTTTGTTATCTCTGTTTATTATTATTACATTTAGTGTTAAGCTTTTAGCTTGTTGAACTATAGGCGGAAGGACGGCTGCAGGTATAAAGAAATACAGGGGTGAGTCAGTTTTAGGCAGAAACAGCAGATTTCGAATTTTTACTTATTTTGAGTTCATCTTTAAATTGCACTTTTGAGCAATAAGGATGTCGATTCCCGATGAGTTGCTTGCGGAGGTGACTGTGGTTACTTTTGGGTTTGGGTCGGATATCTCAGGCATCTACCTGGGACTATGAATTCCAGTATTTTCGATTGTTGTGTCTGTTATATGTTATACCCGGTGGGGTGAAGTTCTTGATAAATATTCCCTCAACACAAGCTGATTGCGAATCATATTTGATAGTGCAGAACGGAGACGTCAGCTGAATTTTATTAGAGCTATATTTCATCCCTTCTTGGCAAGGATTCAGGCTCAAAAACCGCTCAAGTTGGAAAAACGAACTTGTGGTAAAACAAACTAAAGATTCTAGTTTAGCGATAATATTTGACTTCGTAAATTCCTCTTTGAGAGTTGCTTGGAGTTAAAAAGGTTGCTGTGATTTCATTTTGGACACTACTGCTGTTTTTGCTTCTCGATTGGGTCGTTGAGCGGGTAGAGATTTTTCTGCATTTGGGTTGACTTTCGTTTTGTCGTAGAGAAGAGCTTGGGGTCTGAATCTCCTTTCGCTGATGATGGCATCCCATGTTTCTGGTAGTGAGTATTCGCCTGTGTCTCTGTTGATCCCTGAACGGATTTTGGGATCCCAAAACGTAAGTGGAGGGATTAGGGAGAGACAGCTAAGATGGAGCAGCAGATAAGACGGACCTTTCCATTTGAAAATTCAGAGATTGGTAGCAATGCGATCTAGTGGTGATAGTAAGGTACATCCATTCAGTCTTCATATCTGCCAAAAAAAAACAAGAAGATTGGCTTATTAGTTTTCAAGAAAATTGAAGTTGATGTTTTAAGAGGCTGGTTTGGAAAAAATTAATGTCAAGTACTTTTTGTGATATCTCTGGTTTGGAAAATAACAAAGTTTTAGGGTTTTGTTATCAGACAGTTCCGACTCTCGAATTTCTTTAGAAGTGATGACACCTCCATTCTATGCCATCTAGCGAGTTTGGTGACAGTTTGTTTAAAATCTACCCGTTGCAGATAATACGGACCACATGATTTGTTGGTAAGACTGACTGGGGGTCACCAGCCCAGGGGCCTGGGCGGAAACCTGAAAGACGAAGAATGTGATGAGATTGAAGTGTTTTTCTGGAAAAGGGTTTTTCCCTTGTCCAATTTTCAAGAAACTACTGAAAAGGGAACAGTCAGATTTAGGGCCGCATTGATGAAGCCATCAAACCGCATCCCGTCTGGAAGAACGGCAAAAGGCATCACTTCATACACTTCGTGTTGACTTTTCTGGCTTCATCGAGTTGAAAAGAGTCACTGTGGATATTACCGTTTTTACTTTATTCATTTATATGAAATTAAGTAAATGGAGCTGATTACTATAATGATAGTCCGTCTTGCGCCCTCTGGTGGTCCATCTTGCCACCCCTTCGGATAAGACGGACCTTTTGACCTCCCTACCAAAATCTGTTTTGTCTCAGAAACCGTTGGGAGAAAAATTGTCAAAAAAATAGCAAGGAAGCAGGGATTGATAAGCTATCCGACGGAGTAAAGTTCGTTCCGATGTTCCAGAAACATAAAAGGCAGCAACCGAAAAACCGTTACTGGGTCCGTCTTACCTGTCTCTCCCCTACCAATGACATCGCAAAAGCTGTCCGTCCGTCCGTCTGTAAGCACGATAACTCGAAAGGAATGAGATATTTTGATGAAACTTGGTGTGAGGATTGTTTGGGTCAAGGGTAAGGTCAAGTTCGTAGATGGGCTCTGTAGCCCTATATTTGGGGGTGGGGGTTCAGATTGAGGGACAAAACAAAATATTTTAAGACATGCTGAACACGGTGGTGAAAACCATTTTCTCGCTGGACAAGTAGTTCGTCCGGAATCCGGAAAAAAACCGAAAGTTGGTTAAAAGTAAAAGTTTCATTTGAAGTTGATTAAATGTTTGATTTAGGGATAAGAAGACATGCTGAGCATGATGGTGAAAATCATTTTCTCGCCGGACAAGTAGTTCGTCCGGAATCCGGCAAAAACTGGAAAGTTTCTCAAAAAGTAAAAGTTTCATTTGAAGTTGATTAAATGTATGATTTTGGGAGTAAGAAGACATGCTGAACACGATGTTGAAAACTATTTTCTCGCTGGACAAGTAGTTCGTCAGGAATCCGGCGAAAACCGAAAAGTTGGTTAGAAGTAAAAGTTTCATTTGAAGTTGATTAAATGTTTGATTTAGAGGTAAGAAGACATGCTGAACACGGCGGTCAAAACCATTTTCTCGCCGAACAACTAGTTCGCCTGGAATCCAGCCAAAACCAGGAAAATATGTTAAAAGCAAAAGTTTATCTGAAGTTGATTAGATAATAGATTTAGGGCTAAGAAGAGACAATCATTTTTTACCCGGACATATAATTAGTTCGGAATCCGGTTGAACCCGCATTTTCAAAGTTTTATTTAAAGTTGATTAAATGTTCTTTATAGGGGTAAGGAGATACGCTGGATTCGTTTCTGAATTTTCTTTTTTTGCTGGACTAGCAGTTCGCTCGGAATTCGGGCGAAACCGCAAATTTGGCAGAAGTAAAGCAAGAAGTTTCGATCAGTATCGTCAAAATAGATTTTTTTTTTTTTTTTTATAGATAGATAGAATATCTGAACTCAGTTTTCTCTGATAACCAGCCTGGCGAAGACAAGACCCAATTGTCTGGATTAAATCTTAGATTTTTGGGTTCCCATCGACACCTTTGGTCTTGTTCATAATTTCAACGGCTTCTCTTATAGTTTGATGAAGACCGGTGCATGTTGCATGTTCCTTGCCAAGAAGGGCCGAAATATAGCTCCAATAAAATTCAGCTGACGTATCCGTTTTGCACTATCAAAAAAGCTCTTTATTTTTTATGCTTAATTACTTTTCGTCCTTGAAGGATCCTCCAGTAGTTTGGACCGAAGACTATCAGGTGGCGCTGATGGAGGAATACTTCAAAGGGTTCGACATTCTAAGGAAAGAAGGGTTCTTCATTGGAGAAATGATTTGGAATTTCGCGGACTTCGCGACCCCTCAGGGTGAGTCACATTTTTTTGTTGCTAGGATATTTTTTCACATCTCTTTTGTAATCCATTTTCATCATATAACCGCTTTTCGGGGATTTATGCAGTCATGGTTTACTGTTTATCAGAAAACCTTGCTTTATGTATAATACACATAATATATAATATGGCTTTCAACTCACTTAAGTCGATTAATACTTTATTGTAAACCAAAGGCGGAAACAGCCGATAAATTTGTTGGGGTCTGTACAAGATGTATTAAATATATATACATAAAATAAAAATTCAACCAATCCAAAAAGCCATACCCAATAACCAATAACAAAAGTTAAATAATGAATGACTTCCTGCTATCGCTATTAACGGTGGGGTCTGTACAAAATATATTAAACATATATACATAAAATAAAAATTCAACCATTTCAAAAAGCCATACCCAATAACAAATAACAAAAAGCTAAATAATGAATGACTTCCTGCTATCGCTTTTAACGCTGGTGTCTGTAGAAAATATATTAAACATATATACGTAAAATAAAAATTCAACCAATCCAAAAAGCCATACCCAATTACCAGTAATAAAAATCTAAATAATGAATGACTTCAACAACTAAGCTGCTATCGCGATTAACAGTGGGGTCTGTACAAAATATATTAAACATATATACATAAAATAAAAACTCAACCAATCCAGAAAGCCATACCCGATAATCAATAACAAAAAGCTAAATAATGAATGACGTCCTGCTATCGCTGTTAACGGTGGGGTCTGTAAAAAATATATTAAACATATATACATAAAATAAAAATTCAACCAATCTATTAACGGTGGGGTCTGTACAAAATATATTAAACATATAGACATAAAATAAAAATTCAACCAATCCAAAAAGCCATACCCAATAACCAATAACAAAAAGCTAAATAACTCGTTAAAAGAAAAAAATATATCAGATGTTTTTTCCTTTTACCCATAAATCGCGACTACCGGTGTGATTTATTCGTCTTACAATGCTATTTTGCTCTTTCAATCCAAGAATCAATTTTCATTTCGAGGTCTTGAGGTGTTATTTCTCGCGTACAGAGGCGTTACTAGCCAAAATGTTTTTTTTTTGGGGGGGGGGGGGGGGGGGCAAGGTATTTAACGACTGGCCTGTCGTTTTTACCGATTGTTTTTGCAGATAAAAACGACTGTTATTGAGAAAAAAACGGCTGTGTTGATGAAAAATCGGCTGATTTTTACAAGAAACCGACTGTTTAAAAAAAATAGACTTTTTCCGATACAAATCGACTGTTTTTACGAACAAGTGCGCATGCGCTCTTACGTAAAACGTTCAGAAAGTAAAATGTTTATCACAATTTTTGTGCAAACAGCTTTAGAACTAAGACATTTAACATCCCCAATAACCAAACAAGTATTGAAATATCCTAATTTGTAATCATCCCACTTTAAAAGCTTTAAATGTAAACAAACCGCAAATATCCTAATTTTTAATCATCCCACTTTAAAAGCTTTAAATGTAAACAAACAGCAAATATAAATCCAAAGAAATGTTGAAGATCTTGCACGAACAGCTTGAGCCAGTCCGACCCTTCAAACCTATTTTCCATTAGCAAGGCAATAACAAGTGCAATGAACCAAAGCGTAGCAGCCTAATTGTCACAATTCATTAAGAACAGCATACCATCGATCATATTATAAAACACTCTAGTTTCCAACTGTTCATTAACGATTAAAGTAGGATGGGTCGTCTTATTTGTTGCTGCTGCAGCAAAATCCTCATCCATAGATATATCTCGCCAAATATATAAGAGTTGGACTTGAGACCTGTCATAAACGAACTTAACTTATAGGAAAACGGAGCCCAGCTACCCATGAACGGGAGGGGGGGGGGGGGTCGGGACCCATCAAAATTCGTATTTACACCTCTATTTCCTCAAGTATGCCAGCTTCGAGTTTGATTCCAGGCCCGGGTCAAACACTTTTTTCATGGGCAAGTTGGGCCCACTTGCTCATGAGCTTTTAAGTACTCCGCATGGTGTTATTGGTTGCTGTTACACATCGGCACATGTATACAAGACTTGAACTCATCGACGAACGTATTAACGGAGAGGGTGGGGGGGTCAACTCTACATATGAATCCCCAATCCTATGATCCAAAAGCACAAAGGAAATTCATCGCCCTATCTCCAGTTATTGTCAAGTTAAAAACATTAAAAATGGGCAATTGCCCAAGAACCAAGTGGGTGTGGAGTTTGGGACCCGCAAAAAGAAAAAGATACCCCAATGCTGACAAACCTACCAAGTTGCAACTTGATACATATTGATTCCTGTCGCGGGTAACGAACTTTACTCCTGGGCAATCTGGGCCCAGTTGCCCAGGAACGGGATGGATGGGGGAGGAGCAACTTTAAAAGTAGTTTCCAGCCCTAGGATCTACAATTACAAGGAATGTCATCGTATTATGTCCAACTCTGGTCAAGTTATGAACATAATTTACTGGGCAATCTGGGCCCATTTGCCCCTGAATCGGGTGAGTGTGGGGGGTGGGATCCCCAAAAGGCAGAACTAGACCCCAGTATCCACAAGTTTACCAAGTTTGAACTTGATACTTGCACCTGTTCACGAGTTATGAGTTATGAGCTCCACAAAATATGGTGAAAACCGAAAGCTGCTACAGCGCTCGCAATAGTGGATTGTTCCAAGGAACACTCCACTAAAAATCGCTCCAAAAAAACTCTGCTATTTTTTACCGACTGGCCGACAACATTCGGGGGAGGGGGTGTCCCCCTCCTAGTCGTGACGCCCTACTCGCGTAGCGTCGGGATAAATCGTAGTTCGTTCACGTGGGTGGCGACCCACAACACCCCTCCCCCATTACCCCACCAATGGTTTCTTGGGTGTGGTGGAGTTTCTGTTTAGAACTTGCTATTACGGATCTTTGCTTATTTACTACTTTAACGCATTATAGAGTATTTGAGCGTAATTTACCTTATTCCAGCTCAGCACTCCAAGCGGATTAGTTTCTGAAAATCCCCCATTATCCCATTACCAACTCTTGTGACTAAGAAAGCCAGTAAAATACGGATGCACACTTCTCCATATATTTAACGTTCATAGGCCGCGCACTTGTGAGGTATCACACTGTGTGTGCAGATACCTTAAATTTACGATTTTAAGATCTGGATCGGATCCTGTTTGATTTGCTCGTTGTTTTGATCGTGTGCAAAGTCACGGATTGACAAATTCCCATTTTCATTCTCTGACCCAACCTCGCAAGTGCCATATGGGCTTCTAGCTCTTCTGTAGTGTGCTTAGGGATCAGCAGTTCTTGGATTGCCGTTCCTGTATCGGGTCATATTTTCGTTTCCGGTGCCCCAAAAAACGATGAAAACATACAAATTGTACAAAACTCCTGAGTGCATTCCTTTTGCTTCCAGACTCCCAAATCCGGTTAGGGTTCGATCCTGGATCGACTTCGATCGGTGGTTCGATCCTGTTAAGGTCAAGGTATTTTTCGGAAATGCGATGTGGGGTTACAAAAAAGACAGATTACGACATAGGATACACTGTCAGAAGTTTCATAAGAGACAACACAAGGATACGCCGTTTCAACAGACTTTGTGTAATAGACAACACTTGAGATGTTATCTGTTGTGTTTCAAAACGTTATGCATGGAAGGTTATGCATAACAAGCATTGTCAGGAAGAGCAAAAAAACAGCCGAAAAAGTATCTGCTGACTTTTTTGTTCGTCGATGATGCCGGACAATTCAGCAGATGCTTTTCTGTTTTCTTGTACCATCTACTCGTAACAATTGCCATATGAGCTCGTATCTCTTGTTCTGCTCTGCTTGGCTAAATTGTTCAGCGGTGATTTTATGGCTTTCTCACAGATTCGCCTTCCGAAAAGCAAAACGAACATCTGCTAAGCGAAAGAATTCACGGAAAGCGGTTCCGGCTAGACGACTTTCCAAGATCACTTTCGAATCACGTCGTGGATTTGCTGAGGGATTCCTTTTTCAGAACAATTCACTTCGCTTTCCAAAACTGGAGCGCCGAAGTAGCTTTGGAAAGTGAAATAGGTTTTATCCGAAGTCGCAGAAATAGCTGGCGCATAAACTAACGGAGCTTTACAGACGGCCTTTCAGTCCCGTCCGTTTGCACTTCCGATCTCTGCCATTTTGCTTCTTGGTGGCTAAAGGCCCATTCACAGTGGGTTTTAGCTAATACCCGGTACCAGCCATTTCCGGAAATCGCTCTCAGACCGAGAATTAGCTGGGTTTCTGCCCTTTGCAATTGATACCGATGCCAGTTTCGGGTACCAGCTAGTCTCGGACCCAAGTTGAAATCAGTTCAACTTTTCAGGGTACTAGCCGCGCCACTAGCTGACCCAACGGTCGGACCGAATCGCGGCCTCACTTTTGGTCTTGGGGGGGGGGGGGGGGGTGTAGACGTCGCGACTGCTAGAATGCTTACGATTTAACTCCTTTAAACTTGAACAGTGCAGTTTTGGGCTAAATGGTAGAATGAAGACCGAAAACAGCCACTCTTAGTAGTTTCTTAGTAGCCCTCAGTTAGCTGATTTGGCTAACTGATAGCTGACTTTTGCATAGCAAGTGGACGAAAATGACACTGTTCAGGGTTAAGTAACGTTCAAAGAGCCATACGTCTACTCCTATACCAAAAAGACCAGGGGTCGGGTTGACAATGCGAGTATCGTCAGTGTCTAATGGAATTCGGAGGAACTTCTTCTAGCCAATCATTGTTATCTTGAAGTAACCATCCTAAGCATAAACTCCCAATGGCCAACGTTGGCCACTCGGTTCAGTTCAGTTCAGTTTATTTTTCCAAATTTCCCCTCACGGAAGAAGCCGAACATTGAATTTTTTTTCGTCATCTACATCCTCGTCACATAACTCAACAATTAAAAACGACTATAACTAGTGTTATTCATTTGGTCAATGTACATGCGTCTCTCAATAAAGCCCTAAGTAAAACCCTTTCTTCATACGTAACATGTCAACTAATCAAGCATCTGTAAGTAAACATCATAATTTGGTCAAGTTAACACCAAGCTAAAAACTTAATAATATCAACAATTATAACATCTACAATTCAATAACAACACACACAGAATGCCCGTTAAAAGTAAAAGTTGTATTTGTAGTTGATAGATGTCCGATTTAGGGGCAAGAACAGATGCTGAATTCGTATATGACAATCATTTTTTAGCCGGACATATAGTTCGTCCGGAATGCGACTGAAACCGGAAAACTTGTCATAAGTTAAATTTGTATTTGAATTTGATTAGATAGTTAACTGTAGCGGTAAGGGGATACGTGAATTCATTTTTGAGCTTTCTTTTGTTGCCGGACAAGTAGTTCGCCCGGAATCCGGCCCAAACTGGAAAGTTTGTTAAAAGCAAAAGTTTTATTTGAGGTTGATTTATGGGTAAGAATTATGAACAATTATGTGAAAATCGGATTCATCGACGAGAGAATGGTACAGCCAACCCGAGATGAACAACTCGGCCATGTTAGTCAGTTGTTCGTGACGTCAACATTTGACGTCGTCAACATCAGCTCAAAGCTAGTGCAAATACCTGTAAATTCGCTCAGTTTTGTCGGGTTATTCATAGTCGCTGCATGTAACTAAAGACAGAAGTTATATCAGATTATTTGTTCTTGGCAGTATGCATTCTCCTTGTCTCAAATTTGTTGAGGAAATCAAGCTTCCGCTTGCATCATCCCACAAATTAATTGTAAAAAAAAAAAAAAAAAAAAAAATATCGGTCATGCATGTTGCTTTGAACAGCCTATAACCACCCTAGGCAGACAATCTCGGGAACATTTATAAGCCCACTTTCCCGCCCCAAGCCCATCGGAAAATTCCACCATCTAATGGCATAAAGGCTCTTACCAATGTCTATCGAATGGCCGCGAGATGCCGTCTGAAATAAGTTAGAGCAACAGTAGCGCAGCCTATCAAGTTGATTACATGCTACATTAGGGGTAAGGGGATACGCTGAATTCATTTTTGAGCTTTTAGTTGTTTGCCGGACAACTAGTTCCGGAATTTCGCCGAAACCGGAAAATTGGCAAAAGTAAGGCAGAATCGTTTCGATCGGTTCCGTCAAAATGGATATGACTTATAGGGGTAAGCACACATGCTGAATCTATGTCTGAACTTAGTTTTCTTAGATGATTAGTTATTTGGCATTACTCTGTTTCTAAGTTTTAAAAGTAAAAATGTCCAAGAACTCCGACGAATCGGCGAAGACAAAACCTAATTGTCTTCATCAAATATTCAGTTTTTGGGATCCCATCGGAACCTTTGGTCTTGTTATACGTACAAGCTTACAAAGTCAAGATTCCACAAGGACATTTATAAGTGGGGTTTTGGCAACAGAATTGTTGATCCTTGGAACAGCCTTACCGAAGATGCGGTTAATGCTGAATCGATCAATAGTTTTAAGTGCATTGTTGATGAGATTTTTAACTCTGATCAGTTCGACTACTCAAAATTTCTTAGAGTTATTTAGAGGCGAAAGCCTTTTCTCTTGCTTTGTATTATTATATTTGACATGGGAACAGGGTACTGGCTGCAACTTTGGAACAGGCTGGGCAGCAGCTCGAGCCGATCTTGGCCTAATAGATAGATATTCAGGGGGAAGAATTTCTCGTCTACTTGTCTGAAACCTTATAGTAAGACGGGTCATTGATTGAGCAAAGACCGGATTAGCTGTTCCGGGTTATGCACATGCCAGGGAAACTCCCTTGTACATCTCCGAATCTCGCTCCGAATTCGTATATCTCCCCTATACTCTATATGAGTAAGTCCAAATACGCCAGTGATCCTCAGGAAGAAGGAGTAAACGTCTCTCTGACGAATCAAACTCAACAACTCAAACCCCGTGTCAACCAATCACGGCGATCTTTGGGAGCAGCTGTGTTACCGCTTCCGGCTCCTCCGCGAGGTACCCGGTGATTTTGCATCGGCAAGGAGAGTTAGTCATCAAGAGTATTCTTCAGATATCGACATTTTCTGCTGCGGCCATTTAAGGTGCGGATACATGATTGCACTTTCATCATCAAGTTGAAAAATATGTACTTTTCTGTACGGAACTGGGGATGGTGCTGTAAATCCTGGCCGGAATCCGAGTCTATGAGCACCCAACCCTGCACGTCTGCCCGCAGCGTTAACTGACTGGAATGCGGTCTAGCTGACCGGATTTCTTTGGATCTTACAGGCCACCTAAACAGAACCGTGGATTGCTCATCCTTTCAACTAAGACTTTCTTCTGTGATCCCCACAAAGTGTTTGTGGCTCGAAAAGAGTGTATCCACGGTCCCCGTTCGAAACGTCCCCTGGCGATACGTGCCCAATCGAAACGTCCCCGGTTATAGATTTTGTTTTCATCGCTGGGGGTCATAGCTAGGCCTGTGAGATTACTGATTGTGTCATCAGTTCAGACAAAAAGAAAATTCTTGGAATAGAACATTTTCGAAGCCACGGTGGGTTCAGCATTTAACCGATAGTGAAGTAACAAACCAAAGTGTTGCTCCCGGCTATAGTCATTTCTGTAAAAAAAAAAAAGCGCAAATATTTATTTGTCAGTTTTCGTTTTATCCTTTATTTAATTGGTTTATTTGTGTGTTAGTTAACTCTACGATATAACTGATTGATCTCGCTTTTGTTTGATAATATTTATTTTTGGTTATTTATTATTAAAGGATTTTATCAAAGGGTCAAACCCGTCTTACCTAGATTTACTGTGTCTCTCTATCTAACTAATCGTTGCATCCGCTTTCGTGTTCTCGCTTCCCGTCATTTTTATCCATCATAACGGCACTACGCTAATTTTTGCGTTCTGGTTGTTTTACCCTCTTTTAGCCACAGCGGGCTTCCCCTTTTTTTTGAGGAGCATATTGGTGCTCCTCAGATTGTGCATGTTGCTTCGAACGACCTTAAAGGCTAGAACTGATCCGTTTCGAGTCCATTGCAAGGCACATTCCTCTCAATATTTTAATTGGAAAAAATACATTTATGAAGCAACCGGTCCCATGTCCGATCTTTCCTGCTTATAAGGAACGTCACCACATCTGTGATGCACACTCTGAAGTTGTTTTTACTTTGATCATACCGTGAAGATCGAGGCGAACTTAAAAATCTATGCTTGGGGACGTTTTGTCATAGGGACGTTTTGTCATGGGACGTTTTGTCGCTAAGCCGTGAGTCGAGTGTTTCACACAATTCTGTTTCCAACAAACGCTCAGAAATGATTGGCACACAAATTTGCCCCAGAAAAACGCCACTAGTATCGCTTCATATTGCTGACTGTAACTTTTTTTCAAAAAACAAGACCACAGGTTCCGGTGGGATCCCAAAAATTCAATATCTGATCCAGACAACTAGGCCTTGTCTCGTCATCGCCAGACTCCTTGAACATTTTTACAATTAAAATTCAGAAACAAATTAAGGCCAAATAGCTAATCATCTGAGAAAACCAAGTTCAGATATGGATTCAGCATGTGTGTTTACCCCTATAAGTCATATCTGTTTTGACGAAAACTTCCTGCCGCTTCTACCAATTTCCCGGTTTCGGCCGAACTCCAGAACTACTTGTCCGGCGAAAAAAGAAAGCTCAAAAACGAACTCAGGGTATCTTCTTTCCCTAATATTGAACATCTAATCAGCTTCAAATAGAAATTTAACTTGTAACAAATCTTCCGACTCCAGCCGGATTCCGGTCGAACTGTATGTCCGGGTAAAATATGATTGTCACACAGGGATTCAGCATCTCTTCTTACCCCTAAATCGCTTATCTGATAAACTAGAAATAAAACTTTAACTTCTAACAGTTTTCCGGTTATGGCCGGATTCCGGGCGAACTACATGTCTGGGTAGAAAATTGTTTTCTCACAAGTTTTCAGCATGTCGTCTTGCCGTAAATCGAACATCTAATCAACTTCAAATAAGTTTTCCGGTTATGGCCGGATTCCGGGCGAACTACATGTCTGGGTAGAAAATTGTTTTCTCACAAGTGTTCAGCATGTCTTCTTGCCGTAAATCGAACATCTAATCAACTTCAAATAAAACTTTTAATTTTAACAAACTTTCCGGTTTGGGCCGGATTCCGGGCGAAATACTTTTCCGTCGAGAAAATAGTTTTCACATCGTCTTCAGCATGTCCTCCTACCCCTAAATCGAACATCTAATCAACTTCAAATAAAACTTTTACTTTCAACGAACTTTCCGGTGCTGGCCGGATTCCGGGCGAACTACTTGTCCGATGACAAAATAGTTTTCACCATCGTCTTCAGCATGTCCTCCTACCCCTAAATCGAACATCTAATCAACTTTAAATAAGTTTTCCGGTTATGGCCGGATTCCGGGCGAACTACATGTCTGGGTAGAAAATTGTTTTCTCACAAGTGTTCAGCATGTCTTCTTGCCGTAAATCGAACATCTAATCAACTTCAAATAAAACTTTTAATTTTAACAAACTTTCCGGTTTGGGCCGGATTCCGGGCGAAATACTTTTCCGTCGAGAAAATAGTTTTCACATCGTCTTCAGCATGTCCTCCTACCCCTAAATCGAACATCTAATCAACTTCAAATAAAACTTTTACTTTCAACGAACTTTCCGGTGCTGGCCGGATTCTGGGCGAACTACTTGTCCGATGACAAAATGGTTTTCACCATCGTGTTCAGCATGTCTTCTCACCACATAATCGACAGTAGTATATAAAGCCGGGTTCTACTCCACCCTCCCCCCAATTTCAAAACCCCATTTTAACATCAATTTCTTAAATTTTAACATCCTTTTTACCAAATTATCCCCCTTTTTAAGAACATTTTTATTTTCTTACTTCCAAAATAAAGGATACAAGAAATGAGAATATTACCCTTTACTACATATAAAATACTACAATATACTACTACTTCTTTTTTTTTTACATTTTTCATTTTTTATTCAAATATTACTGAGTAAACAGTTCTAAATCCACATATGTTTCTTTGTTCTTGTTTTCGCGTACAATAGGCTGCAAAACTAGATTTTTCTTTAAAAGTAATTCGTTAGCAATGGCATTATATTTCTGTGTTATAAACAAATCACATGGTTTGTCATTATGATTAATAACTACAACCAACTTATCACCATATTTTGTCTTAGCAATTCTCATTTTAACAATAGTATATTTCAATCCTAGAACTAGTTCTTCTTTCCTGATTGTCTCATTGTATTTATTCATTCTGATTGTATTCAAGACTTCCTTTGTGGACTCCATTTATTAGGGGATGATTTTATTAAATAAAAATCCAGACTCACAAACTCACATACATATTTTTGTTAATAATACCTAATGTAGCTTTTCTTTCATAATATATAACACAGTAAATATTATATGGTACAGGCTGAGCGTGTTTTAATGTTAAACTTATTTCAATATCAGCAGTTGTTCCATTATATATACTTGATTCGTGTTTGGAAACATCGAAACAGAATAGTGGATATACTTCTTTAAATTCTTCTATACTAACAACACTACCAGTATCAAATGCTAATTGCTTATAGCCCAAATGTATGAACCTATTGTAAAGATTTGAGTATTTACATTTCTCATCGCTAAAGTCGCATTTGAGTGGTTCTTCAGGATATTTATCCCCATTAATTCTAAGTTCTATGTCCGTTAAATTCATATGATCAAACACCATATTATTCATTAATTGATTGTTATGCTTTTCATTTTTCTGTAACATCACAACGATTTTTGTTGGATTGTTTCTCTCAGAAATAACTTTCCAAGTGTGTTCCTTATTTTGACTAACATCGCTTTTATAAGTATTACATGCTTCCCACATCAGATTATGCTTTTTATCCTTAGCAAGACCCTTTTCTAATTCACTCATCATTTCGATACTAGGAGCTACAATAGGGATCTTCCAGGATAAATACTCGATTACTACTTTGAAATTAGTATTTCCATTTCTTATAATCATGTTGTTATCATCATTTCTTCTTAGAAATAATTTATGCGATGCACCTCTGAAGAATCGTTTGTTTCCTTTAAGAAATCCAAACAATTCTGATAATGGTAAATACATATTTACTAATTTACTGCTCTTTGTTCTGTTATATCTTTTTTCAAATCCTTTATTATAATTATTATTATTTCTCAAACTGACTGTTCCACCCCCTGCTGCAACCCCTGCAGCCCCTGCTACTACTGGAGTTGCAGTAAACGAAGCAATAACAGGATTAATTTCTTTTCCTTGATTATAATCCTTATACCAGAAATGATTTCTTGCTGCACTTCTAGAATAATCATCAGAGTATTCAATCAACTTTGTAACGGTAGTTGTAATACCAGCATGATTAATTTTTTCAACCGATTCATCGTTTATTACATACTCAGCGGTACTGAATAAATTAAATCCATTATTCGTTAAAGTAGCAACATCGGTTGCAGCTATAGGAGTCCCATCTTCGTTTACTATTCTTACACTGACATCAAGATAACTTTCACTTGGATAAAACCAGGAATCTAATTTCTTTGTTACGAATTCAAACTCTGATTTATTAGATACATTCACATCTGTTTCTCGAATTTCTTTAAATTCATATTTAACCACTGTATCATCCACAAGCGGTTCGTCAAATATGTTCCATTGCGGACTGATAACTTTATTTACTGCCATTTATATAAGAAAGAAATTATTAAATAAAACTTATTTCAGAATCTTTAATCCATTTCCAGTCATTAACGTTTTGATCAAGTCCTGACTTCTTTGATTTAAAATCCTTTTATTTGTACCGATAAGATCCTTCATCGATTTTTTGTTTCCAATTACATCAATGAGTTCCTTCTTGTTTACATCGATCAGATCTTTCCCATATTCTATTGCTCTGTTTTTCAACAACTCAAATCTCGGTTTAATAATATTATTATACATTGACATAGCCCCATCTTTTATTTGTTTTGCTGAAGTTTGAAATAACTGGGAATTAACAATGTTTTTGAATACACTACCGATTCCACTTCCATACTGCTTTTTATAAAGTAATCGCTTATTATTAATCAACATTTATAGGTAAATAATTTTATTTCACTAATCCTTTAAGCTTTTCTTAAATGCAGCACGTATCCAACGTTATCACCATTCAAATCGATAGGTCTTCCCAACTGATCAGTAATTGTCATTCTCAAGGAGTAAATAAAGTCTTTTGTATTAATAGGAAGGTAGATTAATTGTCTAGGATTCTCAACAATTTGACAACCCGGTTCTGTATTAGGAACAAATGTCCAAATGACATCTGATTTACTTTTGTTTACGATAGAACTGTTTACGAGAGAGCAGTGAATTTGAATTTTATCAACGCTTCTTGTTATATTAGGAAGCTTTGTACCTTCATTGATTTTCTTAGATATCTCACTATCCTTCTCAAATCCTAAAATCTGACACAAGTCACTATTAAATATAAACACATATTTTTCTTGTAATAGTATGACAAATCTCATAGATGCTGGATTGGATGAAATTACAATAGGACATTTATCTTTTGGGGTATCAAAATACTGACACAAAAAATAATTCAAACAATCATCGTTATACATCCCATTAGGAATAGTAACATTCATCCATTCTGTTGCATTATTATCTTCATCTTTCCTGTATTGAAATGTATTATTTCCAAATTTATCACTTATATTATGCCATGAATACCACAAAGTACACTGATTCAAACCTATTTCATAATCCCAATTACGATTCAATTCGATTGGTTGACTAAATGTTATATCAATGATACTTTCATTACCTTCAATGTTTAACAACACCATTTATTAGAAATAATTTTTATATATTGAATTGTAATTTCTCTTCGTAAGAAATTTATTTCGCATTAACGAATCCAAAATATCAATAGCTTCATTTCTCACCTCATCAGATGTATTTCCGTTTACTCTGCTACCTATCAAAGTGTATAATTTTGAAATAATTTCATCACAATTCATAAATATTCCAGTTCCTTGTTTTCTGATAAAGGGTATACTAGATTGAATTTTTCTTAATCTATCCTTATAGTCTTGTATAAATAAAATAATTTTATCATACTTACTAGAACTATAACTTTTACTTTTCAGACCACCATAACTTTGACTTATCGGTGTTAATTCAGCCAAAGCATCTTCTATATTATAAATATTCTTTGAGCCCAAGCTGACTTTGAAACATTTATTCAAACAATGTTTACACGGATACGTCAGCTCTGATTTTTCATCAGCGATATTTCGGCCCTTCTTGGCAAGGGTCCTCGTCAGGCTGTCAATCTTCTTGTTCAACTTCGGGGAAGGAAACAAACCTGTAACAAATAACTGAAGTTTCTACCGACTATAAATATCTTATTAAGGTAAATTATCTTCAAGTACCAGTATAATGAAAAAACTAGTCCTGAAATTTAATTTTTGACAACGACGCTGTTTTTGCTGCATGATTGGGGCGATGACAGGAAAGGGTTTTTTCTGCATTTTGATCAACTTCGGTTTTTTCATTAATAAAGGGCTGAAAACTTAAATATTATTGTATTAATGACCTCGTTCTACGTTTCTATTATGAGTACTTGCCTGAATCTATTACTTTGAATAATCACTGCACGGAAAAACTAGTGCTGAGATTTAATTTTTGACACGGCTGCTGTTTTTGCTGCACGATTGGGGCGACGGCAGGAAATATTTTTTTCTGCATTTTGATCGACTTCGGTTTTGTTGTTAATAAGGGACTGAGGCTTAAATTGTCTTCCCTTAATAACCCCGTTCCACGTTTCCGGTAAAGAGTACTCGCCTGTATCTCGGTTAATGCCTGTTTGGTTTTTCTTTATCTCAACGGCTTCTCGAATGGTTTGATGGAGTCCGGTGCACGTTGCAAGAATTTGGGCTTTTTCAAAATGTACTGAATGGGATGGGTTTTCGAAAATATGTTCTGCAAGTGCAGATTTGAAAGTATAGTTATGACGGTGTCCGTTGGAGAGGGCGTGGTCAATTTAAGCATTCATCCCCCAAAGATCCTGTAAGTTCTACTAGTAATGGTGAGGTAGAAGAAAAAAATGCCCGCGTTTACCTTCCGTACGTCCGCGGAGTAACCGAAAAATTGTCCAAAAGTTTGAAAAAATACAACATCCAAGTCTTTCACAGAACCCAAAATACTTTGCTGTCTTACCTAAACTCCGGAAAAGATAAAGTCCCAAATCAGTACCAAAGAGGCATTTATTCAATACCTTGTGATTGCGGAAAGCGTTACGTAGGAAGGACAGAGAGAACTTTCGGAAAACGACTTGCAGAGCATGAGCAAGAAATTGACCACGCCCTCTCCAACGGACACCGTCATAACTATACTTTCAAATCTGCACTTGCAGAACATATTTTCGAAAACCCATCCCATTCAGTACATTTTGAAAAAGCCCAAATTCTTGCAACGTGCACCGGACTCCATCAAACCATTCGAGAAGCCGTTGAGATAAAGAAAAACCAAACAGGCATTAACCGAGATACAGGCGAGTACTCTTTACCGGAAACGTGGAACGGGGTTATTAAGGGAAGACAATTTAAGCCTCAGTCCCTTATTAACAACAAAACCGAAGTCGATCAAAATGCAGAAAAAAATATTTCCTGCCGTCGCCCCAATCGTGCAGCAAAAACAGCAGCCGTGTCAAAAATTAAATCTCAGCACTAGTTTTTCCGTGCAGTGATTATTCAAAGTAATAGATTCAGGCAAGTACTCATAATAGAAACGTAGAACGAGGTCATTAATACAATAATATTTAAGTTTTCAGCCCTTTATTAATGAAAAAACCGAAGTTGATCAAAATGCAGAAAAAACCCTTTCCTGTCATCGCCCCAATCATGCAGCAAAAACAGCGTCGTTGTCAAAAATTAAATTTCAGGACTAGTTTTTTCATTATACTGGTACTTGAAGATAATTTACCTTAATAAGATATTTATAGTCGGTAGAAACTTCAGTTATTTGTTACAGGTTTGTTTCCTTCCCCGAAGTTGAACAAGAAGATTGACAGCCTGACGAGGACCCTTGCCAAGAAGGGCCGAAATATCGCTGATGAAAAATCAGAGCTGACGTATCCGTGTAAACATTGTTTGAATATCTTCTATATTCTCTGGGTTATCATAATAAAAATGAGGCATCTCAAAATATTCCCCTTCATATCTTCTATGATTATCTCTATATTTCACATTAAGTGCTTTTAGTAACTCTTTATCAACACCTTCATTCAGATCAACAACTTTTATACTTGTTGGAGATGCTTCTAAAGCGGTTGACTGCATTTCTACCCCTGAAACTGGAAGCTGATATGGTTGATTCGTTTCACCTATCTGGAGAAGCCTTGTTCTTGAACTATCATCACCTTCCTGTAGTTTATTTATGATCATTTCAGTGTTCTCTTGTAATTTTTTGATGGTATCTTTAGTGTTTTCTTTTTGTGCTATAATAACTGGAGCGTTTAACTCTGAAGCATATTCCCGAAATCCTGCCTTCTCCATCTCATTTTGTTGAACCTTTCTTCTCTGAACTTCTCTGTTCTTCACTATATCCGATAACATATCACTCAAGCGTCTTGAATCCATTTATATACAAGTAATTTTATTTCATAATAAATTTTGAAAGTTCTTTTTCATAAAACCCTCCTTGAATTAATTCCCCACTTTTGTCAGATATTTCATAAGTAATGGGAATGGTAGGTCTGATGGTTGCTATCTGAAATACTTCATCCGTATAATTAGGTAAATATCCTTTATCGAAAATACTTTTTTCTTTTTTAATTCTGACTAAATCCCCTACTTTGACGTTTCCTGTGATTTTGTAGTCATCTACTGGAGGAAACAGAGCACTAAAAACCTTTTTCTGATTAACCTTTTTACTAGCATCAACTGGTTTCATTTGTATTGAACGGTGGTACGAGTTATTATAATTACTCACAAATAAAGGTAAAATATCAATCCAATTAGTAGTGTTATTGTGAGTGAAATATTTCCATAACTTTTCTTTTAGCGTTCTGTTGAATCGTTCTACAATTTGCGCTTTCAATTCGCTTTCAGATGCAAACCAGTGTATGCCGCTATTTTTCAAAAAAGATTGAACATTTCTCATCACAAATTCTTTTTCTTTATCAGTTTGTAGTTTCTTAGGAATTCTTTCTTTAAATATAACACTGAATGCTTTTATTATTTCAGCACCCGTTTTGTCTTTCAGAGGGATACACCAAGCATATTTACTAAAGCAATCAATAACAGTTAAAATGTAATTTGTTTTATTATTTTCTTTTTTATATTTCTGCATGTCAACTAAATCAGCTTGCCATTGCTCATCAACATAGTGAACATACACTCGCCTCCTTTCAAAGTTATGATAGGAAGGTTTGTGTAACGTATACACATTCTCATTTTGCAACACATTTTTTATTTTATCCTTGGAAACCTTAACACCATTTTCTTTTAATTTTCTGTAAATATCATCCACACCTGAATAATTAGAATAATACGTCTTTAAAATATCTGTTTCTGCGTTGAGGTTTTTTTTAAAAAGCGATTTTTCCTCGATCCGCAAATAACACAATTCCCTTTCAGCATTGGAACATTATTTTTTTGTGACACTGCCTTAAACATTGATTCAGTATCAGTGCTCTTTTTACATTTCATACAATAAATCTCCATTTATTAGAAAACATTATAAACGAAAAGCTACCAACTTCATTTTGCGCTGGATGTAGGAAATGCAGTGAAAACCACAGTTTAATTCATCTATATTTTGAACAGCAAGATTTTCATAAGCTATTTTTTTCTTTGAATTTTTTAGATATTTAACTATTTCTTTTCCTGGAGGAATACCGAAAGAATCAAAAAATTCGACATAGGGGGATTCAGGTAGATTACAATAGGCAACCCAATGTGTTCCAGGCATTCCACGTTTGTCATAGTTGATTACACCACATTCCGAATCGTTTATATGTTTGGGTAGCGTATCTAAAGAGAACACACCTCTAAACTGTGGTATACTCCCTAATGCATCCATAATATCAAAATTGGTTAGAGGTCCTACTTTACTTTTGCTTCTTTTTTTATGTCCCCGTTTTTTGACTTCCTAGGCCTTCCACGTACCCCATTACCCACAACTTTTTGTGTTCCAGGAAGTGTTAGCGCTCCACCTGTGTTGACATCATCGGTTTTTTCCTTCTTAGGTCTACCACGTACACCATTACCCACAACTTTTTGTGTTCCAGGAAGTTTTAGCGCTCCACCTGTGTTGGTCATTTTATCCATAATTTTCTTACCAGCGAATGTACCCAAAGCAGCAGCACCACTTGTTAAAGCTGCCTTACCAAGGGTAATTGCTAGCGGTATTAAAAATGGAAGTAATCCACCTTTTTGAATCGCTTCTCTCATCTGCTTGTATGATACATCAATATCACAACCCTTATTATTCATTTTACAGGTTTCAATTTTATCAATTTGTCGTTTACTTAAAAGTAACTTAACTGGTTCTCGTTCATTTTGTCTACTATGACTAACACGTATCTGACATTTTTGTTTAGCATCAAAACATTTCTTCAGCTTTCCTTTCTGAAGCTTTGACAAATAAACTGTATACTCCATTGTTTCAACCATTTATTAGGGAATTAATTTATCTTATAAAATTTATTTACCAGCCATCATTTTTTCTATTCTGGTAACGAATGGTTTGTCAACAGGTTTTAGCTCTAGCTCTAGAAGCCTTTTTAAAATATTTACTACTGCTCTTTCAATATTATCGATACGAGTTTTTTGGCCAGCAATCTTTCCTTCAATTATACCGTTATGGGTGTGTTGCCCAAGAAGCTTTTTGTCATAATCTAAAAGATTCATAGTTAACGTTGCTAAATTAACAGCATCATTTTTGTTTCTAGGGTTTTGAACATTTGTTATCAACTTGTTTTCAGCGTTAATCTCTTTATCATTAACTCGAACTATTTCTTTTACAAATAACCCTTTATCTTTAATCCTTACCAATAAATTATCAGGAGAATCATGTACCGCAGTTAATCTGTTGATATCTTCGCTAAAATACTGATTTGCCCCCACTTGTTGTGCGGTAATTTCTTCTTTAAATTGATTCAAAATAATAGTCATAGATCTGAAACTAATAGCGTCCTGGTCAGCTTTCGCATCCCCTAACATAATAATTCTCTTACCTTGTAGGTTAATATTACCGTTGTCATCAGTAACTCTCTTTTCATTCGATTCGTTACTAACCTTTTTTCCAACACTACCAAATTTATTCATTTATTATAGAAATAAATTATCCGGTAAATTTTTCAAAGTTTTTCCTGTACTTAAGGGTTTTATCTTTTATTTTTAAATCTGTGAAGAAAAAACCGTAGCCCTTGGTTGCAGTCTCGAATTGTTTGAGAAATTTTTCATCGTCTATACTGGATACATGGCTTTGTCTTATTAATTTTACTTCTTTTGGATTAGAACACTGAAAGAATGCAAAATAATTGCACTGGAGCCTTACCACCTTTGGCGTTTTATGATAGCTTTGAGACAAGTAAATAATTGAGGCATTTTTCTTTCTTCCTCTTATGAATAAATCTTCTATTTTCTTCTGGTCTTTTTCAGTGACAAAATCGTCAAAGATAATCAAGTTTTGGTACTCAGGGTCTAAGTCGTCAACATCGACAATATCATCAAGATTGTTACTTACTGTTAAGACTTTCGATTTGCATTGTGACTCCAAAGTGGTTAAATTGGTTATAAGGTCTTGATACTTATCTTCTTCAAGATCTTTTGCATACAAGTATATTCGGTTGAAACAAAGATATTCATAAATTAAATTCAAAAGAAGGTTAGTTTTCCCTGTTCCAGAACTACCACAAATTAAGAGTCTAAATGGCCACTGAGGTGCAAGGTCGTGCTTATTCTGATAAGTGTTCTTTTCACTAAAGTCATAGACTTTGATTGGAGCCTTTTCATTCATTTATTTAGGAAGAATTTTTCATTATAAGATTTACTTGAGTATTTTAAGTATATACCTGAAGTTTTGAAGTAGGTACTTGAAGTTTTGAAGTAGGTACTTGAAGTTTTTAAGTAGGTACTTGATTTTTTAAGTAGGGACTTGATTTTTTTAAGTAGGTACTTGATTTTTTTAAGTAGGTACTTGAAGTTTTGAAGTAGGTACATGATTTTTTAAGTAGGTACTTGAATTTTTTAAGTAGGTACTTGAAGTTTTGAAGTAGGTACTTGAATTTTTTAAGTAGGAACTTGAAGTTTTGAAGTAGGTACTTGAAGTTTTGAAGTAGGTACTTGAATTTTTTAAGTAGGTACTTGAAGTTTTGAAGTAGGTACTTGAATTTAATGTTTATAACCTAAAGGTAAAGTGTGTATTTTATCGCTTGTTACTATCCTTTTATCATCCTTAGGATCTAACGCTTTTTTATTCTGTTCTTCTAGAAACATATTGTGCTTGTATGATCTTAAGTTATACTGGGTTACAGAAAGGTTTTCAATATTTCCAAACAGTACATCCTTATAGTTTTGAAGTGTAATTTTATCTTTAACTATATTGGTTTTTATTCCTTTTAGTTTTTTGCTAGCTTTTGAAGGGTCTTGGTTGTCCTTTAAATAAGCATATACTTTTGATCGTAATCCAACAAACTCTGCCATAACCTGTCCACCTAATTCATCTTTCATCATTCCTATCACTTTCTTATTTACATTAGGAAACCTATACGGATTATCTTTCGCATAATCAGATGTATCGAACCTCTCATTCAAATCCTGTTTGATATCTTGATAAAAATCTTCAGTTCTAATATCATATATGAAAGAATCAGTGTCCATATAACACAAATCAATTTTATCTCCATATTTAGGCTTCATATAATCATAATGGAATTCATACATCAATAACTTGGATAGTTCCAATACAGCAAAGCCGATATACATTGGTTTGTCTAATTTTATCTTTTCCTTTGACATTCTTGCTACTGAAAAGTTTTCACTGAATATTATTTCAGATTTAAAGTTGGGTTTCTTTATTATTTTTTCTCTTGTTGTATCATCCATTATTATTTCCATATCCGCTCGCTTCCTTACGTTTTCCATAGTTTTTCCAAAGCAAGCATTATTCATAAGCTTAAAGAAGTCCTTCTCAAAATCATTTGTACCTTTAGTTCTAAGTGCTGTGTTGTGGTCTATATATCCTTTTAAGTAAGCACTTTCAGTGAATCCTAGTATTCTGTGTACTCTTTTTAATATCAAGCCTTTTTGTAAATAAAATTCTAGATTCCTGTGGTGAACTACATAGTTGGTTTTATCTAATACTGTGGTACATAGCTTACCGTTAAAGTGTTCCGGTGCTAATGGTAAATCCTTGTGTAATTCGTGTAGTTCTTTTGGATATTCTAAATCTACCTCATATATAGCACCTACATTCTGTAATTTCATTATCGAATTGATATGAGTTTTTAGATGGTTGTAATACTCGATTGATTCGTATTCATTCCTTTCTTTCAAATCATCCGGTATGGAAATGAATTGGAAATCACTCGCTGGTAAATTCTGCGACATCGCCCACCCATATAAATTATTAGCGTCTAAATACATTAAGTAATTAGATGGTTTATGCTTATTATAATCACTTGTATATTTATTATTTGCTTTTGCGTATCTTTTTATACATTGGGATACACCACCTCTTATTCCTTTTTCTATAAAGGTATACATGTCTTCCTTTGAGAATAACGGTAAGTCTACTTTTGAATGCTTTAAGAAAGAATCCCATGTCAACCCAGGAGCTGAGAAGTAATGAAGTGGATCCAGATCATAATTATGTATACACACATTTCTGAAATTCTCTACAACATCCGACAATATTAACACATCACTTTTTAGGTATAATTTAGTATAATCAAGTAATGTTTCACAGTTAAATTGCTTCCATATAGATACCGCTCTTTTATAATCACTTTTGTCAATACCTTTCCCCGTCAACCTAGAATAAAAGCTTTCTATTGGTGGTAACTTTGTACATTTCATTTTATCGAAACTATCTACGAATTCATAGGGATACACCCCTTTTTTAATTATTTCTTTGAATTCATCGTCATTTTTGAAGCTGTTAGATGTGTACTTGAAATTCTGTCTTAGATGATTACAAGGTACTTTGCAATCACATGTTGCTAAATTTGTTGATAGTTTGTCTAAAGATGAAGCCATAAATCTAATTGAATCTATAAACCGCATCTCATATTTTATTTCCGTATCCGCTTTTGTAATACTTATTGATTTCGAGAATGATATGAAACTTTCTGCACTTTCAAAAATTCCGTTATCAGGTATCAATTCTCTAACAAATAAATGAGAATCATATTTTGATAAATTATGCATTACTACCGGTATATGCCTAGGAATCCTGTATTTCATATTACATTCAGCATGAGCAAATCCCCTATCTTCTCCTGTCATGTGGTCGTGATCAAAGTGAGGATTTTCAGTAATTTCAGTTGTACAGATGTGACAAGTCTTATTCATTAGATTTTTCCATTTTTCGGTAATTTCTGCATTGGTATAAGTATGGTTTCTTTGTCTTCTTTCATATTTGTTTGCAATTTCTGTGGATACTTTTGTAACGGTTTTAACAAAATGTTCTGCAGCGTCTTCACCGAAATAGTCATAGTATTTGTTCTGGTTTGTATCAAAGGAACAGCATACCTGAAATCCGTAAGCAAATGGTTTCTGTTTGGCCACTTTTATTGTTTTCTTTCCGTTTACCTGATTGTATTCTTCGTTATAAGACTCAAAGTCTGCTATTATGCAATAAGGTACTTTCATTTGTTTTGCAATATTTTTATATTGTATACTTGAACCTTCAGGAGGCATTATTATATCAGGATCTTCGCAATTATTTTTACTTTCATGTTTTTCAAAGTGTTCTTCTTTTGTAAAATGCCTTCCGCAAAAAGTGCATAGGTATGTCTTTGTTTTATTTTTAGAGATTTGACTACCAACTAATCTGCTCAGATCCTTTACCAATACATAATGATTATCGAAATATAATAAATTAATAACATGTTTAGCTGTTTTGCCATTGATTGTACTTTTTAGTATATGACTTCTGATAATTTTCTCTTTTTCAATTTGAAATAAACAAATCTTAATGTTGTATCTATTTTCAAATTTGTGTATATCTTTAGTATCCATTGGGAAGTTGGTAACCCCATCGAAATCAAATTCGTTCTCATATTGTTTATATTTCGAAATTCTTTCCGGATGATCCTTAGCTGGATGTAGATTTGCTAAGATGGACCAAAGAAAGCATTTTTGATCTAAATTTTTTATATTTATACATTTTTTATTTTTTACGAAATCTGGCAGTATTTTAAACGTTCCTCCCATGTAAGATTCTATTCGTGTCATCCTATAATCAATTCCTTCATACCGACTAAATTGTAGCCCAGA
Organism: Branchinecta lynchi; assembly: GCA_023053575.1. Taxonomy (NCBI): domain Eukaryota; kingdom Metazoa; phylum Arthropoda; class Branchiopoda; order Anostraca; family Branchinectidae; genus Branchinecta; species Branchinecta lynchi. The sequence continues at coordinate 20,324,428 of JAKZAP010000017.1, read as the reverse complement.
TCGAGGGGTATTACTTAAAGAACTAAGTCTCTTGTTATTATCATTCAAATGATTATGAGTAAGAATGCTATTTTTATTTATAATCCAAGAAGTACTGTTGTAATACACTACTACTTCTTCATCATTCTCCTGTCTATAGAATATAACCCTGGTTACAAACTGAACTCTATATTGATAAAGTTCATTCATCCGCCGCTGTAAATCGGCGAAAGTAAAAGCAATAAGAGTTTGTTCATCTCTTCCATTGCTTTCAATAGAAACGTTGATGGTATAAAGGTTTTCCGTTTCCCTAGAAATAGTAGGCTGCTGTTCTTCTTCCTTTCTAAATAAATGATCAGGAATTAATTTTTCTTCTTTGATTTTTTTCTTATTTATAAAGAGAGTGGATAAACCAATTGGTTTCTGTCTACTGTTGTCACGTCTTTCTGTTTGATCTCTTATGATATCTCTATTTTTCTGTACGGAATCTTTATGTTTGGTAATAATATTATTATAGTATTCTTCAACTCTTTTTAGTACTTCTTCTCGGTTTCCGCGAGTTGATAGGTTCTTGTTTTTCAGAAATCTTTTTAATTCGCTTGTCTCTTTTTCTTTGTTATCATTGTATTCTTGTTTTAGTTTTGTAATGGTGATATTATTTTCTTTTATCTCATCTTCCAGAATGGTTCGTAATCTCGGTTCTGGTTTGTAGTCGGATGGTCTGTTCTTATTATGAGTTCTTTCGTTTCTGCGTTCAATTTTAATTTTATCTTCAGCTATCAAAATATACTTATTAAGATGGTTTATTATATTATTTGTTATTTCATGTTTCTTAGCTCCATTTGTTTTGATTTTATTAATTTTCGCATAAGTCCGCAGTTCATTATATGTGTATAGCGATAATCTTTGTATAACCGCTTTGTTGTTTGATATAACCTTTTTACAAAGCTGAATAACCTCTGCAGTATTCATCATTTAATAGGGGAATATTTTTATTAATAAATTTCTCAGTCTGCGTTTTCTCAGCCGTAAAGAAAAGCACTGGTTTTCCAAATCCTTTACTATGTATTTTCCGACGCCCTTATGGGTTTCACACATGCTTTACTACTAGTCACGGGTTTCCTTTATTCTTTACTACTCTTGACGAAATCGGCATTTGGTTACTACTCTTAACGAAAATCCGCTTTTGGTTACTACTCTTGACGAAATCGGCATTTGGTTACTACTCTTTATTTTGTTAGAAATATTTTTCGAAACAATTTTATTATATTATAAATGGAAGAATTAGAAAAGAAAATGTATGTTTACCGTCGCAGTTACAAGTACTACAATCATATAAGTAATAGCTTACTTTTATCCAAATTCCTCTTTTCAGCAGCAGGAATGTCTGCGTTTCTAGTGCTACCGCTAGCTTCTTTAAGTTTGGGTGCTGTTATCATCGAAATAATTGAAAAGCAATTAAGCATTGCTGATAGAAAAGCAGAATTTAGGACTATTTATGATTTTTATACTGAGTTGTTGTCAATGCTAAAATGCGGACAGTTAACAATTGAGGAGGTAATTCAGAGAGAAACAGAGATGCGTAAAACCTTTCGATTTTTTCCTCGCGAAAAATACATGAAACAAGTCCGTCTGAATGGCTATAAATATTGTAATAAATCTATAAAAATTCAAGAGAAATTACCAAACATATAGTCTATTGCTATACTGAATATTGTTTCCTAACTGTCAAACAGATCTTTATTTCATACGCGCATTAATGAGCTGCGTCATTCAAAGGTCTCGCCGCCAATTTGGGATGTAATTACAGTCTCCGGCGTGACTAACACAATCTCATCTTAACTCGGAAACTTGTGCGAATTGAACAAGGACCCTTGGTGTAGTGGCTCAACGTTCGGCCGAGCGTTGACTCATCACCATTCAGACCTTCGAATCCCACTGACCGCAGTTTCTGTTTGTCGATAGTGGGATGGTAATAAAAACTTGCGGGTTCCCCGTTCAGGGCCCCCCAGACTAAGGCCACATCACCACAAACACTACACCAATCGGGGTGTACCAACATCACACCTCTTAATTTTCAAAGTCTGGGGGTGTGGGGTTTTGCAAAAATATTTTATAAAGTTCAAAATCGGTAATCATCATATCATCATGCAAACTCAGTACTGCGTTTGTATTTATCGCATTTATATGATAAACGTGGTTGGTTTCTATTACCAGATGTTTCAAAGCGATTGGGATTTTTATTTAATAAAATCATCCCCTAATAAATGGAGTCCACAAAGGAAGTCTTGAATACAATCAGAATGAATAAATACAATGAGACAATCAGGAAAGAAGAACTAGTTCTAGGATTGAAATATACTATTGTTAAAATGAGAATTGCTAAGACAAAATATGGTGATAAGTTGGTTGTAGTTATTAATCATAATGACAAACCATGTGATTTGTTTATAACACAGAAATATAATGCCATTGCTAACGAATTACTTTTAAAGAAAAATCTAGTTTTGCAGCCTATTGTACGCGAAAACAAGAACAAAGAAACATATGTGGATTTAGAACTGTTTACTCAGTAATATTTGAATAAAAAATGAAAAATGTAAAAAAAAAAAGAAGTAGTAGTATATTGTAGTATTTTATATGTAGTAAAGGGTAATATTCTCATTTCTTGTATCCTTTATTTTGGAAGTAAGAAAATAAAAATGTTCTTAAAAAGGGGGATAATTTGGTAAAAAGGATGTTAAAATTTAAGAAATTGATGTTAAAATGGGGTTTTGAAATTGGGGGGAGGGTGGAGTAGAACCCGGCTTTATATACTATTATCGACTATCACATTAGCTGTTTCATAATATTTTGTTTGCCCCTGAGTTTGACCCCCCACCCCACCCCTAAATGTAGGGCTACAAAGCCCATCTACGAACTCGACTGGTAGGAAGACCCAACGAAGACTCACACCAAGTTTCATCAAAATATCTTATTCCCTTCGAGAGTTATCTTGCTTACAGACAGACGGATGGACAGACGGACAACTTTTGTGATGTAATATGTATCTCTCCACTTACGTTATGGGATCCCAAAAAGCACGTTTTTATTCTGTTACGACTGCTGTTTGCCAGTTCGAGGAACAATGCTGTTGTCCATCCGTTAGTGTAATAGCTTTTTGCAGTATAATTTGCGTTATATTGTACTCGTGTACTTCAGGTAGTAATAAGAACCTTTTCGGATCTTTTTAGATCTCGAAAAGTTGTATTACAACGTCGCATTGATAAGAACCTCTTGGGTTCTATTTGAACAGGCTTGTAAGACGTAAACATCGCGTATAGCACTATTCACATTATTACACCAATTTGGACAATGCTTATCTCGTACCACTTTTGCTTTTAGGTACGACGCGAGTGTTCGGTAACCACAAGGGTATCTTCACACGCGACCGCTACCCTAAACCTGCTGCCCATTTCCTGCGAAAGAGATACCTGTCTTTACCAGAAAATTAGCCTACTATTGTCATGCCACGCTTACACTTCGCACTGTTTTGGTTTTACTTTCTATGAAACTCAGCTGCGTAGCTGCCAAGTAGATGCTGCTTACGAAGCGTTTTAAATGCGTCATCGCCTGGTAGGGTGCGTTCGAATTTTCGAAAATGATGCTTAGTGATTGGAGGGGTAGTGAACTTTCTTAAAGCGCAAGGAGTAGGGAAATTGTTTTTATGTACCGAATCAGCGCCTTGAGAACCTCTATAGCCATTCCCAAACCAGCGAAATCGCAAACACCCAAAACGATGCTTGTGGTGCGTTTTATTTTCACTGTAGTTTGACGTACTTTCATAACTAAAAGAAAAGTACGTTAAATAGTGAAACTACATTGGACCTACACCGAACAAAACAACTTTGGTGATTGGGGTTTTCTTTAAGCATAATTATTGATCGAGAAATTGTTTGTGTGTTCCTTATCAACGTCTTGAGTATCTCTACAACCATTCCCGAACCAGCGAAATCGCAATGCCGAAGACGAAGTTTAGTGATTGGGAACTTTATAAAAGTATAGGCTACGTCATCGAGAAATTGTATGTATGTGTCTTATCAACGCCTTGAGAATCTTAACAGCCTCAGCGAAATCGTCATATCGCATGTCTTCTAGATGGCAAGAAAATCGTGCTTGTGGAAAAGCCCACAACACACAGTTTATTGATAGGGTGTAAAATGAGGGACCAATAACAGTCGATAAAAATCACGGCTGTTAACCCACTGCTAACCCAATCACAATACCATCATTATCCTGATAAAAAGGTGCGCCCGTAAACGACGCTTAGTGATTGGGGCGTGTTCTGTACTCCCCTGAAATCTTTTTAATACACCTTATCATAGTGTTTATTAGCGAAATGTCCGTATACTGTACACGAATACACTTATTCTGAATATGAACATTTGAATAGCCAAATTGGGTAGACAGAATCCATGGACAAAAAGAAAACTACATTTGCATCACATGTTACATCCGTTAAAGTTTAACTGAAAAGGGCTGAGATACGACAATCTAGTTAAATTTCTAATCTTATTTCTATGAAGATCACTATTCATTTAAAGAGTCTCGAAGACCCGATGTAAATGAGTTACTTCGTTGCTCTGTTATTCATGAATAACCGATTTTCATATAGTGGAGTTTCCCTGACGGATTTTCGGTACCTCTATGCACTCGTACCTGTGTTGTGTGCTTGAAGAAAACAATTTACGAAAATAAGCGGTTACACAGTAGCTAGTAAGCTACCTAACGCCAGCTGATCACTGGCCTATGAAAAGCCGCTTTTATATTGAGATTCAAAATTTTGCGCGTCATAGTAGTAGTATACTCTATATGACCAAGTGCAAAACACGCCACTGATCCTCAGGAAGAAGGAGTAAGCGTCTCCGTAACGATTCAAATTCAACGACTCAAATCCTGTGTCGACCAATCACGGAGATCTTTGGGAGCAGACGGGACACCACTTCTGCCTCTCTTCCGCGAGGTACCCGGAGAGGCCGGAGATTATTGCGTCGGCAAAGAGAGATAGTCATACTAGAGCAAATAGTGTCAGCAAATACGTCATTCTAGTGCAAGTAGTAGAAAATAAAAAATAAATCCTTAACTACAAGCCGAATAATGCAGGGTGTTTTAAATGATACAAAAATAAGTTGGCTTTTCAGTGAAACTTTAACTGTATTTAGCTAAAGCCACTGTTAAACAAGAATATTAACAGGAATAGGTCCATAGTATCCCATCCCTGACGGTTTTGGGCTTTAATCTTGAATTCTTGATCATTTATTTCTCTTGCTGACATGAGAAATACTGGATGGGGAAACACTTGGCCTAATGGAATTTAAACATTGCAAAAACGCTAAATCCCAAATTCAGATGACAATTGGCTTTGTGAAAGCTCTTGGGCCTAATAAAAATTAATGGTGCTCTAATGATTGCTCAAGGTGAATATGCGCTATTCGAAACCTTGTCTTGTTCAGATATAGGCCCAAGCCGACCCTGGTATAGGTACACAGATTTTCGCCAAGCACATCTGTTTTGCATTTTGTGCTTTGGATTAAGACAGTCAAAAGTTTCGCAAGGACAATTAGAAATCTAATTTACAAGCTTAAGTATAAAACCCCAAAAAATGCCATCGCCAATGTTTCTTACCTGATTCTTCGTACACAGATTGAATTTAGGAATCCTGGCATTGCGGAATTAGTACAAAGAGTGGCAGGATATGAGCTAGGGGATTAGAACGGGAAAAAAATGGATGCATCTGTAATTTTGTGTCATAGTTTATGACCCGTTGGTTGATTGAAGACTTACAGATAAAGAGAATAAGGAGTTGAGTCGGATTTACGCAGAAACATCATAGCTTAGTTAGAGTCCGACTTTAAAGTTCATCTGAAAAGTAGCTTATTTTTACATCTGGTATTTAAATACACTGAATTATTTTGACTTATTTAAGGGATTTTATATTTTTTCACCTGGGGCTCTAGCAATAACTTCAGAATGTGCGCTGCTTGCGCGACAACCCAACACTCATCCAGAGGCGGAGAATTCAAATTTCAAGGAAAGACTGCATTTTAGAGCGTGTTCCACCCTTCTAACAATAGTTACTATTAGTTACTGTTTCCGTTCCATCCTCACGAAAAGTTACTACGCTGACCGTTCCAACCTTGTCGGAATAGTAACTAATAGTTACTATTTGCTTACCATGCTCGGGAGCGTAGTAACTACGCATCTCTGCAACGTGATTGGTCGGATTCGCCCCTGGCGTGAGATCCTGCTGGAAAATAGAAAAATTCTTCCAGCCTTGACGGCAAAAAGCCAGAATTCGTCACTTCATGCGCAGTAACTACGGTAAGTAGGATGGAACACGCTCTTAGGTGTGACGGACGCTAAGCTCGGAGAAACTCCTCTGATGATAGTAGGAAAGTAGAAAAGGAAGGGAGTAATAGTTGCGTTTTTGCAGATACAATGGTGTTGTAAGGATGAACGAGGGGTAGGCCGGGTTTGCAAAGATAAGGCTCCTGGGGTGTAGGCTGAAGACATTCTGACACCGTAGGTACCCACTAGTCCCAGGACCAGTCGGGAAACCGGACATAAGAGACAAGGGAAAGTCTCAGGGAATTCTATAGCTCAACCGCAGTCAATCTAGAAATCCCTAATCAAGCTGGTTCACACATGTTAGCGAAGCTGGAATTCACACATCCAGTAAAGCCCGAGGCCTACTAGCCGAGATGGAAAGAACGTATATCAATTTACTCTTGTGACATATCATTTACAGGAGTGAACATCATGTAAATGTAAAGTATAAATAACACTGCTGGATCCCTAACTAAATATATAAATAGTTCTTACCATACATTCTAATATAACAGAGAGGTCCTGCTTGGACTCGGGATGAAAGAGTACTACTTTGGCTACCGACTCATTCCGTAGCCAAAATACTTGGAATGAAATGGATCAAAGCCTGATCTTGGATTATCCAGCAGCTAACTGGAGCTAGGGGATAGAATGAGTGACCTATTGTCACGATAGCGGGAAATTAATGATGGTGATGAAAACCGAAGAGATATATAGAAAAGTAGGTGATAGAGGGAGGGAATAACTAGGAGAACTATTGTAGAGCAAAGTGCTATGGGATGTCTCCATAACAAGGGTATCTGTTTCCACGGTAACTGAATCTGCAGTTAGTCGTTCTTGCAGTTACGGGGTATCTGGTACACGGTTGCTCTACAAAAACGACTATTGCCGAAATTGCACTTTTCGGAGTCATCCCAAAAGAAAAAAGAAAAAACTGATATCCAGTTACATCACTAAGTGCTAAACTTTCTCACCAATTTGACAAAATTTGATGAAAGTGAGATGACTTTTCATATACCACGGTTGGACCGTAGTATCTGAATAACAGATACCACGATAACTACAAAAACGCCTTTTGACCGTGATATCAGATACCACGGCAACTGAGAAAACGACTTTTGACGTTGGACCAGATACCATAGTATCTGCAAAAACGCAACTAATATGTCTCTTTGTTATATGTGTTATTTTCCGGCAATGGCTTTAAGTTCCAGTTGCTGAATATTTCAAGGATAGAGGGACAAGCACATACAGGTACCACAAATTCAAAAGAATATGTTCATTCGATCAAGTCGATTATTGGTGGATAGCCGACAAACGAAGTAATGCATTTTTCAGGTTAAATAAATAAGTGAAGTGTAACTAGACTGTCAGATCTCAGTCCTATTCGGTTAAACTTTAAACGTAAATTTTTTAATTTGACATGTCCTTGCTTGAATGCTATGTTGAATATAGTGTACATTGACTCGCCAGGGGCTTGGGTCGTGTTCTTTTCTAAATGTAAGAGGAATTGGTAAAATAGTAGTGAGATCATCTAGCGTGATGTGATTTCACTGCCAATCTGATAATACAAATTGCTGTACATTAAATCATGTCTTATCATCAATGTGTTTGATTGTTTTTGCTGAAAATCTGTTTTATGTTGAAAATAGAATGCCATTTCTGTACAGTGCAGTTGTCGCCCAATACTGAATGGCATGAAGAGTTTCGGACGTAGCAAGTATTAGTGCATAGTAGGCTACTTAAGCAAACAAATATTCTGGTAAAATGAAAGTCAGTTGAAAGCACACGTTCTTATTTCGGTTACTCTTTTGATCTTTTTTCCAGGGGATTTCAGATCATAAAGGAATACCAGTTCAGTTAATTTGATTTCATTTTCTATGTTACGACAAAACTGGAACACTTGGTTGTTATTTGATGTTGATTTTTTAGTTTATTATCAGTGGACTGTTTTAGAGATTGAAACAAAATGAAGGTGGTCAAAAATTAAAAGCAGTGTTCAAAGAAGCATATCTCTATTGTACTTGATGAGTTATGTTAGGGACGTTTTGTGTGGACGGAAACAGGATAAGTCCATCACTTGACAGCGTAATTTTCCGCAAATTCCCGTTAGACAAGCCTAACATTTGACAAGTTCCCAACGAGCAAGTCCAACAAAACATAGCCTAACCATTACGATTGTTAAGAGGTTTCTGAGTTCAAACATTCTGTGCCCCGCCTCTACTCTTCTAGGTTCCCAAGTGGGGTTCTTGACTGTAGTGACAGTAAAAATCCTCAGAATGTGTCGACTGGTCATTCCTCAAAAAGGCCGACGATAGATAAGGGGTCGTAAAGGGTTCGTAAAATACGCACACTTCTGCCATAGAGTGAATTCTAGCCCAACTATCTGCAGTCGCTTCTTTCTGGATGTTGGACTAATGCTCTTCTCCCTTGATGCTTTTAAGTTCCAGTGCCGATCTGTCCACCTCCTATGTACCTGTTACAGTAGTCCCTGGTCTTCCAGCCTCTCCTTTCTGTGTCGTTAAAATTATTCATACTTTTTCCAGAGTCCTTCCGACCAACTGGCTGCATGAAAGGGTTGTTCACACGTGACCGAAAACCGAAAATGGCGGCTTACACTATGCGGAGACGGTATGCTAAACTTTGTCAAGATCTTAAATTGATGTATGACTGTTTACCACGCTGATGTTGAAAGGCCACGCTTACCTTCCAGATTAAAAGCCAGGTTTCACCTTCCAGATTCCCAGACGTCCAGGGCTTCCGCATAGTCAAGCCAACCCTTCCAGATTTTCATGACAATGATGACAGCTAAATTTGCTATTCTTCAACATTTCCTAGAGGTCCCCTTCGCATTTCAAATATTTCTTGCATCCCGATCACAACTGTCAATCGCGTTCCCTTTTTTTTCCTTCATTTGCATATTTGTCGTGTCTCTCGAACGGATTGCTTCTATGGCACCTTCCAGAAATCCAGAATCTGGATGTCCAACACCCGGGACTCCCAGACTTTTGTGGCCTGGCTTCACCTTCCAGAACCGTCTCGAAATCTGAAAGGTGAAGCCTGGCTTTAACAGATCCTCCGGCTTCCGAACAGTCAATTGACCAAAGAGCTATCATGGCCCACGCCACATTTGTTTTGAACGTCACACATAAGGCGTATTCTCGCCGTTCCCCGAGGACTCCACTTGAGGAGTCCCCGCGTTTTCTTTTGTCCCAGGGACTCACTCCCCGTATTCTCGCGAGTCCCCACGGACAGGGAATGCTCCGATTATCATCCCCGTCATAAAAGAGGACTCCCTTTCAGATTCGGAGGGGAATCAATTTTTGCTGGTATTGGTGCAATGTAAAATTAATTAAAAATAATCAGAATAAACAAAACCAAAAATATAGTGGATCCAGACTAATTTCGTCAACTGCATATTTCTTATTCGAACAAAATCGATTTTGGAAGCATTCCCCGTGTTCTCGCTGTTTCTGTAGGCGGAGTCCGCGTGGAGTGACTCCCTCTATTCTCGCCGTTCCCTTCGATTCCCCGAGGAGTCCTCGGGGAACGGCGAGAATACGCCTATAACTAGAATAAGTATGACGAATAGATTAAAAATCAGCCTACTCTTTGCAAAGTAATGTTACAACAAAGGAAGGGACAACACTTCGCGAACCTCTGGTGGAATTATCGGATTGATCCTCCCATATTCTTTGCCTCCCGATCAATCAATCAATCAATTTTATTTAGAACCCTAACAGCACTAGGCTAACATGGGCCGGAAAAATAAACACTCACTACAATCCAAGTAAGACGCAAACTAACAAACAATAACTAAGAAACGAACATAGATCATGAACAGTTAAAATGTTTAGTAAAATACGGAACGAATGGATTTAGGTATCTTTCGGAAGATTTCGTAGGTGGGGGAACTATCTTGGGTTTTGGGTCGTCCTTGCTTCGCGTATTCGGTCCATGAGAGGGTGTAACGAAGTCCGGAAGGAGGGTCCTGTGGTGTTGAGAATTCAAAATTTGGTGGCCAAAACGCATGAGAAGATTATGTCTTCTTTCAGACAGTTTTTCGATATCGAGGATTTGAAGGCTTTCGTTATAAGATTTGTAATTGTGACCAAGTATTATTCTGCAGGCTCTCTTCTGCAGTCGTTCGATTTCGGCATCCTGAGATTTACTTAAGCCAGGATGCCAAATTTGGCAGCCGTACTCTGAAATGGGCCTTACATAAGTTTTATATCACAACTTCACCCCCCTTTTTGTCTTCTTCAACCATACGTACTTTGAGACGTTTTGGCTTTGCTCCATCTTCCGGGTCTAGCTTGACAAGAATCCGGAACTGGAAGGTGGAGCCCAGCCTTATCCAGTTTTGGCAGATATTTCCTTATTCAGAGTCAGTATCGCCAGGCGTTGCCTCACGCGTCTGCTTAAATCTGTATAAGGGAGTTACGCTCATTAGATATATTCCTATAAACAAGTGCTAGTGATTTGGTGTTGATTGAAGAAGGGCTTTCTTTACAAGGGCCTCCGCTCACATAACTTTCGGCGATCTTCCTGCCCTATAAGTTTCCTCGATTCCGCTAGATGACTCGAGCTTTGAAAAAAGTAGATGGTGCTTTTGTGCTTTATTTTGGATAGATAGCAAGCAGATTAACTCGGTATTGCTGTACATTCTATCTGACCGGTGCAGCTTCATATCAGGCAGTGTACAAAGATGACCGTTGATGCAAAGTGAAGTAAAATCATCCATTACTGGATATTATGGCTGGAGGTCCTTTTTAAAAAGTAAGTTTTAAATAATTTTTCATTTAATATTGTATAGATACTAAAGTAAGTCTGAAATTTGTAGTTTGAAATTTTCTTTTATTTTCTACGCTCCGCTTCCGAAATGGCGGGGGGGGGGGGGGGGGGTAAATTACTTACTTACTTTTTTCCATGGTGCCACTTTAAAGAGATTTATTAAATCTATGTTAACAAGCTTTGCTTTTGTTGATTTTCTTTTTCGTATTTTTCCGTGTTGACGTACTTTCGGTGGCGGATTGAACTTGGGTAAGGTAATGTGAGAATTTAAAGAGAGAGGAGAGACTTCGTAACCGTCATAGCCTGGTCATAGCATAACTAAATTTAGTTTCATACCTATAAATAATAAAAAAAATATAGGCGTATTCTCGCTGTTCCCCAAGGACTCCTCGAGGAATTGAGGGGAACGGCAAGAATAGAGGGAGTCACTCCATGCGGACTCCGCGTACAGAAACAGCGAGGGGAATGCTTCCAAAACGGATTTTGTTCAAAAAAATTTTGGTTTTAATTCTTCTGATTGTTTTTAATTAATTTTACATAGTACCAACACCAGAAAAAATTGATTCCCTTCGGAATCTGAAAGAGAGTCCTTTTGATGATGGTGATGATAATCGGAGCATTCCCCACCCGTTGGGACTCGCGAGAATACGGGGAGTTAGTCCCCGGGACAAACAAAAACGAAGGGGACTCCTCAAATTGAGTTCTTGGGGAACGGCGAGAATACGCCTTATAATTCCGCGTTGAACATCGATGTTAAAAGGGCACATAGAGTTTTGAATCAGTTTGTTCGGGCTTTATTTTGTTGCCGTGTTCGATGGTTGGTACGGGCAGTGATCGGTGGTTTATACTGGCGAAGATAGATTTGCCAAATTGTATTATCAGGCATTCCAGTAGCAGCGCTGATATATTAACTTTCCATTGTTGATGTATTGTTTTATTCCCTGAGTTTCGTCAATTTTGTTGGTGCCTGTAATATTCTCCCCTTTTCATTTCGTTCTCATGAGCATGTCTGTTTACGTTTTTGTTTCTGAATTAAACGATATTTCACTACCAAAGTCACGTCATATATCGTATAAATGGAATTTACATATTCTTGTTTTCACCCCCCCCCCCCCCCGAAACATACAAAAATAATGATTTCGTATAGGCGTTTCCCTCTGATCTGTCTTTTTTGTTCGACTCGCAGGCAACAACAAAAAAAAACGAAAGGCAACCCTCCCCCCCCCCCCCCGAAATAAATTCCTGGATACGGGCCTGCTAAGGAGCAATGACCCTTTAAGGCATTTCAGACTGACACGCACAAACTTCCGCTTGCATAATCCCCTGTGTTACGTCCGCTTTTCCACACTTGCAGTGGACTCATTCAGACTTGCGTGAGCATACAACTGGGGTATTAGTGTTGGGCGATATTCGATATGGGTAGCTATATTTCGGACGAAATACCGATATCGAATATCGAAACGTAAATATCGATATCAAAACCGATATTTGTTTATTCATAATATATTGTAAATAGTCAAACATAACCTACATTTAAATATCGGAAATTGGAGGAATATGTTTTCCGTAATTCATTTCTTATTTATAAGAAGTTTGAGATGATGCAAGATGCAATTTAACGCCAATTGTGTTCTTAAATTTGGCAAAACTGGATGTATCCTATAGCGAAACATGAGTTGCGTTTTGCAGATACCATGGTATCTGTTACCACGGTAATTGGATCTGCAATTAGTCCTTTTTGCAGTTATCGTGGTATCTGATTTACGGTTGCTCTGCAAAAACGGAAATTCCAAAAGAAGCCAACTTCTTTCCCACCAATTTAAAAGACTTGATGAAAGTGAGATACCACCACCAGTTACCACGGTCGGACCGTGGTATCTGGATATCAGATACCACGGTAACTGCAAAAACGCCTTTTGACCGTGGTATCAGATACCAGGATAACTGCACAAACGACTTTAGACCGTCGTATCAGATATCATGGTATCTGCAAAAACGCAACTATGGTAAAGAAATATTGATTATCTTGAAAGTCAAAATATCGATAGATCAAAAATCCAGGTACCGCCCTACAGTGTGCGGTATGTCTTGTCTTCTCAGTTTTCTCGTCGCTTTTGTCGAAGGCAACGTTTTTATTTTGTCTCATGTACTCCAAGGTCTCTCTTGTACTAATTATAAAATCTGCTCATCAAGCAAGTCCGTTTAATTTTATATCTTCTTCTTCTTCTTCTTGCCTTGCCTACATCAGCTTCTTAAGGAGAACAACTTTCAAATCTGGTTTCACGCAAGACGGTTATCAATCAATCAATCAATCATTTATTTCCAAATATCTTTTAAAAGTGATAACATAGGATTGTCATTGTAAGAACAAGGCATAATACACTTGCAAATCAATGAAGGGGTTCGACCTTCCTGAAACATACAAAAATAATCGTTTTTTATTGGCTTTAATCTCTGATCAATGTCTTTCTTCTGACCACCCCCCCCCCTTACGAAATAAATTCCTGGATACGGAATGTATGTCACCGTAACGACCACGAGGTCCTCAGTGTAAATGGAATACGGATTATGATACGGGATTAGGAGATAAAAGAGATGTGTAACCAGAACACTCTATTGGTTTTCAAATAGCACTGATATTCCGGTCATAATCTTGGCTAGACCTGACATTAACAAGACCAAAGGTTTCGATGGGATCCCAAGGTTCAATATCTGGTCCAGACAATTGGATCTTGTCTTCGCCAGACTCCTTGAACATTTTTAGTATTAAAATTTATAAACAGGTTAAGGCCAAAGATCTAATCACCTTAGAAAACCAAGTTCAGATATGGATTCACCATGTGTGCTTTCCCCCATAAGCCATATGTATTTTGACGAAACAGATCGAAACTTCTTGCCTTACTTCTGCCAATTTTTCGGTTTCGGCGGAATTCTGGAACTACTCGCCCGGCAAAAAAATAAAGCTAAAACCGAATTCAGCGTATCTCCTTGCCGCTATACCCGACATCTAATCAACTTCTAATAAAGATTTAACTTATAACAAATTTTCCGGTTTCAGCCGGATTTCTGGCGAACTATGTCCGGGTAAAAATTGATTGCCATATACGGATTCAGCATCTCTTCTTACCGCTTAATCGGACATCTAATCAACTACAAATACAACTTTTGCTTTTAATAAATCTTCCGGGTAGAAATTATTTTAACATCAATGTTCAGCATGTCTTCTTACCCCTAAGTCGAAAATCTAATCAACTTCAAATAAAACAGATAGTTTTAACAAACTTTCCGGTTTTGGCCAGATTCCGGGCGAACTCCGAACTCCAGATTCCGGGCGAACTCCGGCGAGAAAATGGTGTTCATAATCGTGTTCAGCATGTCTTTTTACCCCTTAATTGACTATCGCATTAGCTGACAGACAGACAGACGGGCAAGCTTTTGCGATGTCATAGGTATCCCTCCACTTACTTGGGATCCCAAAAACAGACAGGAATTACTTAATAGACCTGGTTCAGGGGTTGTTTAGGAGAGGTTTAAAGGGTTGTTATGTTTTACGGGATCTGTCGAAGATCTTAAGTCCAATGAATGTTCTACTTTGAGACCACACATCTTATTCGCAACAAAGCAGAATAAACTAAATTTCTCGCTAAATGTCGGAAGTGCGATAAAATATTTGAATATCAAATGAAGAAGTTAATACCTTTTCTGCGCACAAATTTAGCCACAAGAAAAGAAAAAAATAATTGATTTAAAAACTGTGAAACCTTAAACGCTTTTGCTCAACTTGCTATTCAGTCTGTAATTAATGAAATGGACGAAGAATGTTTCGGTCTTAGGGCGTTGGCAAAAATGTTTGCGAAGTCCCTATAGCCTCATTAACACATAACAACACAGCCGCCAGTCTGAGCGCCGAACCAGTTTCAAAATAAACAGGCAAAAAAAATCTTCAAACCTGATCCGTACCGCATAGTAAATATGTTTGACAGGTGTTTAAATGGTATAATGGAGGGTCTTCAGTCATGTCTCGCACACCATACATCTCTCCATGAAGGTCAGAACGTGGCCGCTCAGCCGGCCCTGTTTCCTTCTTAGTTGGGTGGTTTCGCCTCTGATCTGTGTAGGAATAAATTATTGATGTCGGTTCTACTACTGTAAGTAGTAGTTGCTTTGTTGCATATTTGTACTAGCCATGGCCCAATAGGGGTTTTAGTGATAGTATATCTATATGTCTATCTATAGCAACCAGAAGATGGGTTATTTGTGTAGATAGTATTTAGTTCTACCATTTGTACTGCTAGGTTCGTGGTTAAGGTGTTTTATCCAGTCGATGATCATCTGATGTAACGTATTACTATTTAGTTAGGTGTCTTCGCCTCTGATCTAAGTACAATAGAAATATGCTTATTTGAACACCTCTCACACCTCTGTACTGTAAATATTTTACTACTTGGGTTTTGTTTCTTGAAAGAAAATAACTACGTTGCCTGGGAAACGTGAAGTGTTGCGGCAACCTTTGTTCAACTTCGCTGACTAAACTGTTGCGACGAAACTGTTGCAACACTTTGATTTTGTTTTTTCATTAACGGTTAAATGCTGAATTTATCAACCCATCGAGAATTTCAAAATGGTATGTTTCAACCCACGAAAAAATTTTCTGAACTGATTGTAAACACATGGCTATCCTTCAGCGTTGAAAACAAGACCAAAGATTTCGATTGGGTCCCAAAAATTTATCGTCTCATCCAGACAAGTGGGTCCTGTCTTCTCCAGACTCCTTAAGCATGTCTGAGCTTACTTCTGCCAAATTACCAGGTTCTGCTTAATTAGGGAACTACGTATACGACGAAATAACAAAGCAAAAAAACAAATTATGGCACATATAATCAACTTCAAATAAAGCTTTAACTCGTGACAAATTTTCCGGTTTCAGCCGGATTCCGGGTGAACTATATGTCTGGTAAATACACGATTGTCATATACGATTGTCAAAATACAAGGAATTTCATCGTCATATGGTCAGTTCCGGTCAAGTTATAAACATTATTCACTGGGCAATCCCCTCATATACGAAATAAGACTTTTGCTGTTAAAAATTTTTCAGGATTTGGCCGGATTCCGGGCGAACTACTTGAACGGCGAGAAAAATAATCGTTTTCAGTAAAATAAAAGTTTTGCTTCTAACAAATTTTCCGGTTTTGGTCGGATTCCGGGCGAACTTCTTGTCCGGCAAGAAAGTGGTTTTCATAATCGTCTTCAGCAGGTCTTTTTATCCTTAGATCACACATCTAGTCAACTTCAAATAAAACTTTTACTTTTAACAAACTTTCCGGTTTCGGCCCGATTCCGGGCGAACTACTTGTCCGGCGAAAAAATGGTTTTCACCATCGTGTTCAGCATGTCTTCTTACCTCGTAATCGACTATCAAATTAGCTGTTTAAAAATACTTCGCTTGCCCGTTCATTTAAACCCCCTCCTCCACCCTTAAATGTAGGGCTACAGAGCCCATCTACGAACTAGACCTTCAGAGGCGTTAGACCTCAGAGGCGTTACTAGACGAAATGTTTTTTTGGGGGTGGGGGTGGGGGAGGGGCATTTACCGACTGGCTGGTGATTTTTACCGACTGTTTTTGCAGAAAAATTACTGTTTTCAAAGAATAAGTGAAGAAGCGCTCAGACGTGGAGTGTTAATGTCACACATTATATATAAACAGCTTTAGAACCAAAACTTTTCGCATCCCCAATACCCAAACTAGTTTTGAAATAACCTAACTTGTTATCATCCCACTTTGAAAGCTTTAAATGTGAACAAACCGCAAGTATAAATCCAAAGAATTGCACGAAGTCTTGCACGAATAGCTTGAGTTCCAACTATGGTCTGTCAGTGTGTCCGACCCTTTAAACCTCTTTTCCATTAGCAAGGTAATAACAAGTGCAATAAACCAAATCGTAGCACTCTTATACCCCTTTGTCACAATTCATTAAACAGCTGTTAATTAAAGATGTACGTCGCGTCGTCTTATTTGTTGCTGTTTAATCCTCAACCATAGATATATCTTACCAAATATACAAGAGGTCTTGAGACATGTCATAGATGAACTCTGGTGAAAATCTGGGCACAGCTGCCCTTGGACAGGAAAGGGGGGGGGGGGGGTCGGGACCCTTCTTTTCCCTCAAGTACACGAACTTAGAGCTCGATTCCAGTCACGGGTCAAAAAACAAATTTAATGGGCATTTGCGCACACTTGCCCATGAACAGGGAGGGTGGGGGTGGGGGTCAACTCCACATATATATCCCCAACCCCTATGATCCAAAAGCACAAAAGAATTTCATCGCCCTGTCTCCAGTTAATGTCAAGTTAAATACATTAAAAAATGGGCAATCTGGGCCCAATTGCCACTGAACCAAATGGGGTCTGGGGTTTAGGACCCGCAAACATTAATAAGAGACCCCAATACTCACAAACCTACCAAGTTTCAAACTTGATACCTGTTGATTCCTGTCACGGGTAACGAACTTTACTCCTGAGCAATCTGGGCCCAGTTGCCCATGAAGGGGGTGGGTGGGAGAGATGCGCAATTTCACAACCCTAGGATCCACATGTACAAGGAATTTCATCGTCATATGTCCAGTTCTGGTCAAGTTATAAACATTATTCACTGGGCAATTCCCGAAAGCAAGAACTGATGTCTCCCTATCTCTGTCATACAACCCAGCTGAGTCGAGTCGACTCCCGACGCAAACGAGCGGAGGTGGACCTTACCCGGGACATCAAAAGTCGTTACCTCTACAGAGAAGGTGTAATGGTCCATTTACACACTGCGTAAAACCCGAGCGTATTTTGAAATCCGAGCGTATTTTACGCACGTTTTTAGCTTGAAAAGATTTCTAGGAATACGGACATAAATAGAGAAATCGGTCCGTTTTGTATTCAAAAACGTTCGTATTGCTAGAAATCTTTTCAAGCTCAAAACGTGCGTAAAATACGCTCGGATTTCAAAATACGCTCGGATTTTACGCAGTCTGTAAACCCACCATAACGCAGCAAACCACCGAGGAAGAAAAATCGAATGGAGGCAGAAGTGATAAGCCCGTTCACACTGGACTGGACGCGGAAACAGCGGTTGCCGGCTCATCGATTCAGACAAGCTTTCGGGGGTTGACAAGAAAGTTTAGAAGCAATTAAGAATGTCTCGAACTATGAAGAAACTGGCATTTGGTGCAAAGCAGATATTACGAATGTGTCAATAACCAGAAAAAGAGAGATAAATTTAATTCCAGGTATTTGCTCTCAACTGAGAATACCAGATGAAAACAGGCAGATTCTTGAAAAAAAAGTTAGAAGGCTGAGTCGAAATGAACAAATATTACGCAGATGGACCATTATAGCCTACAATAGGCTTCTACTGTGACAAAATAACCAGAAACAATTTTGAATTATAAAAAAAAACTTGGACTCCTATGTGGGTCCCAGACAAACTAGAGCCCATATGGCAAGGCCTCGTTACGAAAACCAAAGACTTTTTTTTATGGGAAAATACGCCGTTGACATCGAATTATTTGTAAATAGTGAACTAAAAGACAAAAGAGATAGACCAGGTTGAGGGGAAGTTTCGTCTTTCAATTAACTGCTGAATTGGAATCTAACCTACTAAATCGAAATGTATTCAATTATACATTGGGGAAAAAAGAAGAAAACAAAAAAAAATACAATCACCTACTGGTAGCCTATTATTTGGCTACTCCATGCTATTCTACCTTTTCAGTAATTTCAGTAATCCTCGCAAGCCGTAATTTCGTTAGTCTTAGTTTACACTCGTCTGACAAAGTTAAAACTAAAGATGTTGAAACTCAATGGGTCATGACTTCAGTGAGTGCGCTTCAAATCCCGGTTTGTCATTGTAAGGCCCTCCCCAGAGACATCTAAAGGAATTTCACAGGGGATTTCATTCTCGGTATTGATGGTCATGGTATAACAAAAGCGATTATGATTAACCATCGTAAATTTCGCTTTTGTTTTTTGCATCACTAATCAGACGCTAGCGTCTACTCAAACAAAACCAACACTATTTCCTTCCCGTGTGAACAGGCCAGAACATCCGCCTCGCTAGTGGCTACGTTTTTTTCTTCGTTAATGACTCAAGCGAGTAACGGCGGAGACCAACGAGTGTACACGGGCGACCAAAAAGGCTCTGTATCGGTCCACCTCCGCTCATTTTTGTCGGAACATTTTTAGTCGGTGGATGGATGAGAGACCATTGTTCTTACTCGTTATTTGTTCTTGTCGAAAGGCACAAGACCCCAATACCTAATATAGTGTACCAAGTTTGAACGTGATACTTGCATTGGTTCACGAGTTATGAGCTCCACAATATGCGGTGAAAACCGGAAAAACCGGTTGCTACAGCGTTCGCAGTAGCTGATTGTAACAGCAACCGATTCACATGTGCAAGTCCCTCTTCCTGTTATAAACATTAAAACGGACCACAAAAAATGGTCTTTCTACCACACACACAATGCTAACCATCCCTACTGCCACTATCAATGTTCAGAACCACAAAAAACACCGTCAAACCATAAGCAAATTAAATTAATTTGGTCTGGACTAAATCTCACTCGATTATCCGGGACAGACGATATGGCATGTAGGGAGAGGGAGTCTAGGACCAAAATAATAATTTCCATCATAATGCTCTAACTGTTTATTACAAATACAAATAAATTAAAAGCCCAAGACCAGCGTGGTACTTCTGAAGACATTCTACAAATAATCAATAAGGTCTTATAATTCTTTGCTAATCAACCGTGGAAAATTTCGTCATCTGGAAAAGAAGACGTTCTGCGTGGGTTTTCTCGAGCCAAAAGAGCAACCCGGCAATCAAGTTCAAATCTAAATAAACTGGCGGCTTGCGATCAGTAAGAAAAGGTAAACAGAATGTTTGGATTAGGTCTTTAACCAAACTTTTCTTTTCATCAACAACACTGGAAACATAATAGGTACACAAACTAGTAGAAGTCGGAAACCCCTCGCTGCCGAAGATGATTATGGTATAACAGCGGAGTGTTACTTCTAAGTCCCTGACATGTCTGACAATTGGGTTCTGCCTATTGTTTGTTTGAGTGTGTGCCCTACCACTAAAGTTGTCAACCCCATGAACTTGTATAATCTCAATTATAAATATAACACTGGTTTATCTAAATCTAAATCTTGTGACACGCTTAGAGTGGAGTGATTGGGATAAAACTTGTTGGGAAGAACAAGGACAAGAACTATATACATCAGTGACAAAATCGGACCGGGTTCAGGCACTGTGAGTTGAGTTGGTGGGATTGGGGAATTCCTGTGATCGCGTTTTAAGGTACTCGGGCGATGAAACTTTGCTTGAACATAAGATACAAGTTTGGCTTACAAATTGTCACTTCTGAGATCCAAAGTACTAAGGTACTTAAAGTACTAATCCTAACCAAAAAGTAAAAAATTATTTTTTTAAACAAAGTATACATTTTAACTCAAGAGTTTTGCTCAAAACTTGATTTTTAGCACCCTTAAAGTGGGTTTGTTAACCAAAAACTCAAAAAAATACTTTAGCCAAAGGATATATATTCATGATCCCTAAGGGCCCGATAATTTTTGCCTCAAGGGTTTTGCTTACAAGTGAATTTCTGTACAAATAATAATTTGAACAAAATATACATTTTCATGATTCCAGTGAGCTTATGATCAATTGTGCTTCAAGAGTGTTCATTACAGATGAATCTCTAGCGCCCTTAAAGTGCGCATCCTCACGGCCAAATGCACAAATAAAATAGTTTCTAAGGACCCATGATCATTCTTATCTCATGGGTTTTGCTTACAACTGATCGCAATTAAACCAACACACGAATTCATACTTTCATCCTACGACCCAGCCTTGCAAGTGCCGTATGGGCTTCTAGCTCTTGTTAATCAAGGAATCATTCTTACCTTCGTGATGCAAGTTAACTGGTGGATTTGGACCTCCTGATTTTGCTTTCTGGGTTGGCACAATTGTATACGACGTTGCTTCTTTACTTTAACGCAAGCAATTCTGAACTGATCAAGAAACAAAAAAATACTTACTCTTGAAGCCTTTACCGTGGTTAATCCTATCCCTTATAATCTCGTAGTCGGCTGTCCCAGGATGGTTTTGGCCTACCCTGTGGATAGTTTCGGCCGTCGGCATTGTAAACTAGGACGATATTAGCCTACCCTCTGACAACTTTGAACTGTCGGCATTCGTGATCGGCAAGATCGTGGTGATTTTGGGAACCACCCATTATCTTACCCTCAGATTTATAAAGATCAAATAAAATGTGCAACTAATTTGCACAAGTTTCTAGCCCCTCGTGAAGCCTTTCTAGCAGCCGATTCTTACTTACAAGTCCACCTCCCCGTGATAGACATGATACCAAATTGTTCTAACCATCAAATACACCGGAAACAAATAATAGGTACACCAACTACCAAAAGCCAAACCCCGAAGATGATTATGCCGATTGTTGTTAACAAGTCCCCTACATGTCACACAATTGGCCTATTTTGGGTTTCAGTGTGTACCTTACTACTGAAGTTGTCAACCCCTGTAAATTAAACTGTTAAATCTCATCAAGGAATTCTGTACCAAAAACTGCACAACATGTACTTTGATCAGCTCATCAAAGTCTATCGAAAAAAAATTCTAGCTGTATTAGTTCAAATGCCGTAGGCCAAGTTTCTAACATCACCACTTAGAAAGGAACAAAGGAGAATCTCAAATTTCTTTAGCAATGAGAGAACGTTTAAAGTTTAAGAGTCACAGCTCATACCATTTCTCTACCACAATACCAAGTGAAACGAGACCAAAGGTTTCGATGGGATCCAAAAGTTCAGTATTTGATCCAGACAATTGGGTCTTGCCTTCGCCAGGTCCAGTCTTCGCCAGACTCCCTGAACATTTTTACAATTAAAATTTAGAAACAGATTAAGGCCAAATAGCTAATAATATGAGAAATAAACTAAGTTCAGATATGGATTCATCGTGTGTGTTACCCCTATGAGCAAGGCCGTATCCAGGGGGGGGGGTAGGGGATTGACCCCCCCCCCCCCCCCTCCCGAAACAGACACAAATAATAATTTGTATAGGCTTTTCCCTCTGATCTATGTGTTTTTGTCCTTTTTTGTCCGAACAGCACGCAATAACCCACCCCCCCCCCCGAAATAAATTCCTGGATACGGGCCTGCCTATAAGTCATATCTATTTTTACGAAAAATGTCGAAACTTCCTGCCTTTTCTTCTTCCATTTTCCGGTTTCGGCGGAACGCCGGAACTACTTGTCGAGCGAAAAAATAAAGCTCAAAAACGAATTCAGCATATCGCCTTAGTAAAATTTAACTTTTCACCCAGATTACGGGCGAACTAAGTGTCCGGCTAAAAATTGATTGTCATATACGGATTCAGCATCTCTTCTTACCCCTAAATCGGACATCTAATCAACTACAAATATAAGTTTTGCTTTTAACAAATTTTCCGGTTTTGGCCGGATTCCGGTCTAACTACTTGCCCGGGTAGAAAATGATTGTCACATCAGTGTTCAGCATGTCTTCTTATCCTAAAATCGAACATCTAACCAACTTCAAGTAAAACTTTTACCTTTAACAAACGTTTCAGCTTTGGCCGGATTTCCGGCGAACTACTTGTGATTGAAAATGGTTTTCATACTCGTGTTCAGCATGTCTTCTTACCCTTTTATCGACTATCTCATTAGATGTTTAAAATTATTTTGTTTGCCCCTAATTTTAAATGTAGGGCTACAGAGCCCATCTACGAACTCGACCTTTCTCTTGACCTAAAGGATCCTGACACCAAGTTTCATAAAAATATCTAATTTTGTTCTAGAGTTATTGTGCTTACAGACGGACAGACAGACAACTTTTGCGATGTCATAGGCATCCCTCCACTTACGTTTTGGGATCCCAAAAAATGGAATGATGAAAATCACGAACAGAAATAATAATTTTATTTAAACCCTCCATACAAATACAAGGTAAATGGTCGGAGGAGTTGGTAAGGAAACAAGAGAAAAAGAAATCACACAACACTACGAGACAAAATTAGGCTGCGATAACTAAACATAACCAAAACAAAAACAAACTTAAGTCACAAGATTACACCAGGCTAGAGTCCCTGACGCGCCTGCCAAGTTTCATGGTCCTAGCACATCTGAAAACACCCTAGCTCGAGATCACCGGGATTCCGGAAATCCCCTCCAACTTCCCCCACCGTGACACGATGCGGTCCTGTTTTGTCAGGAAAGTATCTAGGGTTTTCGCTTGTTCTTCCAACCAAGACCAACTCCAATCCCTTAACTTTAAGCGAGTCACGAGGTTTCCGGTGCCCCCTCCAGCCCCCCCCCCCCCCCCTTCGGTGATTACATCTGGTCCAGACTTGAAACTGAATATCCGAGACACTTGTTCTTAACATACCTACCAAGTTTCATGCACGTCTGATCATCCGTTCCAAAGTTGTGAATGTCACTAGATTCCGGATTCTCCCCCTCCCCATACACGATGATCCGATCGTGGAAGGGCCTATTTTCAAGTCAATATGGTAGAATTGCTAAAATGCCTGCCAAGTTTCATGGTCCTAGCACATCCGGAAGTACCTAACTCGAGGTCACCGGTAAACCCCCTCCAACTCCCCCCCCCCCAACCCACTTTGACACGATACAGTCCTGTTTTGTCAGTAATGTATCTAGGGTTTAAGCTTGTCCTTCCCACCAAGTTCCATCCCGATCCCTCGAATCTGAGCTTTTCAGAAGATTTCTGTTGCCTCCTTCCAGCCCCCCCCCCCCCCCAGTTATCGTAACTGGTCCGGATTTGAAAAGGAACAAACATCTGAGGCACTTGTTCTTGACATTTGTCAAGTTTCAAGCACGTTCGATTTACCCCTTCCCAAGTTATGCATGTTACTAATTTCCGGATTTCCCATTCCTCCACTCCCCCTACGATGGAACTTCAAAAATGAAGTTCATCTTCCAGCTTGAGCGGCTTGAGCCTGAAGAGGACCATTGCCAAGAAGAGCCAAAATATAGCTCTAACAAAATGTAGCTGACTTATCCGTTTTGCTCCGTCAAATATGATTCGCAGTCAACTTAGGCTGAAGGAATATTTATCACCAAAGTATGGGTTCAACCCCCCCCCCCCCCCCCCCTGGCAAAGGCCTTGCCCCCCACTTACGTTTTAGGATCCCAAAAAGAATTATAGGCATTTTATGGCACTTGCCCTTCGGCCAAGTGGCATATAGCGATCGCAATTTCTGTCCGTCCGCCTGTCGGTCGGTCCGGGGGCACCGGAGTTTTCGTGAAATGCGTAGCGTCGAAGGATCGGGATGGGATTTGGTGGGAAGAAGATAAGCCTTAGATACGTTCTTGATTGAACCAGATCATATCGGGGCTCTTGGAGGGAGTCGGAGGGGGTTTCCCGGAATTCCGGCGATCGCGAGTTACGATACTTCCAGATGTGCTAAGGAGTATGAAGCTTTGCAGGCATTAGTGGCCCGATCAAATAGGATTAACTACCTGGCACGGTGCTCTAGGAAATCTTCTGTTCCTGAATTCGGCCATTTTTGGGGCAGTTAAGGAAAGGGGAATTAGAAATACTGACTTCCATAGTTTGCGAACGGGTGGTCCGATTCGATTGAAACTTAATGGATGATCAGAACTAATGACCTGGATATGCAAAACATTTGTTTGAACCACAAGCGGCAACAGCTAGGGGAGTTCGAGGGGGGGGGGGGTCCGGAAACTTTTTGACATGCATAAAAACTAAACTAAATGGGCTAATGCGATGGAAGTTGGACAGTACCGGGTTGATGCGGCCCAGTTTGCTATTTGGCGTCCGGACCGGATGCGGCCACAGTGGGAGGACTTGGAAGGGGAAATATTGTGGCTCGCATAGGGGTCTAACGAGTCGAGTGATTTGAATGAAACTGGGAAAGTAGAGAGACCATGTGCTCTAGATGACGTATTTTAGGGTCCGGACTGGATTCGAGCTAGGTGGGGGGGGGGGGGGGCGGAGTTTTCCGAGGACTCAAGTGAAACTTGATAGCCAGTAAGGGAATATGCTTCAGATAATCTGTTTATGTGGCAGAACCAGATTCGGCCGTGGTAGGCCGAGTTGGAAATAGTATGGCACTCGTAGGGGATTAAACTAGTGTGATGAAACATTTGCCCTAGATGATGGGAGACGATGCCGGAACTGCTCAGACTCGCGTGAAACTAGATATCCCATTTCTAGGGCCGATCCTAGGGAGGTTGAAGGGGGTATTTTGTGACGTTCTCATCTGCTTTCTTGTACCATATACTCGTAACAAGTGCCATATGAGCTCGTAGCTCTTGTTTCCAATTATGAAGGCATACTGAGATAGGGAAAGGTGGACTAGGAAGCAAGCCTACTAGAGAAAATATGCACCGTTCCTGCGAGGAGTCAGACAGTTAAAGGCGTTATATCACAAGCATTTTAGCAGTTGCAACGTCTAGAACCCCCCCCCCCCCCCCCAACCCAAGACCCAAGATGAAGCCACGACTCGATCCGACCGCTGGGTAATCTAGCTGTGTGGGTCGGAAGCGCCCGATATGGGGAGGATGGTATCATAGTTTGACTTTGGATCTAACAAAATGTTTTTATTGTAGCAGGTATATGGAAAATGTGTCGAAAAATCCAACTAATTATTTGCATTATCGATTTCTTTAAGTATTGTGTTTTCTGATTTTTCTTGTTAATTCCAGTAAGTCCTAAGAATTAAGGATCTAAACTAGATCTCAATAAACATACGCCGTAAATTATACTAAATCCGTTATAGTGATTTCTTGAAGTTCTGCAATTGAGCTAAATAATATTCAGCTTCCGAGACCAAAAAATGTCAAACTGGCCGATGATTTCTTCTTCTGACATATCTAAACTTCCACAGGTGATATACTTAGTTGTTTTAATCCTCTTACACGCCACTCGATCTTCTCGAAAGTCCTACTAATATTTTGACCAGCGACAGGAGATCAGTGAATAGTTAATTAGTAATGGCATATTGGCGTTCAGGAGTGAGTTGTGTTCAAGTAATTTGTGGATGACGTTGGCTACAGTCAGGATTTTGGGGAAAACAAAGGTAACAGTGTGTTCGTAAGAATCTGACCCATCAAAAAATGATGGTGTCTCCCACCTTCTGTGCCCACATGAATCAAAGACTTTAAGCACCTCATCGTATGCAACTTTCCCCGTCTCAATATGCCTTTCCCGTTTCTGGATGTCTTGTCCCTATACCATGTGTTTCCTTTCCTGTCCTGTTTTTAGTGGATTCCTACTATTCCTCAGTTCTTTACGAGATCTAAGTAACCACCGATCGACACGAATTATTAGTAGTTTTCGTTTATGAAACGTCCAACCAACCTTGTGGCCGCTGTAGATGACTTCCCGTTTTCACTTACTTGTAGAGTTCATAACTCGACGTGAACCATGGCAGGTATCAAGTTGAAAATTCGTATCATTAGTCATCATGCCCCCCCCCCCCAACTTTTCAGTTTCATCCTTTCCTCTCCCGTTTTGAATGTATCCCAGTGTGTGCACTCACACTTATGGTAGGTTACTGTAACACTTTCGTACCGATTGACACAGCTTGAAACATGTGAAGTGATAGTGCTTAGACTGTCACAGCACGCGAAGACGCTTAGATGATTTTCATTATTGCCCAACAGTTTGGATCTCACATGTGAACCGAGACACATGTCGGATAGGCGACGATATGCCATCCGGGTTTGAAAATCACGTTTCATGTCACGGACTTTGACTTCAGCCAAGATACATGCTGAATATATACTATGTATGGCGTTCAGACCAGCCTGGAAGTAAGTATCACACTTGCCAAAGAGTGGGGCAGCGAATCTGCTTATGCTTGTAACTTTCGGGTCCATGGTATCATGAGGTTCACTCCACCAGATCAATGACGTAGAACAGGACACCCGCCTTTTTGGGATCCCAAAACGTAAGTGGAGGTATACCTATGAAATCGCAAAAGTTGTCCGTCTGTCTGTCTGTATGTCTGTGAGCACGATAACTCTCGAAGGGAATGAGATATTTTGGTGAAACTGGGTGTGGGGATTCTTTGGGTCAAGGGAGAGGTTGAGTTCGTAGATGGGCTATGTAGCCCTACATTTAGGGGTGGAGGTTCAAATTAAGGGTCTAACAAACTATTTTTAAACAGCTAATGAGATAGTCGATTAAGGGGTAAGGAGACGTGCTGAACACGAATATGTAAACCATTTTCCCGCTGGACTAGTAGTGCGCCCAGAATCTGGCCAAAACGGGGAACCTTGTTAAAAGCAAAAGTTGTATTTGTAGTTGATTAGACGTTTGATTTAGAGGTAAAAAGAGACGCTGAATCCACATATGATAATCCTTTTTTACCCGGACATATATTTCGCCTGGAATCCGGCTGAAACCAAAAAAATATTTATAAGTTAAATTTATGAAGTTGATTAGATGTTGGATATAGGGGTAATGTAGCGTTTACACGGACAAGAAATCCCGTCGAGTAGAAAGGAATTCCGGTCGACTCGAAAGGACTCCGTTCGTGAAGACGAGTAGAAAAAAAGTCTAGCAGGACGGGAATCCTTTCATGATGAAAAGAATTCCGGACTACTTGAAAGGAATCTTGTCGGCGGCACTGGTAAAAAGTACTAAAAAAAAGTCTAGCTAGCTTTTGAGAGCAGCAATCATCAGTACTGATGTCATAAATGCTCTCAAAACGTTTTTTTATTGGCTAGTGAATTTATTTATGTCAGATTTTCTGGTTTGAAGAATTTTTTTTTTCCCTCTGCGTGTAAACATAATCTTGTCACCACGATCGGATTCTGTTCAAGTTTTCCTGTACTTGTAAATGCTGCATAAGTAGATATGCTGAATTGGTTTTTGAGCTTTTTTTTTTCGCCGGACATGTAGTTTCAGTATTCCGCCGAAACCGGAAAATTGGCAGAAGTAAGGCAGGAAGTGTCGATCGGTTACGTCAAAATCGATATGACTTAGAAGGGGAAACACACATGCTGAATCCATACTGAACTTTGTTTTCTCAGATCTACCAGTTAGTGTACTGTCTTTTGAAAATGTACAAAAAACGATTATTTTTTAAGTTCCGAAGGTGTTTCAACCCTCACTATAAGCCTTGATCTGTTTCTAAATTTTAAACTAAAAATTGAACTGTCTGAATCAAATATTAAATTTTTGGGATCACATCGAAATCTTTGGTCTTGATCTACTGGTCACCTACATGCTTTGTTTTTGTCACGTAAGAAGGTAGATCGACCTGTCTAATCTTTTCAGCTTCGTATCGGATAAACGTAAACAAAAATTGTAGCATATCCATCTACCCTTTATTAGCGGAGTGATCAGCAAATAATCCACCCTTGCAGTCTCTCTAGCCGGTTTTGGGTCCAACGTTTCCATCGTTGTTTCTGAAATTCATAACTTGTGAACAAGGCCGTATCCAGGGGGGGGGGGTTAGGGGTTGAACCCCCCGCCCCCCCAGAAACATACAAAAATAAAATTTGTATAGGCTTTTGCCTCTGATCTATGTCTTTTTTGTCCGACCCGCAGACAAACCCCCTCCCCCCCGAAAGGCACTCCCCCCCCCAAATAAATTCCTGGGTACGGGCCTGCTTGTGAACCATGCGACTTATCAAGTTGAAAATATGGCATACTTGTTTGTTTTGTTGTATAGATGACGCGCCCTTCAGTTCAGGGGCAACTGGGCCCAGATTGCCCACTGGTTTCAGTTTGCAACCTCGTTCGTAACTGAGCAAAGGTTGACCAAATTTCGTAACTTACAAGCCATAGTGTGTGAAAGTAGCTTTTTGCGTTTTATCCCGCCACTCTTAACACCGGCCGTAACACCGGTTAAAGCGAGGCTTCACCTTCCAGATTTTTCTTCCGGATTCTAGACAGCCGTTTTCTTTGACACGGATCAGGAAGGTGAAGACAGGCCAAAAACGTCTGGAAGTCCGGGGTGTTGGACACCCCAGATTCCGGATGTCTGGAAGGTACCATAGAGGCAATTCATTCGAGAGACAGAACAAATATGCTAATGTAGGAAGGAAAGGGAAAGTGATTGACAGTTGTGACTGGGATGCAAGAAATATTTGAAATGCGAAGGGAACATCTAGGAAATGTGGAAGAATAGCAAAACTGGATTTCATCATTATCATGAAAATCTGGAAGGGTTGGCTTGACTATGCGGAATCCCCGGACGTCTGGTAATCTGGAAGGTGAAGCCTGGCTTTTAGCTGCGGACACAACATTGTAGGACACCTAACATGGCCTGTCCATCTGTAACATTGTCTGCAAAAGCAACATTGTCTGCGTAGCATATATTTGCGGTTGGGGGAGTGGTTAACAATTAAGGCCTGTTTTTTGTGTCCTGGTAATGATAATTTTGATTCTGGGGAGGCATGCTGAATCCAAATAAGAAACCTTTTTTTCTTATCGGACAAGTAGGTATTGTCCAGAATCGATTGTCAGAACGATAGTCTATAGGGTAAGAAGACACACTTGGTCAGTTACATTCTTCGTTTCCTGTTAGATCCATAATTGTCCAGATCAGGCGAAAACCGGCAATTTGGTTTATTTCTTGATCAGCTTTCTTAAGCATGTCAATACTGCGGTAGACAGAATGTCGGTCTGTTTGATTTGTTTCCCTGCTTGCATCGGATACTGGACATGCCTCCTTTTCTGTTTGTTGTGTGTTTGTAGTTTTGGGTTCGAGCCAGGTTGCTGGAAATTTTAATACGTCCAGAGTAGTCCACCTGAAGCCACGCAGAGTCAACGTTCAAGCTTCGTTTTGCTACCGAGGCGTTAAATCGGCCGGATCACGTCGGAGTGGGAAATTCCGAAAGAAGGAAATCTTCTGATAAAACTTATAAAGCATAAACACGCCGAATCAAAGGTATTCTACGAGTTGGGACTCGTCTGGATGATCTGACTAGACGGAAATTAAAGGCAAAAAGTACTCCATAATAGATATGATGAAAAACGGAAGTCAACAATACCGGATCGTCGGGAACAAGAAGTCCAGTAAGGATTCCACTATTTGGATCCCACCGACAGCTTTAGTCTTGTTCGAAATCGGGTTCTACGCTTCCAGAAAGAAAATGGTGAGTGGCCAAAACACTCGGGTTATTGGCATTGCTAATACGTCACTGTAAAGTAATGACCTGTTACTATCAACTTCACTACTGATCGCCTTTTTTCCTGCTTTGGCATCTAGGCTCAAAGCAATCTGATTGGTGGGTTTGACTTGGAATGTCGAAGACTTACGTAGCCAATCTGAAGTTTTCTAGACGTCAGTTTACAGACGTGTATACTATAGGTCTTACTTATAGTGAAGTATTTACGCGAAAGAAGTCAGTTGCAAGATAGCTAGCAACAAGCAAAGTACCTACCGAAACTTCTCCAATATTGTTATCCCTGAACGTGTATAAGGTTGGCGTAAATTAGTGAAATTTGGCCTGTGACTGGAGGGATATCTACTGCTCAAGGGTAAGCCCACTTCATTATATGCGTTATATGAGAAATCTGCTAATTGTTGTAGAAAATAAAAACAAATACTTAAAAGCCGGTTTGATTCTTTTAATCATAATTTAGCGTCATTGTAGTGTAAGAGGGATCTTTCTTGCCTACGACTATTGATGACTGTATTTCTGTAAAAAACTTCCAGTTTGGTATTTGTACGAATATGCTTATTGAATGTTGTATTTATCTGCATTGTTTTGTGTTTATCTTTTTTTTCGGCATAAAGAAATGGAATAATAATAATAATTTTTTTTTGCATTTGTGTATATTTGCAATTGCCACGGAATCTATTTTTTTTTAAACTCGTTTCGCATTTTTTTTTTTCTCACCTTTCATCTCCTTATCACATGCATTTGTAGACGATCGTCAGTTCTGGCAAGGTTACGCTGTTGACAAAAGCAAAGATGGCTTGTTAGCTGTAAAATGGCAGACGTTTGACAAATAAATTATATACGATTATGTGATTGTTGAAAACAATAAGGAAGAAGTGAGATACGAAGGAAGATGATCTTGCTGTGCATAGTGGGATGCTGACTTTTCTCACCTTTCATAAAACTAGTGGATACATCTGTAGACGGTCGTAAGTTTGGCAAGGTGACTCTGTTGATGAAGGTAATGATGGCTTTATTAGCTGTGAACGGGCAGACCAAATAAATTGTATATTAGTAAGTGATGGCAGGAAAAAATTAGGAGCAAGTGAAATGCGGAGGAAAATTATCTTGTTGTGTCGAGCAAAGACAATAATAGTGGGAAAGACCGGTGACTTCGCTAAAATCGGGTCTCTGAAAATCGGATTGGAACGCCACCTAGCGTTTGGACTTTGTCCAATTCCAGCAGTAGGTGATTAATATAATCAAAGCAAGAGGGCGTGAGTAGGCAATGTCTGTCAACACTAACTGATTCGAAATCGTGAATTCAACATTTTTTTCCGTAAAAAAGCGATTTATTCTTTCCTACTTGATTTTTATTCCAATTAAAGAGGAAATCTGAATGGAGAGAGAATGCTGATCATAAACAAAACGTGCTTTGATGATGATTCTGCGGAAAGCGATGGAAGAAATTGTCAACAGAGCGATTTTTTAACGAAAGAACATCCGCTAAACGGCGCTGATTGTTGTGACTCATGGGGCTTACGGGAGTTTCCGGTCTTTCCCACTTTTACTGTCTTTGGTGTCTAGTGCGATGCTGAGTTTCAACCCAAACTTTGTTTTCAGCTTACAATGAGACCCACACTCCGCAAATGTGCTCTTCAAGCAGTTAAGACCGCCACCCCTCCTCAGTATGGGACCCCAATGAGGAAGAGAGCCTGTCCCTATGAAAGGGTTCCCGTACCGACCGGTGACCAGTCTGGACTCCTTACCACTCAGATTCACGAGTTCATCGACAACAGACATAAGACTGAGGGTCTTGGAGATATGTTTAGAGAACAGATCGGTCATGTCAAAGGGTTATGGTTGTCCAACCCCAACCTGTACCAATCTGTATTTGAGCAAGAAGGGCAGCACCCACAAAGCATGAAACCAGAGGCATGGAAAATATACAATGAGGAGACGAATTGCAAAAGAGGACTATTTTTCATGTAAGTGCAAACTTTCTACTCCAAATTTAATCAGGTCACTATCATATTACTAACCCTTGGAAATATTTTTTTTTGTCAGCTAATTTGGTCGTTGTGTGTAATGTGAGTCTACAGGTAAGTTTTTTCTTTTCATTCTTTCGTACTCAGTCGTATGTTCTTTTCATCTTGATGGGCTATAGAGTTTAGTTACTAACGTTTTCTTTTTTTTTATAAGATACGGCAGGCATGTTTTGAAACAGTGCACGTATAGGGCGACTCTGGCGATCTCTTTGATTCGCTTTCCGGGAAAGCAAAGCGAGAATCCGCCGAGCGCAAGAACAAACGGAAAGTGGTTGTGCCGCAGTTGCCACCTTTACAACTTCTCGCTGACTTGCATAAATCACGTTCCATTCGCGAAGTGGATTCGCTTTCCAAGTGCTAGCAGAAACTAGCGGAGCGCGAGAACAGCTTTGAAAAGCGAAGCGAGTTTTAGCCGAAGTCGCAAAAACAGCCGGCGCATAAGCTCGCCGAGCTTTCCAAATGGCCAGAATCGCCCTTATGTCAGAATGCGTAGATCACAGGCCAAGTACACCTGGGCCTCGTTTTTGCTGCAATCGCGCAGTCGCATCGCTGCTGCAGCACTCCTTTGCTTTTGCACAATATGCGTTTTCGGATTCACTTTCTTCTTGGCTTATGCAGCAGCGCTGCAGCATCTTGCAGGCAAGCACGGACTTGGTCGGTGAGCAAGTCCGTGATTCTCGAGAAACGCTGCCGTCTTCCTCGGAAGCGCTGCAGTGCAAAAACAATCAGCCCGGAATCGGACGAGAAGTGGACCTGCAGCATGCAACAAAAACGAGGCTCTGTTCATCAAATCACTTGAACTTGACACTGCTGTCTCAGATAAGGCAATAATGTTTAGCAAACTAACGTGGCGTACAGTGTGGACATGCGAAGATCACAGGTCAAGAGCACCTTTTCTGCCGCATTCGAACATTTTCAGCTTGAGATGGCAAACAGATAATATTGTTTACATTTCGATGGTTTGTTGTCATTCATTTGTTGTCATTTCTGCCGCGTTCGAATATTTTCAGCTTGAAATGGCAAACAGATAATATTGTTTACATTTCGATGGTTTGTTGTCATTCATTTGTTGTCATTTCTGCCGCGTTCGAATATTTTCAGCTTGAAATGGCAAAAAGATAATGTTGTTTACATTTCGATGGTTTGTTGTCATTCATTTGTTGTCATTTCTGCCGCGTTCGAATATTTTCAGCTTGAGATTGCAAACAGATAATATTGTTTACATTTCGATGGTTTGTTGTCATTCAGCGGTATCCTGCGCAGTTCTTCTGACGTTGAAGTTCCTCGACCCAATCAATTATAAATGTTTACCCTTTGGATAGAGGCTAGGCGTGATCGGGTAGCAGGCGAGAGTATAACAACTTTTGACAGTAATGGTTACCTGTTAAACTTATGATAGCCTTCATATAAGTAAGTAAGTAAGTAATTTATTTCTGACCCCCCATTTGAAAAGCGGAGTATGTAAAATAAAATAAAAGAATTAGTTAAAACACAACAAACACAATATACAATTTTTCATCCATCGTCCAGAAAAGAATATAGAGTGTCATGTACTGACTGGGCCCTGTTGTCCATGATTTTTGGCAGAAAAGATGAAATTTCCAAAAGTGTGACGCTTGCATCTTTAGCTTGGAAACGCTCTGTTAGCATGTGGCTGTGGTATAACTTTGGCAGGTAAAGCAGGTGCTTCGCATACTTAAAATCGCATCTTCTCATCTTCTGCAACTCCTTCTTCCGTAGAACATGTGCGACATCAGAGCCAAATAAAATGGGTGGGGTACAAAAAGATATATCCCTTATCTGCTGGGGGAGACCTCCGTCAAAGACAGTAAAAGTGGGAAAGACCGGAAACTCCCGTAAGCCCCATGAGTCACAACAACCAGCGCCGTTTAGCGGATGTTCTTTCGTTAAAAAATCGCTCTGTTGACATTTTCTTCCGTCGCTCCCCGCAGAATCATCATCAAAGCACGTTTTGTTGTTTTGTTTCGTTTCGTTTATGATGAGCATCCTCTCTCCATTCAGATTTCCTCTTTAATTGGAATAAAAACAAGTAGGAAAAGAATAAATAGCTTTTTTATGAAAAAAAAAATGTTGAATTCATGACTTCGAATCAATTAATGTTGACAGACATTGCCTACTCACGCCCTCTTGCTTTGATTATATTATTCATCTACCGCTCGAAATTGGACTAAGTCCAAACGCTAGGTAGCGTTCCGATCGATTTTCAGAGACCCGGTTTTAGCGAAGTCACCGGTCTTTCCCACTATTATTGTCTTTGATCTCCGTCTACTCTCAGTTTGCTGACAATATCAGCTGAGATGGTGCGCAGTATCTATACCAGACTGACACCAGTCGTATAGGTAGCAAGTAAGTTTCTAAAAATAGAAAATTTTACACATGAAGGCCTGTCAGACATCATCAATCACTATAAATCATTACCAAAAGCCCATTCTGACACGAACTAGTCTTCGGTGGCGCGTCTTCTTTGTTTTGGGCTCTTACCTCGGCTCTTCCTATGCCAATTTTTTGTCAACTTGATGAGAGATAAGCTCTCCAAGGCCGGACCCTATGTATGGTAATGAGGAGTGCTACCCTATACTTCCTGTAGATGCTGAGGTACCTTTTTGGCTACGATACTTGTGATTTGACTGAATTCTTGGCGCCTAGGCTTGGAAGAAATGTGGGGGCGTGTCCCAGGGAATTCTTATTATGTTTCATGGAACCCATGGTTCACACTGCTGCGATTTCGCGCAAAACTCTACGTCATCGCAGTGTCGGATGCGTTGAAACATTTCAACTGATCCGACAAAACGCGTGCGATTTTTGAGGGAAA
Source organism: Branchinecta lynchi (assembly GCA_023053575.1). Taxonomy (NCBI): domain Eukaryota; kingdom Metazoa; phylum Arthropoda; class Branchiopoda; order Anostraca; family Branchinectidae; genus Branchinecta; species Branchinecta lynchi. The sequence goes on along the minus strand of JAKZAP010000017.1, from coordinate 20,289,213 downwards.
GAAAAGAAAAAACAAAGACTAGTTAGTTTTCAAGACTAAAAATTGCCCTACCTTGGTCTGACTGTAATCCTAGGATGGCTGAATGCAAAATATCGTCTGAATAAACTTGTATTAACCTATTTTGAACAAGATGACATATGGGGTTTGACTGAAAATTTCCTAATACGTATCCAGAAAATTTATTCCGGGGGGGGGGGGGGGGGTCGCCTTTCGGGGGGGGGGGTCGCCTGTCGGTTGGACAAAAAAGACATAGATCAGAGGGAAAAGCCTATAAAATTGATGATTTTTGTATGTTTCGGGGGGGGGGGGGGCCTAAGCCCCCCCCCCCCCTTGGATACGGCCTTGGACGGTGGTATTCAGATGGGTAATCTCCCAGCATCTTCAGACATGTTTACCCAAGGGTTTCTTTGTCCTTTTTCAAAATAATCTCGTCGAAAAATTTCGTTTTCCATTTGCGTCTGCGTGGTAGTGGGAACGTCCATGCGATTCTGTCGCACGTCAGAACATCAAAGAAAAGATCGTGTCGCACACGAAGCAGCAGTGTGAACCAAGGGTAATACAGTGACTTATTTGTACTTGCTCCTGTAAACGATGGAAGACCCTCTACACTAGATTCCTCTGGATGACTATGCATGTTGCAAATATGAAATATAGCTGTGACCTGTCGATCAGGTTATCTAGCACTTTATAAGGTTGGCAATGGAGCACACCAGACAGATTTCTGGAATGAAGGAAGCCATTTGTAACAAATTTAACGTTTACGTGTTAGTTCTTATTTTGTTTGTAATTGGTTTCCAATTTCTGAAGTTATTTTTGTGTTACTGTGGCCCTTGCGGGCGTTTCAAGTCATAAAATATATCTGTCTAAATCATCAGTTGTGTTTTTGCGGATACCATGGTATCTGATACCACGGTCTAAAGTCGTTTTTGCAGTTATCCTTGTATGTGATTCTACGTTCGAAAGGCGTTTTTGCAGTTATCGTGGTATCTGGCCAGTTAGCGGGGTATCTGATTTTCAGATACTACGGTCCGACCGTGGTAACTGGTCGTGGTATCTGAAAAGCCACCTCACTTTCATCAAATTTTGTCAGATTTGTGACAAAGAAGTTTAGCACTTAGTGATGTGACTGGATATCTGTTTTTCTTTTGGGATGACTTCGAAAAGCACAATTTCGACAATTGTCGTTTTTGCAGAGCAACCGTAGGCGTATATCAGACACCACAGTATCCGCAAAAACGACTAATTGCAGATCGAGTTACCGTGGTAACAGATACCATGGTATCTGCAAAAACGCAACTATTATCATATAAGAGTGAAACTTCCGACTGGAGAGATTTTGATGGCAGCCAGTTTCCGAAACTTTCATTTCATTTTCCAGGGAGGGCAGCGAATGGCATACTTGCCAGAAAGTAATAAGACCTACAATGCTCAGCGAAACATCAGCGAGGTCCTATGGCTCACAGTTGGAACACCTTGCTACTTCCCTGGTAGAAAATTGGGACAAAACACTGAAAGTAAAGAATCTAGAGGAGGAACTGTATGCATACTTTCTTGAAGGTTAGTGTTACTTACTTACTTAAAGTTACTTAAAGTTGTTCAGCACCATCCGGCAGTTGGCCTGCCTGTTCGATGCCCTCTGTTTGTTTGATGAGTTTGTAGTTGGTTGATCTTGTAGCTATTTCGACCATTCAGCCAATGTGTTGAGTCTGTTGTTGTTTTCTTCCCAGAACTTATCAACTCTGTTTTTGAAGTTGTTTATATTTGGTGCCTGGATGGCATATTCTGGCAGGCTATTCCAAGTGTCGACTGCTCGCGTCGAGAAAAAGTTTGCCCGAGCTCTTTTTCTGGCTTCTGGCTTGTGTCTACAAGAAGCTGAACACATATTCGTGTAATTGCCATAACTGCAATTTGTGATTGCTTTATCAGTGTGTCCAATGCTGTCAGACCAGTTATGAGAGCGTCTGGGGCATCGTCTAAGACAGTGGTTCCCAACCTTTTCCGTACCGCATACCCCTGATCAAGGTTCAAAAATGTTGCGTGCCCCTTTTTCGACAAATTCTTGCTTTACTATTTGTTACCACGATCAGAAGGATAAAAAAAAAAAAGATATTTACTCTCATCAACGATAAGGCGTAAATGCCAATCTGAAATTACGTACGATTGGTTATCTGCAATACTGAAACTAAGTCGGACCATTCTTGATTTTGGGACCTTCGTGTACCTCTTGCGAGATTCTCTCGTACCCCTTTGGGTAAGGTAAGGTAAGGGACAATTTTAATGGCAAATATAAATAAACCTGGTGTTTCTTAAAAGCATCAGACATGCCAGTGGCATAAAAAACGACGCTTCACTAATTCTGATGGATTTGTAAAAATTATTAATACAATTCTAGCCTAAACCATTGTAAAGAAAAAACAAACGAATAACGTACGCGTAACACCGGCTGGGAAACACTGGTCTAAGATTTAATGTTCAGCTTGAGAGAAGACCTGTTTGAATTTTGCGTAAGGGATAACTGAAAGCATGTAAACAAGTAGACGCACCTATCGTCAATTAGAGTGATTGAATATCCCACAATCTCAGCTGGAGGAATGATTATTTGTTATTTTTTTGTTGTTGCATTGACGCACGTATCAACCTTGTTCCAGTGCGCATAGTATTAAAAGCCAACCAGATGAGTTTCTGCTTCACCTGTTTATCAAGGTTGACAGTGAAGCGTGTCCGCGGTAAAAAGAACTCAAGTTTCGACCGTCTAGCAATGTTCCTAACGATCTGCTTTTCTAGGTCTGATGGTCGTTACATTTGGGCGCAACTATGACTGTCGCAGCAAAAAGCAGATTCCGCGGCTTGTTAATGGTGTCCGCGGACTCTTCACTGAGAGCGCTCATATGACCATGCACGACCCACATGCCGCCCGTAAGCACGGTCACGCCGGGCACTCTGTCTGGAGGAGATTTGAGCGGTCGATGTCGGCTGCTTTAAATGCAGGTAAACCAGTTTATGTATTATTTTGACAGCTTCACGACCCGAGCAGAATATTACCTGACTCTGCGTCTTCTGTTAGCTTGGAGGTAAAATAGGTATTTTGGGCTTGACCTTACCCATTCTGATCGAGGTTCTGTGCCTACAATAATGAAGGCTTCGTGCCTTCCACCAAAATTTTGCGTCTAGTTTCCGTTGGCCATTCTATGAATTAGATGGATTAAATTAAATATTAAGAATTTTGTCATTTAACTTCTTTCATGTTATTACTGCTGTCACTTAAAAGCTGTAAAGACTCCACATAAGTGTGTATCCAAGTTTGCGTGGTTGGCAACAGATGAAACAGATAATGCGCCAAGTCAATTAAATAGATTTCATAATTTGGATCCCAACTTGGATTTACTTATAGGTGAAGATATCGTCTCAGAAAATATGAAAAAATGTGAATCCGGATCTCTTTGTGCCAAGCTCATCTCTTCCGGCCTTGAGTTTGAAGAAATAAAGCGGATACTAGTTGATCTCTTCCTAGCTGCAGGCGACACGGTAAGCATCACATTCATATTGTACGTTGGTGGAGGTTTATTAACGAAGCAGTCGTGATGATCAGCATGGTCAACAAAGCAAGGAGCTTAAAGTAGGAGTTAGAAAATTGTACATAATGTGTCAAATAATGAAACTAAAGAAAATATTGAAAGTAATGTTAAAATTTTAATTCCTTTTCTTCAGTATATGTGAGATTTTAGAAAAAGAAATGTTTTTGAATTTTATGAAATTTAAAAGGTGTAGCTGTTTAAAGAAAAAAAAAATTGTTAGAAAGAGTAGGTGACGCTAAGTAGCTAAAAATATTGGTTGACTGGGAGTAGGTGGAGTCGTAGGCTAAAAAGTAAGAACATTAGTAGGCTTACCGTATAAGAAACGGTACTTCGCGGTTTAAACAAAAAAAAAAGTTGTGCAGTTGAGCTGCACGATCATAGTCGGGTGTTCGCTAACTGAAAATCCTGTCCGGATTTTGGTCACCGAAAGCTCCATACAGAAAAGTTGATTTTTTTTCCAGTATGACGAAAGTGCAGAAAACTCGGTCGGGAAAACTTGATCGTCTTTCCGCATCATCAGAATGACCCAATGGAAGTTCAGGTTCTTTAATCTTTCAATACAAGTAAACAAAAATACAGCACTGACCAGAGAGATGAACTCGGTTCACCCAGAAGTTACACTATATACAACACTAAACACACACACATTTGTCGCGATAAGTCTCCAATTTCCCTCCCCATGAGGCTCGACCAAACTCCCAAAAATAAATTTTACTAAAAACAAAAATTGAAGAAGAAGAAGAAGATAGCGCGTTCGTGTCAGCGGTTAGTGCCCCCTTGATTATAATGAAATTCATGCAACCAGCCAAATTGGCACTTGATCTCTTCGGAAAAATAGAGTCGGAACTGGTTGCTAATTTGAAAGTTCATTGGAACTGTTACATACCAAAGTAAATTCATTTCAGTCTAAGATAACAATCTGCCGAGCTGCCAAAAATAATATAAAAAAATATGTATACCGAAAGACTGGTAGAACCTTTTCTGAGGTCAGTCAAACTCTTAATACGTTATTAGAACTGTTTTGGTAGAAAAATATCAGCAATCATGTCTACAGATTTTTGTCAGCGTATGATGTCACCTCTGCCGTGACAGCGGAAATATCAACTAGTATGAGCTGGGAACGGCTGTGGATATAGACTGCCGCTTTATGGCGTGATGACGCTTTAAGCTAACTCGCAGTTTTTGACCGGTTGGTATGTTTGAAGAAGTAAGATAAAATGGAGTTATTTGGAGCTGACAGGGGACCAGCCGCTCGAGTAATCCTGTGAATAGACGAACTCCTGGCGGACTAAAGTTCCTGCCAGGATTTTCCGCACTAATAATCAATTCTATACGGAAAAGTTGAGATTTTGTACAACCTTATGATGAAAATGCATAAATTCCGCCGAAAAAACTTGATCCTCTTTCCGCACTATAGTAAATTGTTACTGGGTTTTCAGTAAGGTGAACTATACTGAAGGGTCTAACTATACTAAAGGAACTTACAAGGCACACTGCGATAAAGAAAAGGAATGAATTGAATTTCTTCCCAAAAAGTTCGTGGGTGCTTGGCAACCAAAATAAAATAGAAATTAACACCCTGAAACTCTGTATAAACACCACAAAGAGAAAATCGTTACTCAAAAAACAGATACTACAAAGCCTGCCTGGGGATTCTGTATTAAATCAGAATATTATAAGTAAGTAATTTATTTATAACCCGCCATTTTGAACAAGACCAAAGGTTTCGATGGGATCCGAAAAATCTAATATTTGATCCAGACAATTGCGAACGAACTACCATACTTGTTCAGAAACGAATTCAGCGTATCTCCGAATTCAGCGTAACTTCAAGTAAAACTTTAACTTATAAAAGAAAAATCCGGTCTCACCCGGATTCCAAACGAACTACATGTCCAGGTAAACAAAAAGATTGTCATATACAGATACAGCGTGTCTTCTTACCCCTAAATCTGTTATAATCAACTTCAAATAAAACTTTTGCTTTTAACAAATTTTCCGGTTTGGCCTGTTTCCGGCCGAACAAGTTGTCCTGGTAGAAAATACTGTTCACATAAGGGTTCAGCATGTCTTCTTACCCCTTAATCGAACATCTAATCAACTTCAAATAAAACTTTTACTTTGAACAAACTTTCCGGCTTTGGCCGAATTCAGGGCGAACTACTTGCCCGGCGAGAAAATGGTTTTCATCACCGTGTTCAGCATGTATTTTTAACCCTAAACCGAACATCTAATCAACTTCAAATAAAACTTTTACTTTTAACAGACTTTCCGGTTTTGGCCGGATTCCGGGCTAACTACTTGTCCGGCGAATAAATGTGTTTCACCATCATGCTCAGCATGTCGTCGTACCCCTAAATCGAACATCTAATCAACTTCAAATATAACTTTTACTTTTAACAAACTTTCCGGTTTTGGTCGGATTCCGGGCGAATTACTTGTCCGATTACAAAATGTTTTTTACCATCGTGTTCAGCATGTCTTCTTGCCACATAATAGACTATCACATTATATGTTTAAAAATATTTCATTTGCCCCTTAAATTAAACCCCCTCCCCTACCCGTAAATGTAGAGCTACAGAGCCCATCCAAGAACATGACCTTACTCTTGACCCAAAAAATCCTCACACCAAGTTTCATCAAAATATCTCATTCCGTTCGAGCGTTATAGTGCGTACAGACAGACAGACGGACGGACGGACAGACGGACAACTTTTGTGATGTCATAGGTATCCCTCCACTTTCGTTTTGGGATCCCAAAAAAGCGGAGTAAATGAAAGAAAAGAAGTAAGACACTTAAACACACAGAAAAAGATACTTAATTTTCAATCTTCGGCCAGGAAGCAGTGGATAAGGTCGTGCGCTGGTTGGGTACAGTTGTCTATGATTTTTTGTAGCGACGAGGAGACATGTAAAAGGGTAACACTTGCATCTTGAATTTTGAACTTCTCCGTCAATGTATGGTTATGACATAATTTCGAGAAGTGAAGTTTACATATTTCTCATCTTTTTAATATCCTTCTTCCGCAGAATATGATTGAAACCAAAACGAAGGAGTGCAGAAGGTGCTGCACATATTTCCCAAAGCTTTACGATTATAGCGCCCCCGGATCGGGACGATGCGCCCATAGTCGGGACGGATTGATTTGGAAACGTCTTGAAGAACCGTAGAGCAAAATTTTGACAATGAAGATTTGAATGTTATGCCAAGCTATTGTAGAGAGTCTGTTGGTTTGACCATGAACGATCCAAGAGAGATAGAAGCTTTGGATGTATTCGAATCATTTAACGAATGGTTCAAATGCACATACTCACATTTTGACAGGTTAACTTCAAGGCCGGTTTTGAGACGATTATATGAATTTCTAAATAGTATTTATATCCCGTTCATATTCTTGGCTAAAACAGGAATCGAAGAGTTAATATATGTAATAAAGGACTTAATTGATATGGCAGAAAATGAGGGAGAAGTTATTACCCATCGATAGTAATGTCTACTTTATTACTAGTTTACTTTACTTTCCGCATAGTTCTAACGCCAGCCAACATTTTTAATGTCTAAGAGAAATTGAATCAGCCCTTTACAATAAAGAGTCAATCCAACTCGCTCATAGATTATTCAGTAGATCAGACTTCATACATAGATTGCTCGACTTCTTAAATAGGTGATGTTAGGCAGAACGATCAGAAACTACAATAAAATTATTGAAAAAAGCAGAGATATAGATGTATTTTTTTACTTTTTATCCGTTTACCTTTTATCTGTTTGTCTTTTTATCAGATTTTTCACAGCTTTCCCATAAGTATAAGGGTGCTTCCGAACGCTTGTGGGATGCTACGACATTCGTACAGTAGTTTGAAGTCACGGGATAGAAGGGTCATTACAAATGCTAGAACGAACTCAATGCCCTTGAGGACAGAAAAAAAACTGGGTTCGTAAACTTGAACGATGCGATATGCTTTTAGTCAAATTTGTATTGAAACACACACTAATTTAAACACTGTAATTAGCTCCACACTAAGAGACCCGACAACTTTTGAGTACCACTCTGTTTATTCCTAAATTAAATCATAACATGTTGCTGCATGTCAACTGGGTGTTATCAGTCTGAAGCTTCCTGTAACTTCCGTCACCTTTCAGAACTTGTTTATGGTCTCTTCTTCGATCGTATATGCGTATTGGCTTCCAAATCCGTACCTTCTGGACCTAGACCAAGATCAGTCCATTGACACACTTGAAGTCAATGTGCTCTCTAGGCATATTTTAAGTAAAAGATGGTCCGGTTGTTAATCATACACTGTCTTTTTGATGGGACCAGTAACCCGGTCAGGTTCAAGGCTGTTCCATCTCATGGAAACAAGTTTGACTGGGTCTGATTGATTGTAGGGTTTTCCTTATTTGGTAGCCTGGAATTCAAAAACATTCGTGATTCATTTACAGTAGTCAGTCCATACATTCCGTTGATATGGCTTTGGCTCCTGAGGGGTCGTAAATGTAATACGATAGTTTCTTCCATATAAAGTGCAGGGCTATTGGAAGTAAAAATATGTAAAAATGCCAAGTGAAACTAACACAGTCTAACATCACGCAGTTCAAACGACGTTTTGGGGTTCCACACTCCTAAAAGACCTACTGCTCATAACTTTCACAAACCAATCCGTCTCGTCAACCCCTCCATTGAGATTATTGTAAGGGTCAACCCTTACTAAATACAGTGGGTAAGTAACGAGTGGGCACCTACAAATAAAAAGAAAAAGAGGATTCGGTGAAACGAAAATGAAAGAACCAAGGTAGCTGACTGGTCACTACCTGAATTTGGTCATCCAGTTCCCCTCCCGTTGGCGATAATAAAGTAGTGCCAGATTAAACCAGTGGAGTTTGTAGTGTGTGTTTCAGCCGCTAGGTGAGGATAACCTCCACAGAACATTTCATACAGTATACTTCATAAATGTCGTTTGCAATGAAACAATATGAAACAATAATTTGATTAACCTAGATACGAAATGACACAAAGCGTGTCAACATGCAGTATTGGAAAGGACATGAAAGAAGAGGATCAGACTAAACTAAAACAAATAACCCTAAACATCATTGTCATTATTATATAAAGTTCAATGGGCACATCAAACTATCCCAATCCCACTCTGTAACAACCTAGGAATAATGCTTACCCCCTAGATCAGCAGCTTTATCAACAGTTTCCGCTCTGTGATATTTCAAAGCGTAATTTTGGGGGCCAGTACATGCTCAATTTACTAGCTTTGACAAAGATAAAAGTGATGTTTCTTATAATACTTAGTAGATCTTTATTTTATGTATAAATCAGCTTGTATAATTCAGATTTGAATAGATTATTTGTTTTTGAACGACTTTGGTAGCTATGTTATTTTTTATAAGCTTATTGCATATTCCGGTACATTTTATAAAGCAAGCTAATCAAGCTTCACAACACTATTCCACGAAGAAAAACTTTTAATGGGCACTTTAAGCCATGGAACTTCTAATGAAACACTAGCACAATCAGGTAAACTGCATCTGCGGCTTGACTTTGGTGACATCTCAAATGTATCTTTTTCCATCAAGCATTGCTGGGAGTTTTCGAATTTCCTGCCACGATATCCCAGGTCCTAAGACTGGATCGCCGAAATGCCGGAGAGGTAAAGACAAGGGAAAAGAAGAAAACGGCCGATTTTCGTAGCGCCTTATAAAGGAACTCGGAAATGTTTATTTGTGAAGCATTTAATACAAAGTAAAGCATTAGAATTTCAGGAGTATTCGTCGTCCGCTTTTCTTAGTCCGGCACTGATGAAACAAAGGAATTCATTTCTCCAAGACATCTCTCTTCCTGTATGGTCTGTGTGTGGCTGCCTCTGCAGTCATACTGAAGGTCAATAGCACAAGGGAGCTGGTTCAGAATCAGAATCATTTTGTTTTTCCCAATATTTGGAAAAATAGCCTGGGATTTCAAAACGTTAAATAAAAGCACGAAATAAACACATTATAAGCACTATTGGGTTCTATCCACGTGTTTGTTCAAACGTGTTTGTGTTTATTTTGGAAAGTTCAGCAAAGGAGAAAGAAGCACGTGTCTTTGTTTTGACAACAGTAAAGGTCAGCTTAAAACACGCGAGCGAGCCAATTGAAAGAACGTTGCACTTGCCATTTTTTTTCTCGTGGTTTTCTGCCAACAATAGAACGAATTTGGGGAGCTGCTGTACCACTTCAGAATGGTAGTGGAGGCCGAAACCAAGTCCTGGCTTTTCCGACTGTCAATTGGAACATGGGGGATCTCTGGAAATTGATCTCCTTGTAGCATACATGTTGCCCGCTAGGTAGGGAGGAACGTTCGACGTACGTTTTGCAGCAAAACAATCTAAGAAAGCTTGACTGATCAAAATCCGTAGAATTCAGTGTGTTGTGGGCTTTTAATAGAACTAACCGGGCCAGAGGTAAGTTTCTACTGCCAATTTGGAAATCAGTCACTGTCGCTGTCGTTTTCTAGATCTTCGGTAGACAAAAGACAGGGACGAGAGGTGAACTTCCTGACTCCCCTAATATACAGCTCTTATTCATCCTCTGTCTTTCCAGACCTCGCATTCAATGCAATGGGCATTCTACTTGATGTCACAAAACCCTGAGATTCAGTCGAAGATTGCAGAAGAGGCTGGCTCCGTCAAAGGCTGCATCCATTCCTTCACCTCTCAGATCCCCATCATCAAGGGCACCATCAAGGAAGCACTGAGGCTTTATCCTGTTGCACCCTTTATCACTAGAATCCTACCCCAAAAATCCGTCATTGGAGGATATGAAATTCCGAAAGAGGTAAGACACCAAGCCAGGTAAATACAGGGCGTCACTATGGGGGGGGGGGGCAGAGATCCCCCCCCCAAAGGTTTTGAGAAAGTACTTTCATTGGGCGAATTTTGCATGCTTTTGTCGAGCGTCGGTCGACTCGTTAGCACATCGAGCTTTTATTATACACAAGAAATCAAATCCTGCAAAAAATTGTCGGGCAAATTCAGGAACAAATCGAATTCTACTTGCTTTTTGTCGGGTCTCGGTGTTCTCTACCGCATATCGGGCTGTTTTTACATAAGAAATACAGAAGAAACCAAACTTGGATGTTTTTGTAGGGCGTCGTCGACTCGTCTGCACCTCGGGTTCTTTTTATACGCAAGAAATAAAATCCTGCAAATATTTGTCGGGCAAAACAAGGAAGAAATCGAATTCGGCATGCTTTTGTCGGACCTCGGTATTGTTGTCGGCACATCAGGTTCTTTTTATACATAAGGATTACAGAAGAAAATAAAATTGTGTATGCTTTTGTTGAGTGTCGGTCGATTCGTCGGTACATCGGGTTCTATTTATACTTCAGAAGTCAAATTCTGCAAACTTTGTTGGGCGTACCCAGGAAGTTCAAGTCTCGTCGGCACAACGCGTTATTTTTACATGTCAGACTCAGGAATCAACTTCTGTACAATGCAGTCGAGCAAAACAGAGAAGAAATCAAATGCTGTATGGTTTTTCCGGGGGTCGGTATTCTCGTTGGCACATCGGGTTCTTTTTCCACGTAAGAAATCAAATTCTTTAGACGTTTATCCGTATCATCCCGAAGGTTTTAAGTTTCGTCGGGTTATCGGCTTCTATTTACATGTAAGATATAAAGATCTGTACAGTTTTGTCGGGCAAAAAATAACCGAATTCTGAATGCTTTTGTCGTGCATCGATGTTCGGCACGTCGGGTTCTTTTTATACGCAAGAAATCAAATACTGGAAACATTGTCGGGCGCAAATTTTTACGAAAAATATACAGATTTAAAAAATTTCGCATGCAGCGCATAGTTCAAATTATTCTGGGTATAATCGTTTTAAGCTTCGTTTTTTTAGCTAAAGTTGAAACGAAAAGGCGAATGTGTGAATTTATATATACGAATTTACATTAAAGGAACAATCTCATCTGATGCATTAAAACTGGTTTTACACAAAATTTCGACTGCTTCGCATTTTATAGTATTCTCAATTTGGAAGAACGGTGATTCATTTAATTGGCGTTTTAGGATTGACATTCTTGGGGGTTTGAAACACGTTAAAAGCTTTGTATGGTAGGTAAAGCAAAATATTTCCGGACGAAAGGCAGAATCCAAAAAATTCGTCTGTAGCGCTTACTTTAACTTGTTCCGGGTACAGTCGTTGGAAGCTTTGCTTTTTAGCGAAAGGTGAAATGAAAAGCCAGATATGTAAACTTTAATAGACGAAATTACATTAACGGAATAACCTCAACTGATGCATTGCAATTAGTTTT